>OZ024785.1:5741826-5819966 GCA_964017065.1 Haliclona indistincta
ACTGTTGCCAGATTGATGACGTCAATTTATCTGCATATCCGATAGAATATGCGGGAATGTACGGTCATCAACTTGGAAAACGTCATTGATATGTCATAAACTAAGACGAAGACGAACAGAGCGGGCGAGTGCTGCTGCTACCAGCACCTCGTATTCGCCGACGGTGTAAGTTACAGCCACGAGCGAAGAGCTGTGATTAGCTAAGGCATAAGGCTACTTGCCTGCTGAGCGCTTTTTCTTAACTCGCAAAGTTGCAGATTTTTGAGTCTAAAAACTTTCTGACTTTGATTTTTTGTTGATTTTTGAGTTTGTTTTGGACCGAACTTTAGTTTGCGTGATAGTTAAGCATTGGCTCTAGAGTATTTGGTAGATGAACTAGTTGTTTGCCTGCACACCAAAGCTTTTTCCTTAACTAAGCTTCTTCCAGATTTTATGGTCTAAAAATAAAAGCTAATTGGGTGTTTCCGACAACTGCCACTTCACCGTTTGTATCTTTGAGATCAAGTTAGGCTTGCAGTTTAGACTAAGCACACTTACTCTAGAAGGATGTATAAGCCTTCTCACCAAGTTTGACTGCTATAAAACCTATCGTTTAGTTTTTATGAGTAAAAACATTTCATGTTAGCAAAATGTGCAATTTTGGAATGTCTAGACTGGAAGCACTGTACAAAACTAGAATAACTATGGGGAGACAGCTCTTGAAGAGAAGAATACAAAACAGAAATACAATGAATTAAATCCAGTTAATGTAAACGGTTGCTCCTTACTTACAGCTGCTTAGTCTAGTTTTTAAACACTGCTTAGCCAGAGTATAGCTATTAGCAACTTTACTGTGAAGTTAAGTCGATAAAGAATGCACGAGATCGCAGCCAGCTCCACCCTAGCCCTGCAGCCTGCACGGATTTTTAACCCTCCCATTAAACCACGCCCATAAAAGCATGGCTGATCGTCATCCCAGAGAGTGAGCAGGTTGTATAGCGCTCTCTGTGTTAATTTCGTATCTCTTTTGTCCTGTTAGTAAAGCCGGAACAGCCAAAAAACACTCCGCGTCGCCTCAGAAAGCAGGAGAAGTGACTGGATCGCAGCAATCATCCGGTGGGGCAGATGGAACCAAGAAACAGCCATTGACCAAAGCGGAGAGAAGGGCACTGCAGGTAACACATCAAGAAAGCAGTACAATTTCATCTATTCTGTCAAATATTTTAGGAAGCACAACGTGCTGCAAAGGCTCTCAGAAAAGCTGAATCTGCTAGCAAAGCTGCTGCTAAGCCCACTAGCAGCAGTGCCTCGAGCAGTGGTGCTGGTAGCCACAAGAAGGAGCAAGCATCGTCTGGAGATGGAATGAGAGGAGGAGTAGGGAAGAGTGGTGGGGGATCTAGCAGGGAGAAGGTCACTGAACAGAAGCAGCAAGCTAGAGCACAGCGACAAAGCAGAGAAAAGGTGAGCAAACAGCTCAGAACAAACCATTCACCGTTGAGCAGTAGATTACGTTTTTCATCTATAGGGAATATCGATATCTGAAGAGTGTCAGCAGCTCCAGTTGTTCTCTCATCTCCATCAGTATGAGCGCACGGTGTCCATCAGCCGGAAAGCTAGCATGATGAGGTAGTCCTAACTCTGTTGGAATCATGATCTCCTGTGTGCCCTCTTGTTAGAGTTGATGGTACACTGATCCATCCCGCGTTCATACGACTAGCGATACTGTACTCTCAAGGTGTAATCTGTGGTTCCAATGCACGCTGTATTGCTTTGTTAGGAGCTTTCAAAAAGGTAAGAAAAGTACAAGATTTTGAAACCCAGTCACTGTACTACCATATCATAGGTGATTCAAGAGTACTCTACTCCACCTCAAAAAGATCTTTCAAGAGATCTTGAGAGTGTTATTAAACCGTACATCAAGTGAGTGTTTGGATGATAGTCACAACTGAAAAGTCACATCTTGTTTTTCCTCTTTTTCGATAGTTTTTTAATTCAAAGTCGTCCCCTGTCCGTTAGTATGGGAAATGCAATCAAACATGTTAAAATGTGCATCAGTAACGTCCAACCAGACATTTCTGAGGACACAGTTAGTCATCCACTACTCAGCTATCTCTATACTTTCTTTGTTAGTAGTTGCTTCACTGCTTACTATAATTGCTTATAGGCTAAAGCGCAGTTGTGTGAGGCAATAGACAACTTTGTCCAGGAGAAGATAGTTATCGCAGACGAGGCTATCTCTCGATCCTGTAAGAGCAGAATCATCAAAGATGGGGATGTGATATTGGTCTATGCATAGTGAGTGAGTCATAGGGACTGAATGATAGATAGTTGTAGGTTCTCTGTTTTCAAATGTAGTTGCTCAACACTTCAATAGTTGCTTCCTTTGATGTCATTTTCAGTTCCTCTGTTGTCCACAAGTGTCTGGTGGAGTCCCATCAAGCGGGTAAACATTTCAGAGTGATTGTGGTTGACTCAAGACCCAAACTAGAGGGTCAGTGAATGGATTATCAGTGTATTGTACACCACAGTGTGTGTATGCAAAATTGCTTACTTTCAATGTGTTGTAGACATTCTGTGTACACATTTGATTTACTGTATGGACATGTATTGTCATGAGCTGGTTTCAATGCTACAGGTCAGCAACTGCTGAGAAAGCTTGTCAAGGCTGGTGTGAAATGCTCCTATGTGCTAATCAATGCTGTCTCCTACATCATGAAAGAAGTTTGCTGTGATCCTATTCGCTGTTATTGTATATTCCTCTCATAGGTGTCTAAGGTTATTGTGGGGGCCCATGCTCTGTTAGCTAATGGCTAACAGCAATGGTGAGAGCAGAGAAGCATAGACACTGCTACTAGTAGTACTAGTAGCAGCATTAGCCTCGTCCCCAGGCTCTCTGTTCCGTCAGAGAGCCTGGTCTCTAATCTCACGTGAGCGCACCCAAAAAAGTGCAAATATTAATGAGCGTGGGTGTAATAAACCGCACGCCCACGATGCTTGATGTTAGTTTTAATGCCATAAAAACGTGTGTGTGGCGTAGCTTTCCAAGTCTCTTTGTGCTGGACATCGGAAAAGCTTCCTTGATGAAGCCTTTGACGACTAGGTCATTGTACGTACGGTGAGGAAAGTGTAGCTCGATATCGTCCTTCAGCGTCTGGTACTTTACCCGTTTCGACGGAGTAGGAACATCCCCAGTAGCTGCTTCCTCATAGTGGCTCTTTAGCCATTTAGATTCATCTGTCGGCTCCGCGGCCATCCCGAACGTGATGCTACAGACCTTGATCGCCTCTGACAGCAAGACTGTGACGAACGAGGTGACAAACGCTACGCATGTGCGTGGGCAGGTTGGGTCGAGAGCGTTGATCGTGCCCACGCACACTAATCACCTGTCTACCCCACGTGAGATTAGAGACCAGGCTCCCTGACGGAACAAAATTCCGAGAGGGGTGGAGCCTGGGGACGAGGCTATAGCAGCATAATGTTAGTCAATACAGTACAAGTGATGAGAAAATTACAGTGTTAGTAGATATTCATGTGATAACGGAGCTGTACCATATAGTACTATACATATGTGATGGTGAACTGTTCAACTATTGATTGAGTTCGATAATGCTTACACATGCACCAGCTGCAAATACTAATCTCACCACTGATAACTAGTTAGTGCTCTTGTTCGTGTATAATTTTATCCTTTTCTGTTTAGGCATTTGGTGCATCAGGACAGGGTTTGGTAAATGGTGTACTGTTCTGTATTCTGACTCCACGGATTCGCAGGAAACTCTGTTTTTGTCGCCGTAAACCGAGAAAAGTCAGAGACAAGAAATTCGACAGTTCACTGGTATTCTCTGAAAACCACGAGCAGAAGAGACTGATAGAGAACATAGCCAACTCCACTAGCACACAAGTTGCCTACTACTCACCATCTCCTCCATACTCTCCTTTCTCTAGCTCCTCTTCTTCATCGTGAGATATCATGTCATCATTTTGTATACAACTGAATATCATTGTGTTTGATAGTACCATGATTGAATACTGACTTTTGACTCAAATCAATTATTACCACAAAGTGGATTCAATCACTAGTTTTTGAAAAAATAAAGAGAGAGAGAAGTTGAGAATGTACAGTTTATAATGGTTTGGAGTGGAAGGGTAAAAATTGTATGTAGCAAATCTAAAAAGTGGTGTATTGTAATGTGAATGTTTAGTTTACTACTACTAATAACACACTGGTTTATGGGACACTGTCTCTCAACAGTTTAACAAACTCTCCATCAAGACCGGCCTCGTCTGCACACTTGACTAAAGATTCCCAGGTGCATGGTAACGATCCTTTCTTGTCATCATCATCTCTACTGAGCCACTTCTTCAAAACACCACGAATAAACTTGTCATCATCATCTTTGTGCTCTTTCCGAAGCTCTTTCATAGACAATTTGCTTTGAAGCAGCTTGTGACCAAAGTCATCACATTGACTGGAGTCATGTGAAGCAATCCATCGAACTATTTCGAGATTCTCATCAGACCCATCCCTTCTCTTCATACTGATCAGGTCATTCATAGTAGGCCTGGAAGCTACAACAAAAGTGATAGCATGTGTGTGCACTGCATAAATACTGCAGTACTCACAGAGTGAGGTAGGTTTGCTTGAAGAAGTTGATTGTGGATCCATTCCTTGAGTATCTTGACCAGGACTACTGTAATGATGACATTATGTAGTAATAATGACATCATGATTGTACTGACTGTTTGGTAGTCATGGTCTTGACATCAGATACTGCTTGAGCAAGTTCAACATTATCACCTCCATTTTTATGAAATTGATCCACAATGACAGCTAGTGGATCTATCTTCAACTTCTCAGCCAAAACAACTATTGCATCACCAGTGAGAGACTTGGAGACTTCATCAATCTAAGAATGGCAAATATACTCACACATGTATTGCAGTGAACTCACTTCATAAAGAGATGAGTCTGGTTGAAGCCAGTATCTCTCAGGTAAGGTAGGCAAAGAGTGGTGACCCATCTGGCAGTGAAGGTACTCTGTGTCTAGCTGGTCAACTGTGAATGGACAGGTTTTAGCTCTCAAGGAGGTGTCACTACCTATATCAAAAGGTAATATGATGTACAATTTGAGTAATTAGAAAACCTGTACACTCAGAGCAAAGAAATGCTAGGTTTGCAACAGCTCCTGGTAGCCACTGGTAGACTTCAGCAAAGCACTCGTGAAGAATCTTGAGCACTCCCTGGCATGAATCTCTGAAAACCTCTTTGAATGGGGTATGACGTGAGAAGTGAATCTCGATAGTGTCATTGTGCTCAGTGATGATCAGTCTGTCCACACCAATATCCATGGTGATCTGGTTGCGATAGATACCAGAATGGAAAAGAACCTTTACTTCTTTCTTAGAAGCAAGAGAGGTGGCTAGTCGAACAAAGTAGCCAGGAGGAACATAGCCAGAGAGGAAGGTGAGGTGAATAGGAGCTGCACTCTTCACAGCAGAGGAGGGCTGTGATGAGGATAGAGTAGACTGAGAGAGTTGATGTTGAAGCATAAGAGGAACAAAATACTCCTTTACTCTGCCACTTTTAGGATGAACACCATTAGTGACAATAGGAGCAGCTAAGAGGAAGTGCTCTAACATATCAACTAGAGAAGAGGGAGTGAGACCAAACTGTTGAACATTGCTTAGAACTGCTTCATAGAGAGGCTCAACAAGAATGCCATGCTGTGTGAAAGTGATCCACATGTTCCTGTGTTTAGGCTTTTCCTTCCATCTGGCAAGCAGCTCTCCAAACCGATCAACCAGCCACTGTGGCTCAAGAAACACTACAGACTTGAGGCTTTCAATGTCTGCATAAAACAGAAACACACCTAGCTCATGGTAGAACCGGAGAGCACTGGGAACATCTCCTCGAGGCATATGACAGTCCTCTGCAATACTGTACACCTCTTCTAAGGATATAACTGGCTTCTTCTTCCTGGTGTATAGTTGTAGGACCTTGCGAAAGTGGATCCAACTAATCGGAGTCTCTGTGGTGAGCTTTTCTTCAACAAAGGTGGTTATTAGCTGATGAAGCTCCTCAAACCCTGAACCAGTTTGATCACTCTGTCCAGCAAGTGTATTATCAACCATCAGTGTACCAAGAATCATGTCTGCATATTCATTCTTGTCAACAGCAGCAGAGATCTTGCTAAAGACTTGTTCAACCACTTCTTTCCTAGCCTGCAATGGCTGACCAGGAGCTATCTGATCAGCATGAGTGCCGACTATGATTATCCGAGGATAGGCTGGCAGCTGACCTGACTGATCAATCATACCAAACCGAGCATGGATTGATGCCATCCACTTTTGAATCAAAGACAAAATCGAAATTTCCAGCACTTCCTCTTTCCTATGCTGACTTTCAATATTAACGATTACTTGAAATGCCTCATCTAAGGACTTAGAAGCATCAAACATGAGCAAGAACACTGTCCTTGAGCTGAGAAATGCTGGAAGAAGATCCAAAAACACAGGTTGGCCACCACAGTCCCAGAGACACAACAGAACCTCATCATCTTCAGTCATATTGTCACTCAACATCAATCGAGGCATAATAGTATTCTCAAGTGCAGTCACTTCACTATGAACTACTCTGCGAACACTTTCACCAGAGACTGAGTCACTTTCATCAGAGACGGAGTTACTACGTCGCCTTTTTTTAGAGACTACATGTAAGTCACAAGAGTGCCTTTCATCAGAGACTGATTCACTACTGTGCCTTTTCAAACTTGTTCGATACTTGTGAAATAGTTGCAAATTCTCAGATATCTCATCTTCTTCAGATACTTCAGCCATATATCGTCCTGAGTGTCCACCACTCTTTACCCACGAGTACTTGACAGGACGAGTGTGTGCTAGAACAGTGGAGTTAGCCCTGTCAGGTAGTGGCTCATTCATGAGGCCATGTCTTAAGCTAGTCTTCCCTACTGCAGCTGGTCCCAGGAACATGATCCGACCATACGACACTCTTCCTTTCCCTCTCCGCAATGCTTGATGGTATATTCTTGTATCTTGTTAAAACACAATAACAATAACTCTAACATAATTGTGTATGACTCACTTTCCTAAAGAAACAGAATACAACAGTTAAAATAGCACACATAAGTGAAGTCACAAAATAATTGACTTATTATAATTATGACGGTGATTCCAAATCAACATCTTATCTTATCCAACGCCTCTCAATTGCTATCCAACGGGGCAATGCCATCTCTACTTTTTTTCACCAAACTTATCATAAATTTTCTATTTTATTTGTATAATTAATAACCCATTCCTTGTTTTTAAAAAAGATTATGTACTAAAAAAAGTATGAAAATGCAAGATTTGTTCTATTCACAACTAAGACACTAACTGCTTGCACTGTTGATAGAGTTGACAGCTCAAGTGTACATAGCAAAACAAGGGAAGCTGCATGAGTACCTTATCCTATTATTTTCCTATCCCATATCACTATACTACTAGATTACAGTCAAATGAGTGTGTAAGTGCATGCATAGTGAGTTTTATTAGTAAGCTAGAAGATTCAGTTTTAGTGATAGCTACTTGTTAATTATAACTTACAAAACTAGAGTTCTAATGAACACATACCCATGCGCTGAGCTAGGAGCTAAACACGACTAGTCGACTACTCCAGCATTACTGCAACACGCACGTTACAGTTAGCCCATAAACAGCTCCAGAAAATAGATGATAGCATACAAGCACTAACAGTTGATTGGCACATCACAGAAGGCCTCAAGAAAGACTGATACCGTAGCTATAGGCCTCAAGAAGCTCTGACGTACGGTACATGTGAGACTGAGTGAGGACATCGACATGGATAGGAGGTTGGGTGACACACTCACAATACCGTAAAGTGCTCTTACAAGGACACGTAGCTTTAGAAAGCCATGGATTAGCCGCTCGAGCAAGGCTTGCCAGTACAGAAAACGTCTTCATAGGACTATAAATTCAGTGAAGAAGCTGCAGAGATTGTTTACGTGGAGAGTTTCGAGCTGTAAGACCAAACAGGCATGTTTTTTGTCCACACACACACACACACACATATATAGATGGACACAAACGCATAACCCTCGCGCATACTGCGCACGGGTAATTAATTATGAACCAATAATGACTCACACAATTACATTTTGTCAAAAGAAACTGCTGTACAAAACTCTAGTTTAAAAGTTACATAAAATCAGGAGTTCCAGTACTAAAAGTTTCAGACCCGAAGCCAAAATACAGGGTGCGTGGGTAAAGACTGTTTTAAAAAAATAGTCCATTTATTGAACAAATAGTACAGGCATTTTAGGAGTTTCTGATATATTTCTGACCAGCTACGTAATTTGTACTATCATGTTCATTAATCATGTATAGATTGTTTATTTTCTGAATATTTGCGCTACTGCAGCCTAGTTGGGAAAGCTGTACAGGCGTTGCATCTTGTTTGCTGTCATGGCTTGCCAATGTTGCTTGCTCATTTTTGTGTTCAACGTGTGGTAGTCACTAAGGACTTTTGTTTCAAAACCACAGTCACAGTAACAGCGCTTTTTCTGCTACTGCTGCACTTCCATAGCCATCATTCGCAGCGTAGTATTCATGATCTTAATTATCAAATAATTATGTGGCATTGCGTGAATATAATCAACACAATGAATAATCAATCACTGATTATCAATATCATTAAAATCAACTAGCTAGAATGAGAAATGAAAATGAGAGATCATTATTAATAATTCAACTCACCGCCTAAATTTGGCAATCGATCAAAGAAGAGTAAAACAGCGAGTGGTAATTCTTATTCAAGATCAATGCAACTCACCCGCTAAAGTTGGGAATGGATCAGAGAAGATAAAAAGAGGGAGTGGTTATTCTTAGTCATTTTGACAAGATCTATGCAACTCACTTCCTAAAGTTGGGAATGGATTAGAGAAGAGAAAAAGAGGGAGTGGTTATTTTTAGTCATTTTGACAAGATCTAAGCAACTCACTTCCTAAAGTTGGGAATGGATTGGAGAAGAGAAAAAGAAGGAGTGGTTATTCTTATTCATTTTGACAAGATCTATGTAACTCACCTGCTAAAGTTGGGAATGGATCAGAGAAGAGAAAAAAAGAGAGTGGTTATTCTTATTCATTTCGACAAAATCTATGCAACTCACCAGCTAAAGTTGGGAATGGATCAGAAAAGAGAAAAAGAAGGAGTGGTTATTCTTAGTCATTTTGACAAGATCTAAGCAACTCACTTCCTAAAGTTGGGAATGGATTAGAGAAGAGAAAAAGAGGGAGTGGTTATTCTTAGTCATTTTGACAATATCTATGCAACTCACTTCCTAAAGTTGGGAATGGATCAGAGAAGAGAAAAAAGGGAGTGGTTATTCTTATTCATTTCGACAAAATCTATGCAACTCACCAGCTAAAGTTGGGAATGGATCAGAGAAGAGTAAAAAGAGGGAGTGGTTATTCTTAGTCATTTTCACAAGATCTATGCAACTCACCCGCTAAAGTTGGAAACGAATCAGAGAAGAGGAAAAAGAGGGAGTGGTTATTCTTAGTCATTTTCACAAAATCTAAGCAACTCACAGCCTAAAGTTGGGAATGGATCAGAGAAGAGAAAAAGAGGGAGTTATTATTCTTATTCATTTTGACAAGATCTATGCAACTCACCCGCTAAAGTTGGGAACGAATCAGAGAAGAGGAAAAAGAGGGAGTGGTTATTCTTATTCATTTTGACAATATGTAAGCAACTCACTTCCTAAAGTTGGGAACGAATCAGAGAAGAGAAAAAGAGGGAGTGGTTATTCTTAGTCATTTTAACAAGATCTGCAACTCACCAGCTAAAGTTGGGAATAGATCAGAGAAGAGAAAATGAGGGAGTGGTTATTCTTAGTCATCTTGACAAAATCTATGCAACTCACTTCCTAAAGTTGGGAATGGATTAGTGAAGAGAAAAGAGGGAGTGGTTATTCTTATTCATTTTGACAAAATCTATGCAACTCACCCGCTAAAGTTGGGAATGGATCAGAGAAGAGAAAAAGAGGGAGTGGTTATTCTTATTCATTTTGACAAAATCTATGCAACTCACCCGCTAAAGTTGGGAATGGATCAGAGAAGAGAAAAAGAGGGAGTGGTTATTCTTTGTCAATTTGACAATATCTATGCAACTCACCCACTAAAGTTGGGAATGGAGCAGAGAAGAGAAAAAGAGGGAGTGGTTATTCTTTGTCATTTCGACAAAATCTATGCAACTCACTTCCTAAAGTTGGGAATGGATCAGAGAAGAGAAAAAGAGGGAGTGGTTATTCTTTGTCATTTCGACAAAATCTATGCAACTCACTTCCTAATGTTGGGAATGGATCAGAGAAGAAAAAAGAGGGAGTGGTTATTCTTAGTCATTTTGACAAGATCTACGGAACTCACTTGCTAAAGTTGGGAATGGATTAGAGAAGAGAAAAAGAGGGAGTGGTTATTCTTATTCATTTTGACAAAACCTATGCAACTCACCCGCTAAAGTTGGGAATGGATCAGAGAAGAGTAAAAAGAGGGAGTGGTTATTCTTAGTCATTTTCACAAGATCTATGCAACTCACCCGCTAAAGTTGGGAACGAATCAGTGAAGAGGAAAAAGGGGGAGTGGTTATTCTTAGTCATTTTGACAAGATCTATGCAACTCACTTGCTAAAGTTGGGAATGGATTAGAGAAAAGAAAAAGAGGGAGTGGTTATTCTTATTCATTTTGACAATATATATGCAACTCACTTCCTAAAGTTGGGAACGAATCAGAGAAGAGAAAAAGAGGGAGTGGTTATTCTTAGTCATTTTGACAAGATCTGCAACTCACCAGCTAAAGTTGGGAATAGATCAGAGAAGAGAAAAAGAGGGAGTGGTTATTCTTAGTCATCACTTTGACAAGATCTATGCAACTCACTTGCTAAAGTTGAGAATGGATGAGAGAAGAGAAAAAGAGGGAGTGGTTATTCTTAGTCATTTTGACAAAATCTATGTAACTCACTTCCTAAAGTTGGGAATGGATTAGAGAAGAGAAAAAGAGGGAGTGGTTATTCTTATTCATTTTGACAAAATCTATGCAACTCACCCGCTAAAGTTGGGAATTGATCAGAGAAGAGAAAAAGAGGGAGTGATTATTCTTAGTCATTTCGACAAAATCTATGCAACTCACTTCCTAATGTTGGGAATGGATCAGAGAAGAGAAAAAGAGGGAGTGGTTATTCTTAGTCATTTCGACAAAATCTATGCAACTCACTTCCTAAAGTTGGGAATGGATCAGAGAAGAGAAAAAGAGGGAGTGGTTATTCTTAGTCATTTCGACAATATCTATGCAACTCACCAGCTAAAGTTGGGAATGGATAAGAGAAGAGAAAAAGAAGGAGTGGTCATTCTTAGTCATCATTTTGACAAGATCTATGCAACTCACTTGCTAAATTTGGGAATGGATTAGAGAAGAAAAAAAGGGAGTGGTTATTCTTAGTCATTTCAACAAAATCCATGCAACTCACTTCCTAACGTTGGGAATGGATCAGAGAAGAGAAAAAAAGGGAGTGGTTATTCATAGCCATTTTGACAAGATCTATGCAACTTACCAACTAAAGTTGGGAATGGATCAGAGAAGATAAAAAGAGGGAGTGGTTATTCTTAGTCATTTTGACAAGATCTGCAACTCACCAGCTAAAGTTGGGAATAGATCAGAGAAGGGAAAAAGAGGGAGTGGTCATTCTTAGTCATCACTTTGACAAGATCTATGCAACTCACTTGCTAAAGTTGAGAATGGATTAGAGAAGAGAAAATGAGGGAGTGGTTATTCTTAGTCATCACTTTGACAAGATCTATGCAACTCACTTGCTAAAGTTGGGAATGGATCAGAGAAGAGAAAAAGGGGGAGTGGTTATTCTTAGTCATTTTGACAAGATCTATGCAACTCACCCGCTAAAGTTGGGAACAAATCAGAGAAGAAGAAAAAGGGGGAGTGGTTATTCTTAGTCATTTTGACAAGATCTATGCAACTCACCCGCTAAAGTTGGGAACGAATCAGAGAAGAGGAAAAAGAGGGAGTGATTATTCTTAGTCATTTCGACAAAATCTATGCAACTCACTTCCTAATGTTGGGAATGGATCAGAGAAGAGAAAAAGAGGGAGTGGTTATTCTTAGTCATTTTGACAAAATCTATGCAACTCACCCGCTAAAGTTGGGAATGGATCAGAGAAGAGAAAAAGAGGGAGTGGTTATTCTTTGTCAATTTGACAATATCTATGCAACTCACCCACTAAAGTTGGGAATGGAGCAGAGAAGAGAAAAAGAGGGAGTGGTTATTCTTTGTCAATTTGACAATATCTATGCAACTCACTTGCTAAAGTCGGGAATGGATCATAGAAGAGAAAAAGGGGGAGTGGTTATTCTTATTCATTTTGACAAAATCTATGCAACTCACCCGCTAAAGTTGGGAATGGATCAGAGAAGAGAAAAAGAGGGAGTGGTTATTCTTATTCATTTTGACAAAATCTATGCAACTCACCCGCTAAAGTTGGGAATGGATCAGAGAAGAGAAAAAGAGGGAGTGGTTATTCTTTGTCAATTTGACAATATCTATGCAACTCACCCACTAAAGTTGGGAATGGAGCAGAGAAGAGAAAAAGAGGGAGTGGTTATTCTTTGTCAATTTGACAATATCTATGCAACTCACTTGCTAAAGTCGGGAATGGATCATAGAAGAGAAAAAGAGGGAGTGGTTATTCTTAGTCAATTTGACAATATCTATGCAACTCACTGGCTAAAGTTGGGAATGGATCATAGAAGAGAAAAGAGGGAGTGATTATTCTTAGTCATTTTGACAAGATCTATGCAACTCACCGTCTAAAGTTGGGAATGGATCAGAGAAGAGAAAAAGAAGTAGTAGTTATTCTTAGTCATTTTGACAAGATCTATGCAACTCACTGTCTAAAGTTGAGAATGGATCAGGTAAGAGAAAAAGAGGGAGTGGTTATTCTTTGTCATTCAACATGCAACTCACCTGTAAGTGATTAGAGGAAAGAAAGAGGGAGTGGTTATTTTGCAATGCATATCTATTCCCAGTAATAAAGAATTGTGTAGTTTATAATGTGTAGGGTACTTTTTGAAGTAGATAAATGGACACCCTTGGGTACTTGTGTAAGCAACTGTTGCCATAGTAATAGTTGTTATGCTAAGCAAGCCATTAGATGTTATTAGCAGGTTATTAGTGTAATATATTTAGCATAGTTTGGTTTTTATTATGACTAAAACATTGTGCTGGACTAAACGTTGCTGTCATATTTGATGTGCAAATACAGAATAAGAAATAAATAAATTTTCATCCAATAGGACAAACTCATTGTACTAAAGTAGGGTCCGCAATGAAAAAATAAAAGTCAGAGAATCTAGCCTTTACTGCAGTTACAAACAACACTATATATGTAACAAACAACTGCATATTCAAATCTCTGAAATTGTTGCTCGTCGCTCTGCAATCGCTAGCTGAAATCGGCAACTTTCGTGACCTTTGACCTTGGGGTTAAATAATGGTGCATCCTCGACTCTTCGCGACAGTTAGCAGTCAGTGCTCTGTTTGCGCGTGCTTAGTACCGTCTCGGCAGTTCTTGCAGCAGCTCAGATTGGCAAGATTACCTCCCAAAATAAGCGTTTCAGGACTAGCAATGACTCGTGGTTCCAACATATTTGGGCTTAACGTCTTCTTGTGACATTGAACAGACAGATCCCTACCAGTAGTTTCTGATAGTACTAAGCCTAAGTACTGCATATAAAAAATTTCAGTCGAAATGCTTACTGTTTGCCATCTGGCTGAAAAGGCTCAAAATATTAACCGTAATACAGAGAACTATGACCATAAACGCGGCATCACCAACACAAAACTAGCATTAAAGGGAAGATCTCCAACCGTAGCATCCGTTGCAAGTACAATCAGCAGCCACACGCAACTTTTGAGCCTGCTTTTTCGAGAAGAAAAACAGTTCTTTTTGTGGGCGTGGTTCTAGTTTGAGGGATTGGCCACGCCCCCTAAAGAGCACAATTTTCTTTGCGAAAATACAGGCCCAAAGTGGCGTGTGGCTGCTGATTGTACTTGCAACGGATGCTACGGTTGGAGATCTTTCCTTTGATGCTAGTTTTGTGCTGGTGATGCCGCATTTATGGTCGTTGTTCTCTGTATTACGGTTAATATTTTGAGCCTTTTCAGCCAGATGGCAAACAGTAAGCATTTCGGCTGAAAGTTTTTATACGCAGTACTTAGGCTTAGTACTATCAGAAAATACTGGTAGTGATCTGTCTGTTCAATGTCACAAGAAGTAAAGCCCAAATATGTTGGAACCACGAGTCATTGCTAGTCCTGAAACGCTTATTTGGGGAGGTAATCTTGCCAATCTGAGCTGTTGCAAGAACTGCCGAGACGGTACTAAGCACGCGCAAACAGAGCGCTAACTGCTAACTGTCGCGAAGAGTCGAGGATGCACCATTATTTAACCCCAAGGTCAAAGGTCACGAAAGTTGCCGATTTCAGCTAGCGATTGCAGAGCAACGAGCAACGATTTCAGAGATTTGAATATGCAGTTGTTTGTTACGTATATAGTGCTGTTTGTAACTGCAGTAAAGGCTAGATTCTCTGACTTTTATTTTTTTCATTGCGGACCCTAACTAAAGTGTTGACATTTTGATAAGCTATAGCAAGGGCTTATCGAGCCACAAGAGGGCTTGCAACTCCAACGTAAATCTCCAAAAGGCGAATTGTAAATTGTTACTAAAAATAGACATCTGGTTGCTCATGAGACGTGTACATGCACGGACCTTTCCAAAAGTCAACTGATAAAGACAACGTCAAACAAGTTGAAGCAACCATGTTGTGTGAGTGAGTATGACAGAAATCAAAGCTAGCATATACTCTATTCAGACTTCACTAGAACTCAAGGGACGCACAACGAGCGTCTGGGGCGCTACCTACTGTTTGCAACTGCTCGATGTCTTCTTCGTTTTCTAATGCTGATATAGAATGTTAACAGTGGTAGCTAGTTCTACTGTTTATCAGTGATCACCTGCTTTGTGACTATTTGCTTTGCATGCTTGGAACCACATTTAAATGGTGCTAGCAGTGTCTGGTGACTCTTTGTTGGGTTCACCTACATTCAGTGAATTCTTCAGTATTCTTTGAGCCGTTTGAGGTGGCGCTTCAGCGGAAACAGGAAGTAGTTAATATTATTCATACTTTATGCAGGTACCCTACAATACTTTTAGTTATGGAGTTCTTGTGTAAGGTGCACAGTCACCTAGTGGTCTCCTCTTATTATTCCAAGTTTGAGTGCTGTTGCATAAACAGCATTAGCGGGACGGACGACGCCTGCTGGCGAGCGTTAGGTACACTATGTGCGACAACGGCACAAGGCAGATGAGAATAAATACTATAGACACACTTGCCTTCTTGTGCTTCACATGCATTTGCATCGTTTTTCCCGAAATAAAGCCAGGTTTCTAGAATATTAGCCAGTTCTGCCACTCACGTGTCGATATGCAGCTATTACTCGGAAGATATAGCTTACTATCAATGCAAATGTCTATGGCCCGATGTCTAAGGGACTCAATCCAGCTAGCAACAGCAGCCTGCGTCAAGGAACAGCGAAGCATTGTGTACTGTCTTCATTAGCCGCCCTGGTGAGCGCACGCCGCAAAACGCCTATTGGACATAGCCGGTTGATGATCGATATCCAATCATGGATAAATGGTGAATATTATCATTTGCTTTCTGTTTCCGCTGAAGCGCCACCTTAATGGTACTATAGAGCTGCTAGTGTCAAATCTACTGGTCCTTGTTAGTCTATCAGCGTCATCATACCAGCACTAGTCACCATTCAGTTGTCTATAACTACCCATGTGTACTTAGGATATTGATAGTTTCATCTGATGATCATTACCAATATTGGCAATGTCTATGTTACTCACCTTCTAAAATCGAGTAGAGATCATTAGGAAAGAGAAGAAAGGAGCAGTCACTCTTAGTCACTTAGACACGTACATCAGCATATAAAACTCACTTTCTAAGTTAGAGAAGAGAAAAAGAGTTGTTATTGATAGTCATTTTGACATGTACATCAAACTTAATTAGTAATTCACCTTCTAACAATGCGGTTGAGAATACAAAATGGATCAGAGAAGTATAGCTATTAATGAGATCCTCAGTCTATATAATTAGCTTACCTTCTAATGTTGGTGTGTATATACATTAAAGAGAATGTGTTATTAGTATGCAAAGTAACATAATGTTGGTGTGTATATACATTAAAGAGAATGTGTTATTAGTATGCAAAGTAACATAATGTATGGTTCAACTCACCTTTTCCTAAAGTACCACACAGAGGGAGAACAGGTTTAGTTTAGTCTCTTATTAATACACACAACTCATGATTCACCTCTTCTTGATGAGCCATATTCTTAATCTTCAATGTGCTCGATCTATACTCACCTTTTAGCTGTGTGAGTCCCCGTGCAGCGCAGAGCTGCACGAAGGGAATGGCGACCCACGCGGCCACTGCACCGCACCCCTCGCCGCACCCACTCTGGTCCCGCCTGCAATATTCGTGCGAGCCTGAGGGAGCTCTGTCATGTCCGAATTCAAGTGGTGGTATTACAAGGCAGTGGTGTTATGGCAATGGATTCTTGAATTCTATTCTCAATTGACACAGTCTCTTTGTGAGTGCATTGATGAGTTGGAGCAGCTGACAATACAGCAAGATTTACTATCAGGCACATTCTCTCAGGGAACCTTCTTCTGCAATGCACTGCAAAAGGTGTAGTGATTGTGGACTATATAAATTATGCAATACTCTGTGCATGAGAGTCTTAGAGTAAAAATAGCTATTGAGTGTACATCAGCTCCACCAGTAGTTAGAATACTATAATATTGTCAATGATACACATGTAAGACATCAAACAAAGTTAAGCTTGATATACAGTAGTTGAATTAAGGTATGTGTCTCCTTCTCTAATTTGATAGTGTGATTACAATGAAAGATGTTGTAATGTGTACTGCATGCTTGTGTCATGTGTCTCAATACTGTTCCTGCTAAGCTGGAGTTCATGATTCCCTCGCCCACGGCTCTGCAACTACGTGTACGAGTAGTGCACTACTTTCACAGAGTTCTATGTTTGCTACTGTGTTGAGAAGGATGCAGAGACAGGAGCTATTCTGAGTGTGAACATGGACCGCCTGGTCTTGAATTAAATCCAGTGGAGAAATGTAAACGGTTGCTCCTTACTTACAGCTGCTTAGTCTAGTTTTTAAACACTGCTTAGCCAGAGTATAGCTATTAGCAACTTTATACTATGTAGTTAAGACAAAAAAGAATGCACGAGATCGCAGCCAGCTCCACCCTAGCCCTGCAGCCTGCACGGCCGGGTTTAACCCTCCAATTATATAAGCATGGCAGCGCTGATCGAGGCCTGGCGCTGATCGTCAACCCAGAGAGTGAGCCGGTTGTATAGCGCTCTCTGTGTTAATTTCGTATCTCTTTTGTCCTATTAGTAAAGCCGGGACAGCCAAAAACACTCCGCGTCGCCACAGTAAGCAGGAGGTATCACATCAAGAAAGCAGTACAATTTCATCTATTAAGCCAGGAACATATTATTTTTATTTATCAACAAATAATTTATAGTGACAAATATTTTTGTTTATCAAGGAAGCACAGCGTGCTGCAAAGGCTCTGAGAAAAGCTGAATCTGCTAACAAAGCTGCTGCTAAGCCCGCTAGCAGCAGTGCCTCGAGCAGTGGTGCTGGTAGCCACAAGAAGGAGCAAACATCGTCTGGTGATGGAATGAGAGGAGGAGCAGGGAACTGTGCCTCTTACTGCAGGTTTCCCACCCCAACATTAGTAGATGATGATCATGAGACACAGCCAGTGTCATGTCAGTGGACTAATTGCTTTCCAGTACATGTACAAGACCAGAATAGGTAAGTAGGAAGGAAGAGTGCGTGCACATAATGTGTGATGCAGGTAATATTATAGGGAGGATTTTATCAGTCCATGCACATAAATTATGACATGCTAGTGATGAGATGGATACTTAAATTTCTTTAGTGTCAACAGCTGTTTTCAAAGTGCGTAATGCAGCAAGAATAAATTGGATATGCATGTTCCTGATAGTTAATTATTTCGGATCTCCAATGGAAACAAATTAATCCAAGGAAAAATTCATTTAATTGGACTTAATTGCATGCTGCCTCATCGACCCCAGCTTTACGTGATTACATGGTTGTCAGTCTGAACCAACCAGTTAATTGACGCAGGCTCTTCATAAATAAGCTCAAGAGCCCTATCTTTCAGACCACATGCATCTTCCATTTCAGCCTTGCTCTTTCTGCTCATTTGTCTTAACATTTTTCTTCAGCTTCTTTGATCTTCTTGGTGATTAATGTTTTTCTTCACTGGCTTTTGTATTGATGATTTGGCTGTGGACTGGGACCCAAATAACCTTCAAGAGCACTTGACAATACTTAGCAGCTATCAGCAATAGACTTGGGATTTTTCCTCTCCCAAGTTGTGTATAGACAATCATCTGTAAGATCTAATTCCTCTTCTATTTAAAAGCAGCTGCCTCTCCATGCGGCGTCTAGCAAATATTTTCATTCATAGTTTTCCAACCGATTTTACTGCTTAAAGATTTTGACCAGTGATATTCTTGAGTATAGGTGTGGTTTCAACATGAATAGGCGGGGTCTAGGTAAAGAATGTGCCAATGCTTTAGCGGAATAGGCAGGCAAGAATAAGCGCTAGAGCAGTGATGTTAAAACCACATGCACCTGCCTACCTCATGTGTAATGATGTAATATCGACTCAACAAACTCAGACGAGGTTGGAACCACACGTGCATGATTTTAGGCTGTTGTTAATCTCTATGCTTAAATGACATAATATTATATAACTGCAATTCTCGTGTATTTGTTTATTTCCAGATAGCTCAGCATCGCTACTATGAGAAACCTACTAAAAAAGAGAACGATTGGAATTTGAAAAGTGTTTGCGGTTATACAACAGAGAGATGAAGAGAAAAGTCGCTTTTGTTATGAGGCAACATACACCACACCCACCTGTATAGAACACTGTGCTTGCGTTGTTTTGAACATACACAACATGTATAATAGGTATAAGAAATATACAACTCCAGTGCTTTATTAGTAAGTAGATCTGATTAGAATTGTCCGACTTTAAAGGATAGAAAAAACAGATTATATTGAACAACATTTTAGTACACAACAACAATTATGATTAACGTCGAACCAGGAGCGCATAATGAGGTCTCACCAGGAGCTCTCATTGTGCACTCCTGGTCGAACTCAACATCGATTTCGTTCTTGTAATAGACTTTCAAGATTGGCTATGAGTAGACAGAGCTGATGTAGATGCTCTTGCTACAGCGAGGTCAAAATCAATACATGACTTAGTAGTAACAATACTAACAAGTAATGATTTGTGATTCCGTGTCGACCTCATTGTCATCATTGTCATTCACATTCATCCAGGACAATGTCCTTTCCCCCATACCAGCATTGAGGGATGGCGAGTGAGCTGATAACAAAATAATTAGTACCGATATTCAACATTAGATTTTGCTTACATGGAGAACGGACAATTAACATGGACATCTTTTTTGGTGACCGAGATACATGCACAGACAATGACCTCTGACCTGCATTTAAAAATTCTAACTTTGAGGTGTTTTATGCTGAATCAGTTTACCTTGACTTGCTGTACTAACATCATCAGATTGCATCACAGTTCTTTTAGGATCTACTGGCAGACTATAGCTCTTGCCAGTTTTAGATTGTTGGGGAGCTAAAGTGTAGGGAATAAATTTTGTCCCACAAATTTGTAATGGCCCAACCACATAATTCAAAAGATATTTCACTCTATTACTATGACTTACTCAACACTGCCAAAAGTCTGATTTGTTCCCTGTCCTCTGTTGTGTATGAATAAGTGTTTTAGACAGTAGAAATTATCTCATTACCTTCATTAATTTCAATGTTATCATTAAAATCTACTTCATCTTTGCCGACTTGGTTCTCCTCATCATCAATCACTATACCAATTTCTACAAGAGAAGAGTCATGAACACATATCAGTAGATTCACCTGGTTTCAAATTCAAGTGATCGTCTTCTCGTTGTGTTTGGTTAACACTGGATTTGTCATCAGCTGATTCCGTGTTGACCTCATTCTCATCATTGTCGTTCACATTCATCCAGGACAATGTCCTTTCCCCCATACCAGCATTAAGGGATGGCGAGTGAGCTGATAACAAATAATTAGTACCGATATTCAACATTAGATTTTGCTTACATGGAGAACGGACAATTAACAAGGACATCTTTTTTGGTGACCGAGATACATGCACAGACAATGACCTCTGACCTGCATTTAAAAATTCTAAATTTGAGGTGTTTTATGCTGAATCAGTTTACCTTGACTTGCTGTACTAACATCATCAGATTGCATCACTGTTCTTTTAGGATCAACTGGCAGACTATAGCTCTTGCCAGTTTTAGATTGTTGGGGAGCTAAAGTATAATTGTAGGGAATAAATTTTGTCCCATAAATTTGTAATGGCCCAACCACGAAATTGAAAAGAAATTTCACTCTATGACTATGACTTACTCAACACTGCCAAAAGTCTGATTTGTTCCCTGTCCTCTGTCGTGTATGAATAATTGTTTTAGACAGTAGAAATTATCTCATTACCTTCATTAATTTCATTAAAATCTACTTCATCTTTGACTTGGTTCTCCTCATCTTCAATCACTATACCAATTTCTACAAGAGAAGAGTCATGAACACATATCAGTAGATTCACCTGGTTTCAAATTCAAGTGATCATCTTCTCGGTGTGTTTGGTTAACACTGGATTCGTCATCAGCTGCAGCAATAGTTTTATCTTGCAGTTGTTCAGATGACTCTTTGCAATCTGATTGATTCAGAATACAACCTCACATGTAACTGCCATGTTTATGACTTACTTTGCTTCTCTGTCAGAGGAAGACCATTATCTATGTTAGCTTTGTTTTGTTTGTTGCGTTTTCTCTGCTTATATTTATTCAAACAGCAAGTTGCTAACACCACTGTTCCCACTCCAGCTGTGTACGTGATTATTGACTGACCGATATTCCACAATGATAAAGCCCAATTGGGCAGGTTGAGCTGATTGATATTAGGCATGTCAGTAGTTGGTGTACGTATGGTTGGTTTAGCTACAAGAAGAACTCATTACAAGAACCTTTGACTGCATGCATGTACTTACAAGGCAATGGAAATAAAAATATCCACAAACCAGATACATTTACATCACTACTCTCAGTGACATCTTGCAATGTATCTGTAGCTATAAAGGGTTCTTCGTTCGGAACACTGTATCCCACCACTGGATTGATGCATGATTCTGTATTATTATTTGTTTCAAGAGTGTCCATTTCTGAAACACTAAACAGAAAAAGAACAACTGTATCTTCGTTATTCCTAGCAATCACACACTGAAAAGTGTATTTCTGAGAAAAATAGTTACTTAATTTCAATTCCTAGCTATTGCTTACCTTTTCAGTGTCATTGCTAATGCATTTCATACCATCCCATGTGACAACTATCACTGTGGTTAAATCAGGTAGTTGTTGTCCTGCTGCCTGTAGCAAATGTTGTATGAATCCTAGTGAAGATTGATCACTTTGATTGACAACACGATAAAAAGTATTTCCAACAGATGTAAAATTAGTCCATAATGGTGCAACGACAGTATAGTTGAGTGGAAATGGTTCAGGATCGTTGGCTGTTGCACGATCTGATATAACACCATTGCTGTGAGCCTATGTCACATAAAGTTATCAATACATAATATTGCAGTACTTTTAGCTTACATATAATGCTAAATCAGGAGGAAATTCAAAGATAACTTCACTTTGATTGTATTGGACAACTTCATCTCCATTCTCTTCTCCAATAGGTAAAAATAATAGTCTTGGTAAACCACTTGCTAGTGGGAACAACAGCAGCAATAAAATCAGCATAGCTAAACAGCTAGAACTTCTGATCTGCGATGCTATCACGAGTTCAATCTGTGAACTTGTACATTTACAAGTACATGAAATGTCCTAGTCAGTCAAAACATACAAGATAGACTACACCTATTTTGTCCTCTGCCAAACATACAGCACATTGGAACTTGTTATACTCTATGTGGTCTTGTCTAAGTGCAACTAATAAGCATATTGCATGTTGTACAAGTAGTAGTTATTCCATGCCTACCAGGTATGTGTAATATATATTTTCCTGGCGGTGCCTTTGATCTTAGAGGCTACTATGGTACAAGCATGTCTAAAGCATACATCGGTCTGTGTACTGTTTGTCCATTAATTTGAAACTGGCAGTTCAAAAATTAAATTTTATCAATTTTTCATGTTTTGTATTTTTAACTCTCAGCGCTTGGAAAAAACGAGTTGTGATAGGCATTGGTTCTTGCTGAGGGTATATGGAGACAAGGAGAATTAGGCGAGGAGTGTCTTCCACGATACGGCAGTAGAATACCAGGAGGAAAGTAGAAGTGTCCATGATAAATTTTCATATTAAATACATCCTTCTGTTCTCAAGCGTTGGTAGGTCAGCTAACTCAAGAAGGTCATAATAGTCATTGTCCCAGGATTTAAGACATATTTTTAAACCAAACTTCTGCACTTTCTCAAGCTTGTCAATATCCTTTGCAAGGTGAGGGGCCCAGACCGGTACTGCATATTCAAGATGTGGGCGAATCAGAGCTCTGTACAACTCAATCATGCCCTTAGTGTCTATTAGCCCGTGGAATCTCCTGTAAAGAAGACCCAGTAGTTTTCTTGCTTTCGTGCAAACAGTGTCAATATGAGGTGACCAGCTCAATGAAGAGGAGATGAGCACACCAAGATATTTAAAAGTTTGAACTTGCTCCAGTGCACTACCGCCTAAGCTGAGAGACAGTGACTGACTGGGACGTCTTTTCCTTGATATCAGCATGCATTTACATTTCACCGGGTAAATGACAAATTATTACCATCAGCCCAGGCTTTGATAGTGTCAATGTCACCCTGCAGGCAGTGTAGATCAGGAGTAGAATTTATTGGCTTGAAAAGCAGCGTATCATCTGCAAAGAGGCTAGTCGTGCAATTTACTGACCGCTGTTGTGAAGCCACATCATCGATATAAAGCAGAAACAATAGTGGTCCAAGGACTGATCCTTGAGGGACACCAGACAGAACGTGGATGTTTGATGAAGAAGCTCCATCACAAACAACATGCTGTGTACGTTCAGTGAGATAGCTGCAAATCCATTGGAATCAATGCCAATACTACAAAGCTTGTTCAGCAGCGGTCTGTGGGGGACTGTGTCAAAGGCTTTACGAATATCAAAGAAGATAGCACAGACCTCTTGACCTTCTTCCAAAAGTTGAAACCACTGATTGGTGACATGGAGTAAAGCTGTTACAGTTGATTTACCATGCTGAAAACCCCATTGTTTGTTAGAGAGAAGATCATTTCATAGAGATAATCAGCAAGAAGAAGATAGAGGTGTCTTTCTAACAGCTTGCTCACGACTCATAACAAAGAGATTGGTCTATAGTTAGCAGCTTCTCTTAACTGCTTTTTTGACTTAGGAATGGGGACAACAGAGGATATTTTCCAGGATTGGGGAAATGTGGCAAGGTCGATCGGGATATTGAACAGCTTGGCAATCGATGGTGCAATACTAGTGGCTCTAGCTTTAAGCAGCATCTTGACAGAAATCCCATCAGGTCCACTGGCTTTTTGAGGATCGAGAGCATTGATGAGAGCTTCTATCTGACTCGGAGCACGGAGCAAGTCGTCTGAGGGGGCGTTGGAATGCAGCAAATCAATGTCAGCTGCAGTCAGAGAGGATATGGAGGAATTAAAACAGGATCCAAAAAAGTTGTTCAACATTTCCGCTTTAGTCTCTTTTGTTTTGGCAAACTGTCCCTGATGATGGAGTTCAGGAATAGAATTTTGTTTTTTTTGCTAAGAAATTTGATGGCTTTCCAGAAGGATTTTTTTGTCTGCTAAGTTGATTCCCTTAAAGTATTCTTTCTTAGAAGATCTCATCATTTAAACAACCCTGTTACGAAGCTTTATAAATTTTGCGAAATCCTTGGATTTGCCAGACCTCTTGGCTGACTGAAATACACTATTGCGCAATCTGATGTAGCGTACAGTATTACTGTTTAACCATGGGACATTATTATGCTTACGCAATGTCTTCTGGGGAATTCATGCCCTCATGATTTCCAAAAATCTGAATGGCTAGATCAATATCACCTTTATCAAGGATAGAATCCCAGTCTGTCTGATCAATAAGCTGGTTGGCTCTGTTGAAATCAGCTGAGTCATATCTCCAGAATTTCCTTGGGGTTTGGATAGCTTGTTGGAAAGTAACTTTCCATTTCAAAACTAGACTGATGCCAAGATGATAGGAACATTTGTCTTGGTCAGCAAGCTGAGGCGTAGTAGTGCACTGAAGGACATGGTCAGGTGAAGATACGAGGGCTAGATCGATCATAGAGTTGCTGTCAAAACTAAGTTCAGACAACCTGGGTAACTGATTGAGTTTACAAAAATAAGGATGATCTCTGTTACGAAAATTAATATTAAAGTCACCAATGAGTACAAAACTAGAATAACTATGGGGAGACAGCTCTTGAAGAGAAGAATGCAAATGATCAAAAAACTAATTGAAGAGGGGTGGGCAATACAAAACAGAAATACAATGAATTAAATCCAGTTAATGTAAACGGTTGCTCCTTACTTACAGCTGCTTAGTCTAGTTTTTAAACACTGCTTAGCCAGAGTATAGCTATTAGCAACTTTACTGTGAAGTTAAGTCGATAAAGAATGCACGAAATCGCAGCCAGCTCCACCCTAGCCCTGCAGCCTGCACGGATTTTTAACCCTCCCATTAAACCACGCCCATAAAAGCATGGCTGATCGTCATCCCAGAGAGTGAGCAGGTTGTATAGCGCTCTCTGTGTTAATTTCGTATCTCTTTTGTCCTGTTAGTAAAGCCGGAACAGCCAAAAAACACTCCGCGTCGCCTCAGAAAGCAGGAGAAGTGACTGGATCGCAGCAATCATCCGGTGGGGCAGATGGAACCAAGAAACAGCCATTGACCAAAGCGGAGAGAAGGGCACTGCAGGTAACACATCAAGAAAGCAGTACAATTTCATCTATTCTGTCAAATATTTTTGTTTACAAAGGAAGCACAACGTGCTGCAAAGGCTCTCAGAAAAGCTGAATCTGCTAGCAAAGCTGCTGCTAAGCCCACTAGCAGCAGTGCCTCGAGCAGTGGTGCTGGTAGCCACAAGAAGGAGCAAGCATCGTCTGGAGATGGAATGAGAGGAGGAGTAGGGAAGAGTGGTGGGGGATCTAGCAGGGAGAAGGTCACTGAACAGAAGCAGCAAGCTAGAGCACAGCGACAAAGCAGAGAAAAGGTGAGCAAACAGCTCAGAGCAAACCATTCACCGTTGAGCAGTAGATTACGTTTTTCATCTATAGGGAATATCGATATCTGAAGAGTGTCAGCAGCTCCAGTTGTTCTCTCATCTCCATCAGTATGAGCGCACGGTGTCCATCAGCCGGAAAGCTAGCATGATGAGGTAGTCCTAACTCTGTTGGAATCATGATCTCCTGTGTGCCCTCTTGTTAGAGTTGATGGTACACTGATCCATCCCGCGTTCATACGACTAGCGATACTGTACTCTCAAGGTGTAATCTGTGGTTCCAATGCACGCTGTATTGCTCTGTTAGGAGCTTTCAAAAAGGTACGAAAAGCGCAATATTTTGAAACCCAGTCACTGCACTACCATATCATAGGTGATTCAAGAGTACTCTACTCCACCTCAAAAAGATCTTTCAAGAGATCTTGAGAGTGTTATTAAACCGTACATCAAGTGAGTGTTTGGATGATAGTCACAACTGAAAGTCACATCTTGTTTTTCCTCTTTTTCGATAGTTTTTTAATTCAAAGTCGTCCCCTGTCTGTTAGTATGGGAAATGCAATCAAACATGTTAAAATGTGCATCAGTAACGTCCAACCAGACATTTCTGAGGACACAGTTAGTCATCCACTACTCAGCTATCTCTATACTTTCTTTGTTAGTAGTTGCTTCACTGCTTACTGTAATTGCTTATAGGCTAAAGCGCAGTTGTGTGAGGCAATAGACAACTTTGTCCAGGAGAAGATAGTTATCGCAGACGAGGCTATCTCTCGATCCTGTAAGAGTAGAATCATCAAGGATGGAGATGTGATATTGGTCTATGCATAGTGAGTGAGTCATTGGGACTGAATGATAGATAGTTGTAGGTTCTCTGTTTTCAAATGTTGTAGTCTAGTTGCTCAACACTTCAATAGTTGCTTCCTTTGATGTCATTTTCAGTTCCTCTGTTGTCCACAAGTGTCTGGTGGAGTCCCATCAAGATGGTAAACACTTCAGAGTGATCGTGGTTGACTCAAGACCCAAACTAGAGGGTCAGTGAATGGATTGTCAGTGTATTGTATGTCACTGTGTATGCAAAATTGCTTATTTTCAATGTGTTGTAGACATTCTGTGTATACAGTTGATTTACTGTATGGACATGTATTGTCATGAGCTGGTTTCAATGCTACAGGTCAGCAATTGCTGAGGAAGCTTGTCAAGGCTGGTGTGAAATGCTCCTATGTGCTAATCAATGCTGTCTCCTACATCATGAAAGAAGTTTGCTGTGATCCTCTTCGCTGTTATTGTATATTCCCCTCATAGGTGTCTAAGGTTATTGTGGGGGCCCATGCTCTGTTAGCTAATGGCTATGTGATGTCTCGTGTGGGTACAGCTCTCATCGCTCTGGTAGCTAAATCATATAATGTGCCAGTCCTTGTCTGTTGTGAGACCTACAAGTTTTGTGAAAAGGTCCAGACAGATGCTTTTGTCATCAATGAACTTGGTAAGCTAGCTGTGTAAACACTTAGTACAAGACAGCTTTATGTCTGTGAACAAGTCTGGTAGACCATCTGTTTCTAGTATAATAGTAGTGGTAATTGATAATATTTCATGCTAGTTCAGTGTAAACTGATCTGTATGCCTGTTTTCCAAAGGTGACCCAAATGATCTTGTTCCTATTCATCGGCGTCACGGTGATATCCTCTCTCACTGGAAGGACCACTCCACTCTGAGGCTGCTCAACCTGACCTACGATGTGACCTCTCCAGAGCTGGTCGCTATGGTCATTACGGAGGTCGGAATCATACCTTGTACGTCAGTACCAGTTGTACTCAGACTGACACAGCAGAACTAGTGTAGTACTATTATGATTACTTCATTATTACGCATTTATGTTACTTTTCTGAGTTTCTCATTATAATATCAGGCTCCCGCGCGCGCGAGATTATACGCGCGCGCGGGGAGATTTTCGCGGACTTGATTGTGCGCACGCGTAACAATATTCACAGGTGTAACGTGACTGAGCTAGGCGATCTGATTGGTTGGAATTTGCTTAGTCACGCTCTCACCAACATAAAGGGGGCACGCAGGAGGAAACAGCATCACACCACCGCAGCAGATTCGAGAAAGCTTCTTCAACTCCCGAGTTCTTCAAACCAAACCGCAACCATGCAGATTTTCGTCAAGACTCTCACCGGCAAGACCATCACCCTTGAAGTCGACCCCGCTGACTCTATCGAGAACGTCAAGCAAAAGATCCAGGACAAGGAAGGCATCCCTCCCGACCAGCAGCGTCTTATCTTTGCCGGCAAGCAGCTCGAAGACGGCCGTACCCTAAGCGACTACAATATCCAGAAAGAGTCTACCCTTCATCTTGTTCTCCGTCTTCGTGGTGGAATGCAGATTTTCGTCAAAACTCTCACCGGCAAGACCATCACCCTTGAAGTCGACCCCGCTGACTCTATCGAAAACGTCAAGCAAAAAATCCAGGACAAGGAAGGCATCCCTCCCGACCAGCAGCGTCTTATCTTTGCCGGCAAACAGCTCGAGGATGGCCGTACCCTAAGCGACTACAACATACAGAAGGAGTCTACCCTTCACCTGGTGCTGCGTCTTCGCGGAGGAATGCAGATTTTCGTCAAGACCCTCACCGGCAAGACCATCACTCTGGAAGTCGACCCCGCTGACTCCATTGAGAATGTGAAGCAGAAGATCCAGGACAAGGAAGGCATCCCTCCCGACCAGCAGCGTCTTATCTTCGCTGGCAAGCAACTAGAAGATGGCCGTACCCTAAGCGACTACAATATCCAGAAGGAGTCCACTCTTCATCTTGTCCTCCGTCTTCGTGGTGGAATGCAAATTTTCGTCAAGACTCTCACCGGCAAGACCATCACTCTGGAGGTTGACCCCGCTGACTCCATTGAGAACGTGAAGCAGAAAATCCAGGACAAGGAAGGCATCCCTCCCGACCAGCAGCGTCTCATCTTTGCTGGCAAGCAGCTTGAGGATGGCCGTACTCTGAGCGACTACAACATCCAGAAGGAGTCTACCCTTCACCTGGTGCTGCGTCTTCGTGGTGGAATGCAGATTTTCGTCAAGACCCTCACTGGCAAAACCATTACTCTGGAGGTCGATCCCGCTGACTCCATTGAGAACGTGAAGCAGAAGATCCAGGACAAGGAAGGTATCCCTCCCGACCAGCAGCGTCTTATCTTTGCTGGTAAGCAGCTGGAAGACGGCCGTACCCTAAGCGACTACAACATTCAGAAGGAGTCCACTCTTCATCTTGTTCTCCGTCTTCGTGGTGGAATGCAAATTTTCGTCAAGACCCTCACTGGCAAGACCATTACTCTGGAGGTCGATCCCGCTGACTCCATTGAGAACGTGAAGCAGAAGATCCAGGACAAGGAAGGCATCCCTCCCGACCAGCAGCGTCTCATCTTTGCTGGCAAGCAGCTCGAGGATGGCCGTACTCTGAGCGACTACAACATTCAGAAGGAGTCCACCCTTCACCTGGTCCTGCGTCTTCGTGGCGGCTATTGAACATTGAGCATTGCTGCTTGCTTAGAGCACACTTAGTGTGTGCATTGTCACTGTTAAAAAATATTTGCTGACAGTCACTGTCATAATTATTATTGTGAAGTCATGGGTGGGTGGGTAGTACCAGGAGGGTTTAACTGCCATATTCGCGATAGTAGTATCCGCCACCATGAGCTGTTGCTACTTGCGCGTTGTGGTAGAGACATTTGACTGTTTTGCATACATGTAAATGATCTTTATTAAAACAGTCTGAGAAAAATCAGACCTCACAACAGGAGTATTAATGGTAACAGCTTTCTCCAACCTATAGAGAACAAGTGGATCAGTTCCATTAAAATCATCATGAATGAAAAACTTCACAGTATAATAAATACAGACAATTATGTGACATGACGCCAGCAAAGTCCAATGAGATAAATAATTAGTATGTACATAATAATGATGTTCAGTGGTCAATTATTTATCGACGAGAGCGACATCGGAACGGTCTATAGTTGGCGAGTTTATGTTCTATCTCTTGTAGCGAGTATCCTTTGGTCTCGGGAAGAAACAGGACGAACACAAAACTAAGCAACGCCATGAGAGCAAACATCCAATAAGCAACATAAGAGTGTGTACGCACTACACCGATTCCAAAAATACCAGTGACCAGCGCTGCCAATGACCAGTTCACAGCTGTCGCGGTGCCAGCAATAATAGCTCTGACCTTAGTAGGCGATAGCTCACTGATCATCAGCCATGGTATAGGAGCCCAGCCCAAACTGAACGATATAATGAACAGAGTTATACAGACTATGGGAATATAGCTTGTTAAATGCATATTGTAGGCATTCACTAGTAGGTAGTATATACCCATGACTGTGAGTGTAACAAAGGCACCAATACTGCCAACAAAGAGGAGAAATTTCCTGCCAACAATATCGATTACGATCACTGCAACAGCTGTGGCTATCACTTGAATAACACCAATACCGATTGAAGACTTTATACTAGCGATTAAAGGCGGGTCTCCTCCTTTAATCAAGATATCGTTAGCAAAGAATATGATAGCATTGGGACCACAGACTTGCTGGAATGTCATCAAAAGCACAGAGAAGAGAAGAGCAAGTAGAGCTGGCTTTGTCTTCATGAAATTCATCTTGCTACGAAAGTCAGGCTCTTCAGCATTGAGTGATGATTGAAGCTGCTCTAGTTCCTTCTCGAACAACGTACCACGCAATGTTTTCATCACGGCAGTCGACTGTTTGACACGTCCCTTTGAAACAAGCCATCGCGGGGTCTCTTTCAGAAAGAACGCCAGCATTATATACAGCAATACGATCGCCATAGGCAACAGAGACAAGTGGTAGTACTTCAACACATCTCCAATACCAAATGCCTCCACACCAAGTATGCCAATGGTAATAGCCAACTGATTGAGTGCTCCAAACAGTCCTTTGCCAAGAGCAGGTGAAATTTCCACAACATACATCTGTACAAAAACAAGGACATAGTTTAATATTATGACTAGTACCTATTCACAGTACACATCACATGGAAGCTATAAAATCAGTGCCACAAGTTGTCATAACGCACCATACAAACCCTACCCCTTGCAGACAAATGGAACTAGTTATGTTGTATAAACTCACCGGGACCACAACAGAGGTCCAGCCTGCACCCACTCCTGTGAGGAATCGGCCAAGATACAGGAAGACAAGAAACAGTGCAAATCTGTCATCAGCATTCTGATAGTACGAGGCACAGGTGATGAACAGGTAGCCGCAGACAGTAGGAGTGTTTGAAAATATCAGTGTGTCCTTTCTTCCTGCTCGATCAGCAAGAAATACAGCTACAAAGCTTCCAAATATAGCTCCAATATTACTGAGAGCCTGTAGGTATAGTATCGAATGGTATGAGCATGCATTCACTTTGATAAACTCACCGCAAACCAGCTTTCACCCGAGTCAGTCCACATTGACTTGTGAGAGAAGCTCGCAAAGGACGAATTGATGGAAGGCCCAGCTGGAGATGAGTAGCCAAGTGTAATGCCTGTAAGGCCGCTCCCTATCGTGGCAATAATAGAGAACAATAGCACAGTCCACAGACGCTGAGGGCCGCGAATGAGCTCCTTCATGGCTGAAAATACGTTGTTTGGGGACCGACGTCTCTTCTTAGAGGTACTCCCATTGTGAATTGAGTCGTAGGTGGGGTGGGTCACCCCGCTCACGTCAATACTGGACGACGACTCACGGAGCGGCTTTTCCATGAAGGTTACCTTGCAGCCGAGCAGCAAATCCAGGGGTGTGGGCAAGGTGTGTCTGCTAATTAATGACGTAGACAGTTGAAGTGAATGTACTTAGCTGTACAGCACCAACTATGGTCACCCTTGGGACAGTGCATGCCTGATTAGGCTGGTGGCTGCATTATAGAGGCTGAAACTCATTACAGGTTATCACTTGGGACTCCAACATGTGCAATATTAGATCAGTACGTGTCGACCGTGTGACAGTTAGCTCAGGTTTCACTGTTTATGTATGTTCGAAAAAACTTGAAGTTAACAAAAATATTAATTTTTTCCTAATTTCCAAATTTGATAATCCTCAAGATCACGCACAATCTTTTGAAGCGATCTTCCTTTAGTCTCTGGAAGAAGACAGACAAAGACAATACTGAGGACAGACATCACAGAGAATATAAACCAGACAACATAGTTATAATCTTTAACAATCTTGATATCAAATAGTCCAGTAACCAGTAGAGAAAAAAGCCAATTTGCTGCAGTAGCAACCCCTACAATAAGTGCTCGAACAGTTATTGGAGAGAATTCATTGACCATCACCCAAGGGATTGGGCCCCAGCTCAGTGCAAAAGAAGAGATAAATAGAACGACACAGAGAACCGGAAGAACACTGGGAGGACTGTCTCCATTGTGCTTTAGCAGAAAGAAAATTCCCAGGACAAGAGTACTCACGAAACTACCAGCACTTCCAATGAACAGTAGCAGCTTACGACCACAGATGTCAACCACCACAGCTGCAATGAAGGTGCCTATCACTTGAATCACACCAATTCCAACTGCAGCAAATAGGTTTGCTTGATATGCATTAAATTCAGCAGCTGTGAATATTCTGCTTCCATAAAATATGACAGCATTTACTCCACACAATTGCTGAAATACCAACAAAGTGACAGAGAACACAAGAGCAAGATAAGCGGGCTTCAGTTCTTCTTCAAGTATTTTATTTTGCTATAAATATTAACATTTTCAGAGTGAATGGCTGTTTGAATTTCTTCAAGCTCGTCGTCATATTGGACTCCACGCAAAAAGGCAAGCATGTCAGCAGCTTCTTTAACCTTTTCTCTGGACACCAACCATCGAGGAGTTTCCCGAACAAACAGTGCAACCAAGATAACAAAGATTACAATAATTACTACCGGAACAATGGCCAGTCTTGTGTATGAGAAGAAGTCATTTCCAATTATTGGTAAAGCTTCAACTGCAAAAACTCCAATAGTGACTGCCAGTTGATTTAGCGATCCAAACAGTCCTTTACCTAGTGTTGGTGATATCTCCACAATGTACATCTGCATAAAAAGTATTTTTAATCATGACCAAGTGCACATTAATTGTATTGTCTGTTTTTTTGCTGGTCAATTTTTGAACAGAGTGATTTAAGAATGTATCTCGAAATCAAACCTAAACTATGCCGTATGGACCAGAAATATAAAAATAACTAAGATAGCATCCCACAATGCTAACTCACTGGTACTATGACAGACGTCCAACCAGCTCCTATCCCAGTGAAAACACGCCCAACAAACAACAGACCAAAGTAGCTTCCCATCGACCCACTCTCAAATAATGATGCACAGATTATCAACAGCCAACCGATAACTGTTGGACAGTTAGAAAACAATGTCACCTTTCGACCAGCTCGATCGGCTATCAAGATTGCAAACAGACTCCCAATGATGGCTCCAACATTCAAAATACTCTATAGTAATAGTATTATATACGAGCTATAGTTTGCAACATCAGGGACATGCATGCACTTACCCCAAACACGCTGTTAGCCCAAATGTCCCAAGCCTGAATGCGAGCTAAATTGCCTCTAACAGCGGTCTAACAGTATCGTTGATTGAAGAAATCGCAGGAGAAGAGTACCAGCTGAAATACCCGTGAGTGAGCTGCCAACGCTGCAATCAGGGACGGCAAGAGAACACTCCATAATCGCTGAGGACCGCGGATGAGCTCTTTGACTGCAACAAATACATTTGTCGCTTTCTGATCGCCAGCCTCTCCGTATTGATCAGCTGGTTTCTTTCCGTTGAATTGACGGAAGCATAGTTAACATGTACTTGACTGATGCCGTGCGGTTCCTGTAAGTTACGAGCCATTTGTCTGATTGAGAGCGCGTAAAAAAGAGGTTGCTAACGTCCTCTCTCCATATGGAAGGACAGGCAGGGGGCGTGAGCATAGACAAATTGTTCATGCACTACATGTATGTATACTGCAAAAAAAATCACTAAAACAACAGCAATAAAAATAAATTTTACACTCAAATAATACGTCCAGCATCAACATATTTTTCGAACTCTCCAAACTTGATAGTCTGCAAGATCACGTACGATCTTTTGAAGTGACCTTCCTTTGGTCTCTGGAAGAAGACACACAAAGACGATACTGAGGACAGACATTGCTGAGAATATAAACCAGACAACATAGTTATATTTTAGAACTATATCAATATCAAATAGTCCAGTCACTAGTAGAGAAAAGAGCCAATTTGTTGCAGTAGCAACTCCTACAATAAGTGCTCGAACTGTTATCGGAGAGAATTCATTGACCATCACCCAAGGAATTGGGCCCCAGCTCAGTGCAAAAGAAGAGATAAATAGAATGACACAGAGAACCGGAAGAACACTGGGAGGACTGTCTCCATTGTGCTTTAGCAGAAAGAAAATCCCCAGTACAAAGGTACTCACGAAACTACCAGCACTTCCAATGAACAGTAGCAGCTTACGACCACAGATATCAACCACCACAGCTGCAATGAAGGTGCCTATCACTTGAATCACACCAATTCCAACTGCAGCAAATAGGTTTGCTTGATATCGATTAAAACCAGCAGCTGTGAATATTCTGCTTCCGTAAAAGACTATAGCATTTACTCCACACACCTGCTGAAATACCAACAAAGAGACTGAGAACACAAGAGCAAGATAAGCGGGCTTCTTCTTTAAATACTTTATCTTGTTATAAAAAGTACTATTTTCAGAGTGAATAGCTGTTTGAATTTCTTCAAGTTCGTCGTCATATTGGACTCCACGCAAGAAGGCAAGCATGTCAGCAGCTTCTTTAACCTTTTCTCTGGACACCAACCATCGAGGAGTTTCACGAAGAAAGAGTGCAACCAAAATAACAAGAATTAAAATCAGTATCATTGGAACAATGGCTAGTCTTGTGTATTTGAAGAAATCATTTCCAATTGGTAAAGCTTCAACTGCAAAAACTCCAATAGTGACTGCCAGTTGATTCAGCGATCCAAACAGTCCTTTACCTAGTGTTGGTGATATCTCCACAATGTACATCTGCATATTAGGATTGTCACTACAATAACTAAGATAGCATCCCACAATGCTAACTCACTGGTACTATGACAGACGTCCAACCAGCTCCTATCCCAGTGAAAACACGCCCTATAAACAGCAGACCAAAGTAGCCTCCCATCGACCCACTCTCAAATACTGATGCACAGATTATCAACAGCCAACCGATAACTGTTGGACAGTTAGAAAACAACAATGTCACCTTTCGACCAGCTCGATCGGCTATCAAGATTGCAAACAGACTCCCAATGATGGCTCCAACATTCAAAATACTCTATAGTAATAGTATTATACGAGCTATAGTTTGCAACATCAGGGACATGCATGCACTTACCCCAAACACGCTGTTAGCCCAAACTGTCCATGCATGTATGCGCACTATGTCACCGCGAAAAGTATCGTTGATGGACAAGATCGCCGGAGAGGAGTATCCAAGTGACATGCCTGTAACTGAGCTGCCAATCGCTGCAGTCAGAGACAACAAGAGAACGGTCCACAGTCGTTGCGGCCCACGGATGAGCTCTTTGACTGCAACGAAAACATTCTTCGCTTTCTGATCCCCAGATTCTCCCACTGACTTCAACGACGACTGGTTTTCATCATGTACAACTGACTTGATAGAAGAATAGTGACTGCGAGAGATTTGGTTGATGCTGGACGATTCTGGCAAATTGCGAGCGGCCATAGTATGCAACCCCAGCGACTCCAGTGAGATCGCATCAGATCATATTTTATCAGCTCATCAGTAATCATTAGTGTGAAATCACGTGTATGGGCGTGCCTTAAATTTAACTAGCCGCACTTGGAAAAACAGTTCATGAGCTCATTGTGCAACAGCGCAGCCACCAGCTAGCCACTGGAGGTCAAGATGGACTCCTTGCGTCTGACGCGGTACCACACAGTGCAGGTTGGACTCATTCTTGTCACAGGATGTACAGTAGCCGTAGCATCATGCGTGTTCCCTGCTCTGGCTAGTTTCCTCTTGTTGCTCATTGGTCTCGCCACCTACAGTTTGTTTACGGTCTTCTTATATCGAAAAGAGGGAAGGACTTGGCGAGAAAGACTAACTGACTGGCTTTCTAACTTTCTCCTCGCTCGACTATCGGCACAGCTGGCTAGCCCAGTAAGCAGAAGAACAAGTGGTCCTCGTTTTCTCTTCACCAACAGAGGAAAGGTAGCCCTGCTACCTCACAGAGAGGCGCAAAAGCTAATTCAGTTAATACTGCGAGATTTTGTAATGAGCTGGTTCCGGAAGATGTCATCTGATGGCGAGATGCCTCACAGTGCTGCTAGACTACTGGAACACATCGCCATTGAACTGAATTTACGCATACAGAATGTAGAAATTGACAAGCTTATCAAAATCCTCTTGCCCTTCATTGACCCATACTTGATGGCTGTCAACGATGCTGGCTGTGTAAATAGACGTGGGCAGGCCCAGTTTGATGTCAACCATCCCTACTGCTTGATACTATTCGAGAAGAAAACCAATGTCTGTCACCCAGCACTGCTCAAGGAAGGAGGGGAAATCGAGCATGCTCGTCGTCTTGTAGACATGTTCATCCAGTGTGCCGTGCCTGGTGAATTCTCCTCTTGCGATCCTGCTAGCATGTTTATACGAGAGGTCTTAGTAACCAAACTTGTTCTTCCGCTGATTTCTCGCCTGTGCGATCCGGACTTTCTACTACGGTCAATTCCCATGATTCTCAAAAAAGCTTCGCCAGAAACAGTTGCAGCTGCTTTTGAACAAATGCACAAGGAGAATATTGAACTTGAGAAAGACCTAGCTCAACCAAACGGGCTCCTATCTTCTATCCTAGATCTGTCGTCTTCTTCGTATTTCTCCAAAGATGAGCAGATAGATGCTGATAATCGAGACAATATACCACCGTCGATCGAACCAATGGATCACTCATCTGTTGTCTATCGCGGACCGAGTTCTCGAGCTCGAGCTAGCTCTCTCCCTCACCATCCACCTCCTCTCACAGTACACCATCACACCGTACGTGGAGGCTCTGTTTGCAGCTCTCTGGATGAGGAAGAACCCGAAGAACTAGAAATGATCAGTCTACCATCAATCTACATCACACGACACGTCAGATTGGAGCTAAAAGATGGAATACACACAGGTTATATTATCAAGGTACTAAAATTGAGAAATTCCACGCTTATACGCTCTACATCATTTTGTTTTGCAGTTTCCACGAAGCATGCTGTCCGATCAGGATTTGTTTGGAGTCAGATCAGGCCCAATGGAGGATTCTAATCATGAGCTTGAGGCCCTGAAGCGGTACAGCGATTTTAATTTACTCCATCGAAACCTGCTTCGTTCGTTTGGAAAGCATGTAAAAGGTACTGTTTCTTGTTGACAAAAACAACATAATGTTGTTTTGCTGAATAGAGATGGTCTTACCCAACCGACGTCCGTTTGATCATTTCATGAAGATGCTGCCTTTCACTAGTGATGAGCCCGATCTTGCAACTATAATAGAGAGAAGAGATGGCTTAGAGAGATACATTCAGGTGAGAGAAGAAGTATGTGCGTGTGTCAACTGCTTTTCTGACAAAGTTGTGGTCTCACTGGGATGCATACACAGCAAGACCTCCTTTGAGCTTGCTATGTGTATGACATGTTATGGTTGAGCTAGTGTTATGTCAACATATGCTACTACAGTACTCCCTGTAGGCTTTGCTGATAAGGTTTAGTTTATTATTCAACTAGCTGTGTTTTGTGGGTAAACACAACTATCTGTTGCAACACTTCCTGATAAGATTAACTATGCAGTTCCTATGTGTGCCATGCACTACATGAACACATTAACTGTTCCTGGCTGTGATTCATCTTCCTCAGGCAATTTTTGCAATCGAGGAAATCCAGAGCAGCGCCATCTTCCACGAGTTCCTGGTCGAAGGTGTCAAGATGCTGCAAGAGGCTAACGTGGTTCATTCTCAGTCCATTCAAGTGCAGCGACCGAACAAACGCTTTTCCTTCATTCCCGACTGGATGAGATTGTCAACCGAGCAACAACAGCCTCAGGTAAGACCCACATGGAAGTATACTTACTAATCAGCATGTAGCAGTGAATTTGAGGGACTAGAATGTACATGCGTAATATGTTTGTGCCTGTGGAATTGTCAGATATCTATAATGTACAGTAGTTTTCTAAGATTACACCCCTCATCCTTCTATAATGGACACTTACTGATTCCTAAATAAAATAAAATTAATTATAACCCACATGATGTGTAATAAACCCCTGACCAGAGGACACCCTCTCTATAATGGATGATTTTGTTGGTCCCAATGGTGTCTGCCTTAGAGAGGTTCCACTGTACTGTATTTTTAGTTTATTAGCTGTTTTTTCTTCCAACAGACGAAACAGTCGATTACCGAAACTCTTCCCATGTACATTGAAGACTCTCTTCTCCCACTTACTTGCACGACGTTGCACACTGTCGAAGATGCCCCTCCCACTACCACGTCCTCACAAAAGTCACAAAACAAACTACCTCCTTCAGACACACGAGGTGCATCGCCTCTTCCAAACTTACCGCTCCTTCAAAACACACCACCTCCATCTCCTCTGAAGTCTTCCATTGCTACAGCTCCAAGGGACTCTCCGAAAAAATCTTTTTCAACATCTAGCTTGCCTCTTGTAGCTACTTCTAGTCTGCCTGTGCAGAAATCAGGGACCACAGTTCAGGGTGACACAGTCTCCCAGAATGTTAGTCAATCCTTAAAACCTTCAAGTGTTAGTATGTCATCAGTTGTCTCTACCTGTGATTTCGGAAAAAGTGAACAAGCTGACTGTAGTGCAGCTGGTCTGTCCCGCCAGAATGATGGAGAGGATCAATGCGATCATGGTCACCATGCACGGAAAAAAGAGCCAGGCTTATGGGACAGAGCAGTGAGTTTGTTTTGGCAGTTGGAAGCTGTGGCAGTAGAGAAAGCCGTGTCTCTTTATCGTCTTATCTTGTCAGCTGTTACTGAGCCAGTGACTCATAAGCACCTTGAGCAGCTTGCTAAAGAGAGAGAGGAGTTGTCTCCACTAGCAAACTCCTTGTTGAGTTTAGCCAACGAAGCCACACGAAGTACTTCACCAGAGCTATGGCTGACCTCTGAGAGTAGCCAGCTGGCTCTCCTGGGAGTTGTTGGTGGTGTCATTGACTGGTACATATGGAAGGTATGTGATCATCTCTGTGTTGCTCCTACATGTACTTATATAGTACTACTCTCAGATAACCATTTTTGTGCTTGTAAAAATGCTTACATGTATTCCTGTGCTTTTGTACAAATGTTATCCATGTTACATGTTGTCTTGTGTACAGGAGCTCCATGAGGTTGTGTATGACGATGAGAGATGGACTCGAGCGCTGTTTAACCTCAGGCAGGTCCTATGGCCGGATGGCAAGCTCGATGTAGCAACACGTCCTCCAGTAAGTAAAGAGGAGAGAGCTAAACTGAGAGATCAGGCCGTGATCGAGATCAAGAAGTTCTTACCAAGTAAGATACCACTGTTTGAAATAGAGTGTGTGTGTGTGTGTGTGTGTGTGTGTGTGTGTGTGTGTGTGCGCGTGTGTGTGTGTAACATGTCATCACATACCACTGCATGTATATGAGTTGCTTTTCTCTGGTACAGATTTGTTGCCGTACATAGTTGGATCCAGTGAGTATGATTCAGCTATTCATCACTGCTTGGATTGCATCCAAAACCCACGAATTAACAAGTGCAGTAACATACATGTCTCTTCACTCAAGTTTTATTTTTCTTGTTTGTAGGCATTTTATATACGGCTTGCTGGACGTAGTGATTCCAGAATTGGTGCCGGAAATTTCAGATAACGAATTCCAACAAAAAATTAAAGCAATGAGAACACTGCCGCCGTTTGTTAAGAAAGCAACACTGTAATGCTTATTTTTACATTATGTAGATAATAATAAACATTCTAATAAATTTTATTTTCATCCACGCCCGGAAGCTATCATGTCTGCATGCAAAAAGTAATGTTCAGCGCGACCTCACAGACATTGACTCAGATTCCATATGCTATCCGCAGTGTCTCTGAATGGGGCTCAATCCCTTCCATTCTCATTCCTGAAATGTTTTCTCTCAAGACTCGTGGGCTGTTTGCTGGTTTGGTGTAGTTGCCATCAACTGGGGCAGCAGTGGGTTGGATCGGGCTAGCTAGTGCACCTGTACGGAGTCTGGATTACAGATAAACTTGATATCAACTATATTTGTTGCCCCTTTTATTCCTGAGACAAAAGGCAATAAACTGGAAGTGGACAAAGAAGAGCAGATACATACTAATGTATAAGGAGAAATTATTATTGTCAAGGTTAATTATTTAAGCCCCGCCTCATATTCCAGCGCAGCATTTTTATACCGAAAGAGAGACTAGCTATGCTCAATGGCCATGACAAAGACGTGAAAGAGGACAAGAAAGAATTGTTAGGCTCAAGTTCTGGGAAACATAATCATCCCGAGCAGCGTCCTATTAGCTACTGGCGGGTTGTACTAGCTGAGCTGCGTGGACCACAGCGTCTCTGGACCACCACGCTAGCAGCGGTGATCGCTTCGCTCGGCTGTCTACTGGGCGGCTACACGCTAGGGTTCGCCTCCCCTGCTCTACTGCAACTCAACTACAATCATGTACCGACGGAATATCACTTAAAAGATGTTACACTCGCCTTGTTTGCGGTAAGTGAACTACGCCTCGTTGCCTCGTTCCCTCGTACACATGCATGCTACCAAAGCTTTCTTTGAGCAATGAATACTTTTTATTTTGCTGCAGGCTTTAGCACTAATCGGTGCCATGCTGGGTGGAGCTGTTGCAGGCTGGGCCATAGATGCTGTCGGCAGAAAATCAGCACTGATGTTTTCTGCTGTTCTAAATCTGATTGGTTGGCTGTTGCTAGCAGGCGCTGACTCATGGAGAGATCCAACTGGTTTTAAGTCATTGCTACTCATTGGAAGGTTCTTCACTGGTGCTGGATTGGGCTGGTCTATGCTCTGTGCTCCTGTGAGTGCTATAGTCATCACCACAACAAAGTGTTTTTATCTTTTCATGCAGGTATATATTGGTGAGGTGTCCACACCTGTTCTTCGTGGTTTGTTTGGTACTCTTCCTATGGTATCAGTCTCAGTAGGAGTACTGCTGGTCTATCTTCTTGGAGCTATTCCAGGATTCTCATACCAGTACATCTCCCTGGTTGCTTTAGCCATTACTGCAGTGTTTGTGCTGCTGGTTGCTCCACCCTGGGTCCCTATGACCCCTCGTTATCTCATCATGAAGGGGAGATGGGAGGAGGCACTGAGGGAGCTCAAGTGGCTGCGTGGACCTAACGTGAAAATCAGCGAAGAGGCTGAAGACACCAAACAAGTAGTCGTGGGCACCAGAAGACTTACTTGGAGAGAGCTCTTTTCTGAGTTGACTAAACGGAAGTCAATCATATCATTAACTTTAACAATCTTTGCTGTAGCCGCTCAGCAACTGTCGGGAGTCGATGCACTAATATTCTTTGCTGGTGACTTGTTCAATAACGTTGGATTTGCTAACCCACAGCTCTTTGCTTCCATCACAATCGGTGTCGTCTCTTTGCTGACAACACTTGCATCGCTAGTTCTTGTCGATCTATTTGGCCGAAAAGTTCTGCTGATTTCCAGTGGACTGACAATGGCCGTGAGTACCTTTGGTTTGGGAGCAGCCTTTTACATTACTCAGCACATAAGTGGCAGTGACATGAAGCCATTGTTTATAGCTTCAGCTATACTATTCTCAGTCGGCTTTTCAGTAGGCTGGGGATCAATCCCCTTCATTCTGATGTCAGAGCTGCTTCCCCTTCAGACTCGTGGAGTACTTGCTGGTATGGTAGCCATTGTTAATTGGGGCTGTGGAGCTCTCGTTTCCGGCGCTTACAACTGGTTTGCTGGTCTGGTGCAGCCTTACGGTGCTTGGTGGGCCTTTGGGATACTCAATCTACTATCGAGTGTATGTGTTGCTGTGTTTCTACCTGAGACAAAGGGGAAGAAACTGGAGTATATTGAAGATATGTTGCAGAACAGATACAGATTGTGTGTATGGCGGTAGCATAATGTTCACAGTTCCTATTATTATACAAACATTTCATTTTGATGTACATGATGTAAAATGTGAATACAAACAAGTAAGGTGAAAAGTTTTAATAAAAAAAACCTGGAAAAGTGTAGCGATGATGCTTGCAAAAGTAAAGGAACAAGATGGAATAATGCTTGCAAAAGTGAAAGTCCCAAGTATCCCTACATTAGCAACAAGATAAAATTAATGATATTATTCTGTGCGTGGGCGGTTTGACAACAATGGATGGTCGACATGTGGCGCGGTCAGTGCAACTCGAAAAGCAGTCTATTCCCCTGCTGCAGCATGAATCCGAACCCAAAGGTTGTATGGGGTCTTTGAGATCGTCCTGGAGTGCCATATTCCTTGAGTTACGTGGTCCGCAGCGGCTCTGGACTACGCTGTTGGCTGCTCTGCTCACGTCAATCAGTCCGCTGCTGGGCGGCTACACGCTGGGATTCGCTTCTCCTGCTTTACTAGAACTTAACGATGCTAAAGTTCCTGATAAATATCATTTGAAAGGATTATCACTCGCTATGTTCGCTGTACGTGATGCAGCTGAAAGTACTCTAATCATGCATGTCATTACTACTCATTGCATAGGGATTAGCACCTGTGGGTGCTGCAGTTGGAGGACTGGCTGCTGGATATGCTGTGAATCATGTAGGAAGAAAATCTGCCCTGATGGTGTCTGCTGTCTTGAATCTGATTGGTTGGTTGTTGCTGATGAGCGCCAGCTTCTGGAGTGACCCAGCTGGATTGGTGGCGTTTCTCCTGATTGGTCGATTCTTTACTGGCGGTGCACTAGGCTGGGGAATGCTGTGTGCTCCTGTAAGTTTACACCAATAATTTAAAAAATTTATGTTTTTCTACAGCTTTATATAGGTGAAATATCTCCACCTGGTCTCCGTGGAATATTTGGTTCGTTGCCTCAGTTGGCACTTACTTTTGGCGTTTTGATTGTCTATCTTCTTGGAGCTATTCCAGGATTCTCATACCAGTACATCTCCCTGGTTGCTGTAGCCATTACTGCAGTGTTTGTGCTGCTGGTTGCTCCACCCTGGGTCCCTATGACTCCCCGTTATCTCATCATGAATGGGAGATGGGAGGAGGCACTGAGGGAGCTCAAGTGGCTGCGCGGACCTAACGTGAAAATCATCGAAGAAGCTGAAGACACCAAGCGAGTGGTTACAGGCACTGTAAAACTTACACTGAGGGAGCTCTGGTCTGAACTGATGAAACAAAAGTCGATCATATCATTTTTTCTTATGATTTTTGTGATGGGATTTCAACAGCTATCTGGAATCAATGCACTTGTTTTCTTTGCCGGCAATATTTTCAAATCTGCTGGATTTGACAATGCTCAGTTCATTGCATCTATCACTATCGGTGTGGTCTCTACTGCCATGACAATACTCTCGGTGTTCTTTGTAGATCTCTTTGGTCGTAAAGTACTACTCTTCATAAGTGGATCATTAATGACAGTATGTTGCTTTGGATTGGGAACCTACTTCTTTATGACTATAAACTGTGTTGCTGTGAACTCCACTTCTGCTCTCGTGCAAGCTACAGCTACATCATGCAACAATGACAATCTCCAGTCGATGGTAATTGCCTTTATAGTGCTCTACACTTTGGGGTTTTCAGTTGGCTGGGGATCTGTACCGTTCATTCTTATTTCTGAACTACTTCCATTACGAATTCGTGGTTTTCTCGCCGGCATAGCTGCATTGGTGAACTGGGGTTGTAGCGCTCTTGTTTCTGGGTCGTACAACCAGTTTGCTGAACTGGTGCAACCCTACGGTGCCTGGTGGACCTTTGGGACAATCAATCTATTATCTACAGTCTGCATTGCTGTATTTCTGCCAGAGACAAAGGGAAAAAAACTCGAGGACCTAGAAAATATGTTACAGAAAAGGTATCGGCTGTGTTTATGGAAAGAGAATTGAAATTTTAAAATATGTACATGTATTTTGCTATAAAAAAATTTAAAAATCAGATTTCATAGCAAAGTGAAAATTGTTTTAAAGCTGATTGTTATTACAAATTACTAAAAATAAAACTATTTTTTCAAGTGGTGCTTCAAGGTATCAAATATGACTTCAGCCATTCTGTCGTACCCTCTTGGAGTCATGTGGAGTCCGTCGACCCAGTATTTCGCTTTCTCTTCCAAAGGCAACGCACCAAACGGTAATTCATTCCACAGATCTACAAATATGGTCCTAGCGCCTGAATCTTCAGCGTATTTTTTCAATGCTTCGTTAACTCTAACCTTTCTGCTTCTGTAGTCTTCGTTTCCAGGATTCAGTTCGTGCACAAATTGAGGGATCGCCATTGCTACAGTACGACAGCTTGCTGTTTGCTTGGCTCTGTCGTGGAGACCGAGTAGGTGGGGCAGCAATTTCTCGGCACTTGCTCCGGTCCCCAGATCATTAGTGCCTCCAAGAATACAGACCCAATCATAAGGTTCACTGGATTGCTTCAGTAGCTTGTCCAGTCTTTTGCTCATTGTCGGCACGACCATTTCTCCAGACACACCTGCAGTGTCTACCACTACGGATTCCGGTTTGCAGTGTTCTTCCAACAGAACACGGAGCCTGGTCGAATAGGGATGGAACTGACCGTTCTCCTGGAAAGTATAGCCCTCCGTGAGACTGTCACCACAGCACAAAACACGCAGAGAGCTCATCTTCGACTTTTACAGCTGATCTGACCCGAACGAGCTCACGTGCAATCTATAAACGTATTCATAGGTATATCGGCACCTCACCTTTCAATGAATATCATTAGAGTATAGGAATGATCCACCAAAACAACTGCTAATGTTTCTATTGACTTAGAAGGCGATAAGGAAAATTATCAGACACATCATCATTGTCGTTGTCTATTTCTATACTGCAGTTTGTGATATCTTCACAAGAGGGCATCGGCTGGTGAATCTTGATGGCTGCATAGATCACCATATTATGGAACCAAATGGAAAGGATATGAACACCAGTTGTGCAATTATGACTTTTTTATTAATTCCATAGTAGTTATGAAGTGTGAGGATTAATAGAGAGACAATGTTGAGGAAAAATATGAGCTCTAATAGACCGTGCCATTTCCTTTTATACGGGTTGTAGAGATGTGTGTTTGATACCACTGTTTGAAATAGAGAGTGTGTGCATGCGTGTGTGTAACATGCCATCATATACCACTGCATGTATATGAGTTGCTTTTCTCTGGTACAGATTTGTTGCCGTACATAGTTGGGTCCAGTGAGTATGATTCAGCTATTCATCACTGCTTGGATTGCATCCAAAACCAAAGAATTAACAAGTGCAGGAGCCTACATGTCTCTTCACTCAAGTTTTATTTTTCTTGTTTGTAGGCATTTTATATACGTAGTGATTATCCGTGCGCAACGCGATTATAGTAGCATAGTCGATACAGACGAACATAGAAGTACTGCAGTATGACAGTATCTACGGTATGCAGTAGTATGGTACGCCTCGTGGCTCCGCCCACCGCATCACAAGAGAACCATGAAGTACCGGAACCTAAATCATGTTTGTAAATCGTAGTTGTTCTGGAGGAGATTCCTGAACCTGGTGCAATGCCTGATGGTCAACATGTGGCGCTGTCAGTGCAATTCGACACGATACCGCTGCAGCAGGAGGATGAATCCGAACCCAAAGGTTGTGTGGGGTCTTTGAGATCGTCCTGGAGTGCCATATTCCTTGAGTTACGTGGTCCGCAGCGGCTCTGGACTACGCTGTTGGCTGCTCTGCTCACGTCAATCAGTCCGCTGCTGGGCGGCTACACGCTGGGATTCGCTTCTCCTGCTTTACTAGAACTTAACGATGCTGAAGTTCCTGATAAATATCATTTGAAAGGATTATCACTCGCTATGTTCGCTGTACGTTGTACAGCTGATTGCAGCTACTTGAAGTTGACTCTCAGTTTTGACAAACAGTACAAGGACTGTTAATTAGTGCTCAACATCACACCTCTCCCATGTACAGGGAGAGGTGTGATGTTGACCACAAATATGAGTCCTTGTAGTCTGTTGGTCAAAACTGAGAGTCAAGTTCAAATCAGCTGTATACCGGTAGTCGTGGAAGTACTCTCATTATGTCATTACTTCTCATTGCATAGGGATTAGCACCTGTGGGTGCTGCGGTTGGAGGCCTGGCTGCTGGTTATGCTGTAAATTATGTAGGAAGAAAATCTGCCCTGATGGTGACTGCTGTCTTGAATCTGATCGGTTGGTTGTTGCTGATGAGCGCCAGCTTCTGGAGTGACCCAGCTGGATTGGTGGCGTTTCTTCTGATTGGTCGATTCTTTACTGGCGGTGCACTAGGCTGGGGAATGTTGTGTGCTCCTGTAAGTTTTACAGCTATAATTTAACAATTTATGACTGTTTTTCTACAGGTTTATATTGGTGAAATATCTCCACCTGGTCTCCGTGGAATATTTGGTTCATTGCCTCAGTTGGCACTTACTGTTGGCTTCTTGATAGTCTATCTTCTTGGAGCTATTCCTGGATTCTCATACCAGTACATCTCCCTGGTTGCTGTAGCCATTACTGCAGTGTTTGTGCTGTTGGTTGCTCCACCCTGGGTCCCTATGACCCCTCGTTATCTCATCATGAAGGGGAGATGGGAGGAGGCACTGAGGGAGCTCAAGTGGCTGCGCGGACCTAACGTGAACTTCATCGAAGAGGCTGAAGACATCAAGCAAGTGGTTGCAGGCACTGTAAAACTTACACTGAGGGAGCTCTGGTCTGAACTGATGAAACAAAAGTCGATCATATCATTTTTTCTTATGATTTTTGTGATGGCATTTCAACTGCTATCGGGAATCGATGCACTTTTTTTCTTTGCTGGCGACATTTTCAAATCTGCTGGGTTTGACAATGCTCAGTTCATCGCATCTATCACTATCGCTGTAGTCTCTACTGCCATGACAATACTCTCGGTGTTCTTTGTAGATCTCTTTGGTCGTAAAGTACTACTCTTCATAAGTGGATCATTAATGACAGTATGTTGCTTTGGATTGGGAACCTACTTCTTCTTGTCTATAAACTGTGTTGCTATGAACTCCACTACTGGTCTCACGCAAGCTACAGCTCCATCATGCAACAATGACCATCTCCAGTCGATGGTTATTGCCTTTATAGTGCTGTACACTTTGGGGTTTGCAGTTGGCTGGGGAACTATACCGTTCATTCTTATTTCTGAACTACTTCCATTGCGAATTCGTGGTTTTCTTGCCGGCATAGCTGCATTGGTGAACTGGGGTTGTAGCGCTCTTGTTACTGGGTCGTACAATTGGTATGCTGAACTGGTGCAACCTTACGGCGTCTGGTGGACCTTTGGGATAATCAGTCTAATATCAACAGTCTTCATTGCTGTATTTCTGCCTGAGACAAAGGGAAAGAAACTCGAGGACATAGAAAATATGTTACAGAATAGGTATCGGCTGTGTTTATGGAAATAGAATTGATATTAATTTTTTAAAATAATAATTATGTACATGTATTTAAAATCTTGCTAAGTGAATAAAAATTTATATTCTTTTTAGCAATAATTATTGAAAATCAGTTTCAAATAATTATGACTTCAGCCATTTTGTCGTACTCTCCTGGAGTCATGTGGAGTCCATCGATCCAGTATTTGTATTATGTACCCAAATGAGAAGGATATGAGCACAAGTTGTGCATTGATGACTTTCTATTGATTCCGTAGTAGTTATAAAGTGTGGTGGTTAATAAAGAGACAATGTTTAAGAAAAGGAAATCTCTAATAGACCGTGCATGTTGTGACTACTGGACCTATTTGTTTGTGTTTGTACTCAAGGTGTTATTTTGTGGTATTTGTTTGTTGTACTTATCTTGCATTGTGCTAGTCACAGGTATCTAGGGCTGTCTATGATCTGTAATAAAAAGCATGTGTTCCTTTCACTTGTCAGTTCCTGTAGTGTTGTTTTGCTGTACTGTTGTCTTAATAAACCTTGAGTCAAATACGACAGTGCCATTTCTTAATTTTTATACGAATGAAGAAAGGTTTGTATAACATGAGAATAACCAAGAAAATAATTTGACAAGTCATGGTTTACTGTCATCATAAAATTGTACTGTGAGTTACTGTGAGTTAAAATAGCTAATGACATCACTTGAAACAAAGGCATGAAGTTATTCTTTGCATGTGGTTATTTCCCATGATTTAACCCACAAAGCACCAGAATCTCTCAGTGAGTACAGTACGTCAGCTAAACCTTTAGTCAATGACTTTATTTGATAGTCTAAATTGTGTTTTGCACAGAACTCTCTCACGTACGGCTGAGCCTTCCAAAAGTTATGCCGCGGCATTGTTGGAAAAAGACTGCAGTTTGAAAACAAAGCAGAATAAACATTAAACATCTGGATCTCTTGTGTACATTAGAGCAACTACTATTGTTAATACACACAATCATAATAGGCATTGACTGTTGCCTCATACCCATGTCAGGAGCTTGGGTATGGGGCTATGACTCACTGGTGCTCTATTTGAAAGTCCAAATGTCCCAGAAGCCAATCGGTAAACCACGAAGACTCCACATTACATGTTCCAGTTAACTGTGGTAATGAACATCTTTTAGAATTAATCTCATAATTTATTTCACTAACTTGCATTGCCGGCCAGGTGCTCCGATGATCTACATCAACAGGCATTGGTAGATGATTGATCTGTGTCGCCCACATAAACCATAAACCTTCCAAAGCTCTGTATAAATAAGTTAAAAAGTTAAAAAGTTTAGTTGTCGTGACGACAGTCTTACCTCACAAACCAAATAAATTTCATGGCGCCCCAAAAGCCTCCAAGGACACCAGAGAACAGCAAGTGCCAGCGAATGTAAAACAATGTCATCCACAACAGATCCTGCAACCAAACCACATAACACAGTTGAATAAATAATGCATAAAATTACCTTCCATTTTCTATGTGCAAGACAAAGTAGTATCATTTCCAAATGAAAATACATAGGAACAAAAGGTGGAACTAAAGAACACGACCACACGATACTGGTCAGCACGTACTGGTATGATGCTGTGATACTTACCAAACAAGAAATAGATGTGCTGCAACTGGTAAGGAATCCAGCCCCAATGATTTTTGCCCCACTGTGTAAAAACACAGCATCACACACACACACACACTCACACTCACACACACGCACACACACACGTACACACGCATGTACACGCATGTACACGCACACGCACACACACACACACACACACACACACACACACACACCTCAACTGGAATAACATCTCCAAGTAGAAAGGCATCAAATGGTATGGTAATATCAGGATCTTTATTATGCTAGGTGGAAAACAATGATGATAACAAAGTTTAGTTTGTTCTGGTCTTCATACCACATTGGGTTTAGCGTGGTGCTGGTTGTGACGATAGTTCCACCAAAAACTAGACAGTCCCTAAAACAGATTCGATAGCATATTTATATTTTATACCCCATACCTTCCCGAAACCAATCACAAGTTTGTGGAACAGGTCGTCCAACCAGGTACTATGTGACACTGATCGGTGTCCAAGGTCATGCTGGAACCAACCAGCTTGCACCTGCATTGTGAGATGATAGGTGCAACTTGAATATACATTCTAGTACCTCTGACACGCATGCTATCAAGCCTGCTAGAATCCATGCATTCCACCCATTTCCATAGTACCACAGCACAAACAGTGCCACAAGCTCGAGAAAAACTACGTGGAGAATTACTGCTGTGTAGAAAAATGGATGAACTTTGAACAAGCCCTGCAGAAAGACATGGACACATAGCCATGGATGAATGCTTCAATGACATGCCTTTTCTACTAGGTCTTTCCTCATTACAAGAAAATCAGCTGATATTTGGTCAAGCTGTAACAACAGATTATAATGATTATTCATGATCCTGACCTCCACAAACCGCTCTTTCTTCTTCGACGAGTCTGCCGATGTGAAGCGCCGTCAGATACTTGTTGACGAAGGCTCTGTCGTTGTGGAACGACTCGAAAGCAAGCTAGGGAAATAACAGAATCACACCCATAGTCGGGTGGCTAGCTCACTGTGGCGTCCTCTCCAGCATAGTGCAACAACAGTCTACCACCTCCGGGATGTCGATCTATCCATCTCGTGACGTCGTACACCTCACCGTGTAGTATAATCCAAGCATCGGAGCGTTTGCAATGCCGCGATACCTCGGCCCGAGAATGGAGTGTTGTCATCTCGCTCACACCACTCCTGGATTCATTTGACACCTCCAATTAGTAGTCTAGGAATCATGTAATTAGCTCTGCGCCTTTGTTTGACGGGATGTGGATCTAGATCATGCTGTACCATAGACATGTTACTTAATATCTATGGTTGTACACCGGTTTTATTGCTTCTTGCATGTAAACCTAAACCGTAGAGAGTAGACCGTAGTAAAGCGTGGAGCACTATATTGTAATGCGTAAAATTCCATTTAAGTCTTCCATTGTGTGAATAAATACCAAAGATACCATTAACATCGTTTCATTAAATAGCACAATTATTCACTTCTGTAATGTTTAATCTTATTTCTCTTAAGGTGCACAATTTCAACATCATCAACATCAATTTAGTGATTCAAATTCGTGAAGTCTTGCTATTTGACAAATAATTAGAGTTTTTCTATGGTAATTCAGTTTCAAACGTATCATAAGCAGCTACAACACAATTCATTGTGTTTGATTCAATCATTGGCTTCTTTGTTTCCATCCGAACATAGGATCCTTTATCAGAACTGCACTTAAAAACGGGAGGTCCCATCACCAAACTGGAGTTGAAATTCATAAACTTCTATACTTGACCTCAAAACTCCCAGCACAGCGACTGAGCCCCTGAAGCTAAACACACATAATTTTTTTAGCTAGTCTCATCATGGATCCATCTCTGTCCTGTATGGCTCACCTTGCCCACTGTTGTTCCGCCGTTACCTGTCATAGGAGATTGCGAATTCCTGATCCATTCTCCACGAAATGCAATAGGGTTTCTTACAGTTGGTGACTGGGAGGAGTCGTTGGTAAGTTGCATGTTGATACCTGCAAACATAAAGACCACATGTTAGTTGGAAGGAAGAGCATAGTCTTGGTCTCAGCCACTATGATTCAGAGCTGTTGAGAAAATCAAAAGAACTAGGTTTCAGATGGGACGAATGACAGCTTTGATATTGAAGTTCTTCCTCATCACTGTGGTTTTACTTAATTTATAGTTAGCAAACTTCAGACTGAACTCAATGGGCTCTCAATCCATTCTGTGCCGGTTTCTATCAATTCATGCTAGCTCATTCCATGAAAGACCACTACATCTTATATTGTGTTCGGATAAACACTTGTGTGCACAACAAAATTATAAACAGGCTCACTTTTCTTGTTTCATATACTGCATGGCAAGTAAACCACTAGTTACAGAGACAAGTAAAGGAGTTGAAATTTTTCAGTTCACCATTAGCAACATACACAGCACAACTCATCCAGTGCATGCACTAGTACAGTAGTGATTGCAATAACACATGTTTAATCACTGGTGATGATCGTAACTCAATTAATCTACAGCACTACAATATGCATGTCAATGGATCAGTAAAGGAGCTATTGATCAATGTGACGTGTGTCTGTTAGTCAAAATAATTAAAAATTAGGTTTCTGGTTATATCACAATGTTGTCGATCACAATCTCAATGAGGAAGAAACTTCGGTATAAAGCAGCATTTCATCAGTCACTTCAAAGTGGTGCAGGTTTACCAGAGGTTGTGATCTTGGTTCTGATAGTACAGACTGTATCATAATTTTTATGTGTGCAAAGCCTGCTTGCTTGCCTAGCAGTCTTATCTATCATACATAGGGCCGGGAAAAAGGTTTGAACATTCGTTCGTAAACAAAACATTCAAAGCTTTTGAACATTTGTTTCACACCCTCTATTGCACAATAATGATACAAAAATGGCGTTGTGTTTGAGAACACTTTTAATCAGAAAACTAGTCTTTTTTCATAGAGTTAGTAGGAACGCACAAAGAATGATTCGAACATTCCTTTGTTTGTTCAAAGGAATGTTCGATACTTTCTTTGTACATTTATCCCACTTCTAATAATACAAGCACATTACACAAATATCATTTTGAAAATATTTGGTACACACAATTAGATCCATGGTAAGCACTGGAGATAACTGATGTAAAAAAATTGATTTTGTGAAAATGTCAAAATAATGTTAATATTCCAAATTATCAACTTCAATCATCCGTGGTCAAATATCAGCATTTTTGTGATATTATCATAGTATGGTAAAAGAACACCACATTCTGTGGCACAGCGGTGACCCTGTGACCTATAGTATAATCGATTTATAGTAACATACATGTAATTATTATGGTTGTATGGATTGATAATGATAATGTCTCACATTCTCTGGTAACATGATATTAGCTGCAGGTCCATGACCACTTCCTCATGATTAGCTAGTATCGTTTGTGCAGATCACAGAGAGAAACCTGGAGAAACCTGTCAAAGCGTACCTTATACCCTTCATGATAAGGCATCTCGTTATCATGGCAAAGCCTTATGCTATCACTAGGTACCATGATAGTATAGACACGCTTGAATCAGCAATTTAAATTTGAAGCTTAAGGTATACATAATCACGATCAGATTACATGTGCTATCATAATTATGGAATACTCTGTTCTGTTCTGTTCTGTTCTGAGAGTGTGTGTGTGTGTGTGTGTGTGTGTGTGTGTGCGTGCGTGCGTGCGTGTGTGTGTGTGTGTGTGTGTGTGTCAGGCAAAATTCCAAGTCATGACCTCCATGTGGTGCCTGGGGGGCAACGGCTTTCGAGCCGGCAGACATGACTGGTTGGTATGATTGTTGTATCACGTATGCTTTCGTTCTGCCTTTTGTCAGTAGTGTCGTGAGTGATTGTGCCTAAGTCACTGCAGTGGTGTTGCTAGCCCTCAGTGGTGTCATCGTTAATTTAGCACGAGAAGCTGAGTATGGGTTTACATGTTAATAATAGTGGTCTCAGATCACTAAGGAAAGTGAGCATTGGTTGTTGGAATATGAGGACCTTGGTTGAGGCTGATGGTAGCATTGCTACTGGTGTTTCCAGGAGAGGAGGACGTGGTGTCACAGTTGACAAGAAGTCTGTGTTTATGGTTCAACAACTCAAGAAGTTTAGAATGAGCATTGTAGGGATTAGTGAGACTAAATGGTTTGGCTGTCATATATATGATGTAGATGGTTTTCTGATTTTGCATTCTGGACGTCCAATCCCGGAAGTTGGTGAGCCTGTTATGAGGAATGAGGGTGTTGGTATTGTGCTAGATCCTTTCATGGCTGAGTGTTGGAGGAATGGTGGAGCAATTTGGAATGCTGTGAGTTCAAGAATAGTTACGGCCAGGTTACGTATGTCTAATAAAGATGGGAAGCCTTGGTTCTTGTCTGTAGTTAGTGTTTATGCTCCTACACATAGGTCTAGTCATTCAAGTTTTCAAAGATAAGTTTTATGATGATTTGCAGTGTGTTGTGGATAGTATTGGTGTGGACGATGTTCTTGTTATCTTGGGTGATTTTAATGCTAGAGTTGGATGTGGCAGCCTTGGTGATGAGTGGAGTGATGTGCGTGGTAGACATGGAATTGGTAAAATCAATGGGAGTGGTGAAGCTTTATTGTCATGGTGTGCATTGAATAATTTAGTTGTGTTGAATACGGTTTTTCAGAAGAAGGATATTCATAAGGTTACATGGCAGCATCCAGGTAGTAAGCAGTGGCATTGTATTGATTATGTCATCATGCGTCAGAGTCAGCGCTTTATGTGTTGTGATGTGAGTGTGCTTCGGAGTGCCGATTGTTGGACTGATCATAAGCTAGTACGAGCTAAGCTACGGTTTTCTGTTTCAGTCAAGAGGAGTGGAGTAAGTGGCAGGGCGAGGTTTGCTGTGGGGCGATTAAAGGATAGTGAGATCCGTGCTGAGTATCAGGAGAGGGTGTGCACAGCTGTAGAGAGCGGATGGGATAATACTAAATCTGTGTCAGAGATGTGGGGAGTGCTGTCTGAAGGGATGGTGGATGCAGCATCAGAGGTGTTGGGTTTGGAAGTTAGGCGACAGCCGGATTGGTATAGAGATAACGAAAATGTGTTGACAGCTTCGATTAACAAAAGGAATGCTTTGTTTCACAAATGGCTGAGTTCAAGGAAGACTAGTGATCGGAAGAGATATGTGGTTCAGCGTCGGCTTGTGGCAAAAACAGTTAAGAGAGTAAAGAACGAATGGTTGCAGAATAGAGCTAGAGAGATAGAGGCAGGGATGTTGTCACGAGGTTCAAGTGCTGGTGCATGGAAGAGTTTAAAGGATATAAAGAAGGGAAGAGCAGGTTTAAGACCTGTGTTGACAAAAGTGGTCAAGAAGGCAAATGGTGAACTGTGTATTGGCAGGGATGAGAGTTTGCAGCGCTGGCGTGAGCATTTTCATGGTGTTCTTAATATTCGGAGTTCTTTTTTGGCTAGTGTAGTTGATGAGGTTGAAGATTATCCTATTGATGAGAGCTTGGATGTCCCACCTTCTGAAGAGGAGATTTTAGATGTTATTAAGTTGATCAAGGGTGGCAAGGCTGCTGGGAAAAATGGTGTGTTGCCTGAGATGATCAAGTGTTGTGGCCTGGACTTGTTAGATTATCTTGTGGTGCTGTTTCAGAGTGTGTGGTCAGAAGGGTCTGTTCCTCAGGAGTGGAAGGATGCTCTTATTGTACCAATTCCGAAAAAAGGGGATTTGTCACTGTGTGATAATTGGAGAGGTATTAGCTTGTTGGATCTGGGAGGGAAGGTCTTTGCCAAGATCATTCAGCAGAGGTTACAGTCTGTCGCAGAGAGAGTTTTACCTGAATCGCAGTGCGGTTTTCGAAGTGGAAGAGGTTGTGTCGACATGATATTTTGTGCCAGGCAGTTAGTGGAGAAGGCAGTTGAGCATAATACTCAGGTATTTATGCTTTTCATTGATTTGCGGAAGGCATATGATTCAATTCCTCGTGAAGCATTGTGGCGTGTTCTAGTTAAGTATGGCATTCCTCCTTCTATGGTTGCAGTGATTCGTTCCCTACATGATGGCATGTATGCAGAAGTGTCGGTAGATGGCGATGTTGCTAATGAGTTTGAAGTCTGTAATGGTCTACGGCAAGGTTGTGTTGTTGCACCCACTCTTTTCAATCTGTACTTTGGTCTGGTGATTCAACAGTGGAGGGCTAAGTGTTCTACTTTTGGAGTCAAGATCCTTTATAAGTGTGGCGGGAAACTGGTTGGGGAAAGATCAAGGAGATTGGATAGATGTTTGTTGACTGAGTTGTTGTTTGCTGATGATGCGGTTGCAGTTGGTTCTGACCGTCGGAGTATGGAGCGTGCTGCTGTTGAGTTAGAAAGAATTATTACAGGATGGGGTTTGACTCTTAGTATAGGCAAGACTAAGTTGTTGGTTGCCGGTGTCCCTCGGAGCAATGTAGATACTTCACCAATTGTGTTGAATGGAGGAGAGATTGAATGTGTGACCGAGTTTAAGTATTTAGGCTCAGTTCTAGAGGCAAGTGGAGGAGTGATGGCTGAGGTCAGTGAACGAATTGCTAAAGCTTCTAAAGCTTTTGGTGCTCTCAAGGAACCCATCTTTAAAAACTCTGATCTTTCTTGTAAGACCAAGTGTTGTGTGTATAAGTCAGTAGTACTAGGTGTTCTTTTGTATGGTTCTGAAACTTGGACAACAAAGCGTGCCTCTACTAAAAAGTTAGAAGTCTTCCACAATCGCTGCCTACGTAGTATTCTGGGAATTTCTTCTGTTCAGCAAAGAATGGAGCATATTAGCAGTGTTGATATAGCAAAGCGTTTTGGAATGTCCGAGTCTCTAGAAGATAGTATTGCTGCAAGAAGACTAAGGTGGTTGGGGCATGTAGCAAGGATGGACAATCAACGGCTCCCGAAGATTCTCCTTTTTGGTCGCTTACCACAAAGCAGGCCTACTCATGGGACTAAGATGCGTTGGCGTGACAGAATAAGTAAGGATCTAGTGAAGTTTGGTTTGAATCAAAATGCGTGGTATTCTGTATCACAAGAGCGGAGTAAATGGAGGGGTGATTGCAGAGAGGGTTTAGCTGATGTGACTAACAAAAGGCTACAGGATGATGTCTTAAAACGTGCAGCTGCTAGTACAAGACCAATCGGCCCTTTCGAGTGTCCTGTTTGTAAGAGGTGTTTTTCAAGACAGCAAGACATTGCTCGTCACCGTTGTGTTACCACTCGCCCTCGTCACTGATTATGCCCATACTCAGTCCACTTCATCTATATAGGTGTTGTGGAGAAGCATCATCCGTATGGATGGCTTCCTTTCCAGGTCCAGGTCCAGGTGTGTGTGTGTGTGCGTGTGCAGGTGTGTGTGTGCTGTGCGTGCGTGTGTGTGCGAAACATCATAATTATCAACATACACTTGAACTAATCACACACAAAGTCAATATTTAAGATGTAAAATTGCTGAGCTAATGCAGAATTTTGCTATATATTGCTTGTGTGATAGTAGGCTTGTTACACTATAATACTACAGCAGTATCTTCCTCGTTGAGATTAATCTCAATGAGGAAGTGTGTGTGTGTGTGTGTGTGTGTCTTCCTCATTGAGATTAAATGATTCAATGAGGAAGAACTACAATACTGTGATTGACACGTATTCATTTCTCATGCAGAAATGAAATAGTTGTGGTAAATTCTCAAATGAGGAAGAACTTCAGTATAAAGCAGCCTTTCATCAGCCAAGTTCTCACTGACGATATTTCTTCAGTTTTCACTAACTCTCCTCAAGCTAACCATAATGGCTGAAACTAAGAGTAAGTTGTCTCTTTTGAACTGAGCCTTATACCCTGGGTGCGTAGGCGCCAGAGGGGTAAGCGTTTGGGTTCGTGGCGGGTTACCAGAATTAATGATATTCATGACTTTAGCAAGTACCTTTATTTTCTAACCATGGGTATTTGTACAGTGGAACTTGCAGAGTGCAGTTTGCTTGTCTATCGATAGTCTTCGACCATACCAAGTTTCAGCCGCGCAGCGTTAGCCATAGCGGAAAGACGAACCCGCCCGATGACGACCAAGAACGATCGGTCGGGGAGATTTTTCTTAAGTTGTGTGAAGCGTACGAAGCTAAAACTTCTCCAGCAAGCTCTCCTGCCATCTGTGCAGAATCCGTTGCATGGATTTCGCCGGGCAATGCTCGTACGCTATTTTACAGCGATGCTCCAAACGGCCCATGTCACGGGGAATATTTGTCATCACGTGGAAGGTTATCATGTACAAACTTTCTTCAAGCTAACCACAATGGCTGAAACTAAGATTAATTTGACTCTTTCAAATTCTTTTCATCATGTTCTATTCTCATAGGTCTCAACATTCAACTCACCAACAACTCTTCTCAGTCACCCACTGTTAGAAACCTAGTCGCATCAAAAGGAGAATGGATCAGGATGTTGCAATCCCCTATAACTGATAATGGTGGAACAGCAGTGGGCACGGTGAGATAGCTACCTGGACAGAGATCCTTTACATGTACTAATTTATACAGATCCAAGGAACCAGTGGCTGTGCAGGAAAATTTGAGGTCAAGTATTCAACTGGAGAAGTTTTCAAGTTTGAAGTCCAGTTTGGTGATGGGGCTCCAATGTTTAAATGTGAAGGAAAAGGATTGTATGTTCAGATGGATATGGAGGACCCAATGATTGAATCAAACACAATGAATTGTGTTGTAGCTGCTTACGATATCTAAGCAGAAGAAGATTACTCGAGAACTTGCTCCAGTGCAGTAGCTAGAATAGTAGAGACCACTCAGTAGTGGTGTCATTTGTTATGTACATTGGATCTCATTATTTGTGCATGTAGTCAAAATATCCACATCAACATTAGTCTATATGCAGCTTTGAGAGGTATTAATAAGGTCGAAGGGATGCTGTTGGTAACACCTAGTTTGATTATACTATGTATTTGACTCACTAAACTGTTCGCAATGGAATACCTAATCAAAATTATGAAGTACAGGCTACAAATTGTGAGATTTTATACTGCAGTATTAGCTGCAATGAGTACAGATGACAACGTGCTCCTCGCTAAGAAGCATCTATTGACCAAGATCTTGCTGCCTGCTCAGAATCAGTTCACCAACTGAAGGCAAATGTCGATTTAGAGACTGAGGCAACCGCAACAGGTAGGTAGGTACGTGACCTGACTACAGTATCTTTGTGTGAGATGATCTTAGTGCTGGCTGGTACTTGGTTTCAAATTGTTGAAGCCACAAACTACCTGAGCACAAGGTATCTAACATTTTGTCCTGAGCAGTCAGCAGAGGGCAAAATGATGGAGTCAGACAATGTGATAATCACAATAATGATCTTTAAAACATTTGTTGCTAACTAGCTATATGGGTTTCTCAGTGTCGGAAAGCAATTTTTATAAGTTAGAAGTTGCTAAAAATAGTTTGAGCTTGACTTCATCAACGGCTTCGTCAAATCTGTGTAAAAGAGGGACGTTGTTGTCTACAGCTCAGGCACAGCAGTGTCACATACTTTGCTGTTCTGATTCCAGCCTTGAGGTCTTGCAGACGATGTGAGAACGAGGGAGAGCCAACTGGCAGAGGAAGAGACTGATGAGAAGGAAGAGAGTGGGACAGTGACGGAGAATTGCTTGAAGATAACCATTTCTGTAGCTGGTCCTCGAAGCTATAAACCCAATAATAAGTTGAAATGCAGACACAAATCTTTAGAATACCTTTTAGAGTGTGACACTTCGTTATTCAGTGAAGCTACGAGTTGTCTTCCTTCCTTGGCTAGCTTCTTGTCGAGGTGGAAGCCACGACTAGTATCCATGCTAGGTCTAGTTCTTACAGTAGCTGGCTCATGCACAGCAGTTGAGACACTTCGCTTTCTTCTCTTTGACCCACCAGTGTTTCTCGGACGCTCTCTTTGCTGACCATGTGACGATAATGCAAGAGTGGTTTCAGCTACAGCTCTCTGCCATTCAAAAGGTGGATGAAACACAGCCTCGGTTGGATTCATGACTATCCCAGCCATTAGATTTGATGGTATGGTTGATAGCATGTGCTCAACACATGCTAGTATCACCTGATCCCAAGGCACATCAGCAGCTGGAGTCTGGAGCAACTGCTTTACTCTATTATAACGGACTACATTAAGTGAGGAAGCAATGATAGATTGATATACCTGGACAGCAGTATGACGGAGTCACGACTACATACACTCCTCACATACTGCAAGCTAGTCACACACTGAGACGACCAATCAGATTCCCTCTCTACAATATGTGGGTGGGGTAACCTCAGAGCGCTCAACTGGCTCTCAATCTGTGACAAATGATTGGTTTCGTTCCAATCAATAGCAATGTCCTTGACAGTGCCAGTAGGCCAGGACAGCTGTCTCACACTGTCACAGCATAGCTGCTCATGTACATGGTCCACCACACTGTTATACAAGCTTACTAGGGGACCTGGAGACTGCATGGAGGAGAATCAACACACACACTCTACTCCAGTGGTCTCCTTTACCTGAGAGGGTAGGTCAGCAGCCTGACGTATCTTACCATCAGCAAGAAGATTGGATAAAAAGAAGTCTGACATGACTAGAGAGAGAAAGAGAGTGAGGGAGAGAGGGAAAGAGAGTGAGGGAGGGAGGGAGGGAGGAAGGGAGGGGAGGGAGGGAGGAAGGGAGGGAGGGAGGAAGGGAGGGAGGGAGGAAGGGGAGGGAGGGAGGGAGGGAGGGGAGGGAGGGAGGGAGGAAGGGGAGGGAGGGAGGGAGGGAGGAAGGGGAGGGAGGGAGGGAGGGAGGGAGGGAGGAAGGGGAGGGAGGAAGGGAGGGAGGGAGGGAGGGGAGGGAGGGAGGAAGGAGAGGGAGGGAGGGAGGAAGGAGAGGGAGGGAGGGAGGGAGGAAGGGGAGGGAGGGAGGGAGGGGAGGGAAGGAGGGAGCGAGGGAGCGAAGGAGGAAGGGAGGGAGGGAGGGAGGAAGGGAGGAAGGGAGGGAGGAAGGGAGGGAGGAAGGGAGGGAGGAAGGGAGGGAGGGAGAAAGAGAAGAAGGGAGGAAGGGAGGGAAGAAGAAGAGGGAGGAGAGAGAAGAATAAAGAGAACTGATTAAGAATCTCGCCTCTCTCCAAATGATGTCTCAGTGGCGTCCAAGTGATGACAGGTTGAGGAGAAGAGTGCTCTGCCAGCCACACCAGAATCTCACTCAACTACAGCAGCAGCAGCAGCATACACATGACCGTAGTGTGTTTTAGGTACCTTGTGTTCTGTAGTAGTCGTAATGCTTGGCTCACTCTTCCCCTCTATTTCGTCTAGTACAGCTAGCAACACCTGATTACAGTCACCGGTTGTCTCAATATCTGTGAGAAAAGACCAATAGCTGTAAAATCTTCTTGTACAAGCAAAAATTTGATACTAGCTTGAAAAATTATCGTTTATACATGTCAAAACCATTATCAACTGCATGCTACACAGGAAATTCAAACAGTGTTAGATATTGACTACCCAGACGTACTACAATGCAAGATATTGAGCATTTCTTGAATGCTCACTGACCTCTCGTGAGTTGTATCTTGTGAGCAAGGCTCAGCTCAGTTGGAGTCACAACTACAACTGGTGTGGAGCGCAGTATTGACACCAGAGTGTGTAGCTGAGAACGGACATGACTAGAGTAGGCCTGTAGACACACATGAGAACAATGAGAGAGAGAGAGAGAGAGAGAGAGAGAGAGAGAGGGAGGGAGGGGGGAGGGATGGGGAAGGGAGGGAGGGGCGAGGGAGGGAGGGAGAGAGAGAGGGAGAGAGAGAAAGAGAGACAGAGAGAGGGAGAGAGAGAGAAAGAGAGAGAGAAAGAGAAAAGGGAGGATCAGAGTTGCTTGCCTCGGGAGACCAATTGGAGCGAGGAAGAGGAGAGTACAGCAAGACAGCTGTGGTACCCTTAACACTCAACCAGAGATCACTCCTGGCTAGAGCAGTCACTGAGCAAGACTATCGAGAGAGAGAGAGAGAGAGAGAGAGAGAGAGAGAGGGAGGGAGGGAGGGAGGGAGGGAGGGAGGGAGGGAGGGAGGGAGGGAGGGAGGGAGGGAGGGAGGGAGGGAGGGAGAGAGAGAGAGAGAGAGAGAGAGAGAGAGAGAGAGAGAGAGAGAGAGAGAGAGAGAGAGAGAGAGAGAGAGAGAGAGAGACAATACAATGAACAATAAAAATGACAAAACTGCAGTCCACAATAAAATAATCTAATCCACGAACAGTCAAACACTTGATAAAATAAATGTTCAAGACTATGTAGCATTACGTACTAGGTACACTATACTCTCTTACCTTGACACTGATAGCGACACCAGAGACAATGCTAGCATGTGTTGGACGATGAAGAACAGATACCTGTGTGTGAAAGAGATTAACACTGAGTATACTACATATCTCGAGAAGCAGACCTCTCAACCTTTGCTAGATCGCGGTCGTGTGATTTTTTAAAGTTTGCAGTAGTATACGGTATATTTGACTAGTGTACAGTGCTACAATGATAATATACAGAGCTACGAAAGCAGTATACGAAGATTCGAAATTGTGTGACACAACCAAATCATGCGAGTTGAGAGATTTGCGGTAGATTGAAACGCGTGTGATCGCTAAAGACTCACTCTCTCTGTTCTCTCTGCCTGTGAGGTGTTTGACAACTTTCCCTGCAGCCAGTCCCAGCAGTGCTGGTCAGACCAGCTCATCTGCTCCGAACCGGGACAAACCAACAACAGCGACCAATGAAGAGTGGGCGTGGTGACGTGTGAGGATGGGCGGGGCAAGCGAGACACGAATAGAGCATCACGAAGAAGCGTTGTGAGGTCAAGTGGAGCAACTAATTGCTGCCTGTAGAGAGAAAGAATCCCTCATTCAAATTTTAAAATTGAATTTCAAAATTCAAATGGTTACCTTTGTTTGTCTATATCACTGATTCTGTCACTGATAGTTGCATGTGGCGATTTTCCCGCAGTGAGTTGACTGAGAAAAAACAAGTGAATGACCAACAGCACAACAGAGGCTATGTACCTGGTGTTGGCTATCAGTGACTGGGTGAGCTCCTGTCTCTTGCTAGCAGAGAGAAGGGAGTTCACTTGCACATGGAGTGTTGTTAGTGGTCCCATGGGAGGGAACTCAGCCATTGACAGACGAACATGCTGCCGTAGCTTAAACACCTTTCTCCACCTGGAGAAGAAGGGCAAACAGACAGTTAAGCAACTAAATTTATCCCTAAAATACAAAACATTCTGTGCATCTAAAAGAAGCACAATACAAAATAGCAGATTTTTATTTTCCTTTACCTGTGCCAATATCTTGCACACTTTGCTCTTCGTACTTGCAGTTCTATTCGCTCCAGTTTAGTTTGCCTGTCTATTTCAGCTTGCCGGATAGTGTTGGTTGCTATAGCAACACAGATGGACTCCACGCCGACTGTGAATACTGAATTCAGCGCCACCATAGCCATACTGTTCACCCTCGTCTGCCTGGAGCAAGGGTCAAAGCTATCTTAATGTATTTGTTACTATAGACCTTAGTGTCTCAAAAGCAACTGAGTAGCACTCATCATGCACTCCACTGGTGAGAAGACTGTTATTAATCTCAATCAACAGTTGCTTCATCATCCTGAGTAAAAATAAAATTGTTTTATACAAGCATCCAGTGAGCGAGTGAGCAAGTGAGAGAGAGAGAGAGAGAGAGAGAGAGAGAGAGAGAGAGAGAGAGAGAGAGAGAGAGAGAGAGAGAGAGAAGAGGGAGGGAGGGAGGGAGAGAGAGAGAGAGACTGAGTGAGTGAGTGAGTAAGCAAGTGAGTGGATTTTTGTTGTAAAAGAAATCTACCAGATTTTATAGCAATGTAGTATCATTGACTCACATGTTGCGTTGCATGATAGCTAGCTGTCTGCACCTCTCCATCTCTTCCTTCACTAGTAGCTCTATGTAGTCACTAAGTGTTTCAGATAACACAGACTGAGTGAGTGCTACTACCGAGCTCTTTGTGACTTTCTGCGACAGAGAGAAGGATAGTGAGGGAGGGAGAGATGGAGAGAGAGAGAAGGATAGTGAGAGGGAGGGAGAGAGAGAAGGAGGGAGAGAGAGAAGGAGGAAGGATAAGTGTTGGAATCAGGGACAAGCACACTCACAAAATCTTCTGCTTCCTGATAAAGTGCCTGAGCTAACTCGACTGTCACTTCTGATAAGATGGATTCTACTATACTGTCAGCCAGATTCTCAATCTCCTGAAGATAGACGGCGAAAATTATACAGCACGTGGGACTATAGGTCTTGTTCTACCTGTGGGGTGTGTCCTGTAGGTACAGGGGGCGGAGCTAGTCGTGGTGGACTCGGGCTCAGTGTGACAGCTGGAGGAGGAAGGTGGAGCTGTTGTTGATGAGTCGCTGTGTCAGAGAAGCTGTGGTGAGGTGTGTGGTAGCGTGCCGGAGGGAGGGGACCTCCGTAGATAACCTACAGCAGTAATGGAGATAACTGAACAGCATGTGTATCACTAAAGTACAGGTTCAAACAAATTTAACACTCGGAATATTTCTTCCTTGAAATTTCTGCGTCTACAGTACAAGGCTAGTGCTGTGTGTTGTTACCTCTCCATATAGCTGATCGCTCTTGTCGGATACGAGGTGATTACACTGGACCAATGGCAGAGACTGCGTGGGTGTGACCATAATCCTCTTGGAGAACTCCACTTTGTTGTTAGCGTGGAGACCAACCAGTGAACAGAAATTGACAGCCTTTAACAAAGAGAACAAATAGTTTATCAGCAGGGCAGAATCTCTGCGTTGGTCTTACCTCTTCCTTGTTCTCGAAAGCCAGTATTCTGATGAGGTCAGCGATTGAGAAGTGCATAGTACGACCAGTCACACTGTGTGAGTTGTTCAACACTTGAAGAGCCTTCAAACGAACCTACAACAATAGATAATCAAAATGAACTGCAGCCTATTTTTCTATGTTCTGTGTTAGGCTGGAGTTAAAGCAACTGACCTGATTGAAGTATCGATGAAGAAGACAGGATGAGAGGAATGTAGCAGCTCTAAGCAGAAACAAAACCATAGACAGAGGTTAGTGCAGCTGTTCTTACTTGACAAGTTTGAAGAACCGCACAAAGTTATTGCTGTCCAGTGCTTGCACAACTGCAATAGCAAATTTGACCTCTTTAGAGCGACACACATGTTCAGAATACTGCTCAACTTTTCTGTAAAAAAAGACAAAAATATTATTGCGCTGTGTTTATGAACTGTATTTGCATACTTGAGGACGTCTCCATCTGTGAGGTGCAGCAGCATATCATAGCAACAGAATTCAGCCTCATTGGGACACGTGAAGCCCTGTATTTGTGCAAAACGCTAAGTCAAAATAAATTTTTTAATTTAGCGCGCGTTTTTTTTACTGCCAAACACGTGCACGCGTACGTACGCACGTACGTACGTAATAATTATTGATGGGCGTGGTCTTAACCAACGAGCGCCTTCTTTTAGAGGACGATCATGTCAGTGCCCGTAGCTATCCAAGGGATTCGCGATGAGCTGCAGTGCGCCATCTGTCACGAACTGTGTACAGAACCCAAGACTCTACCGTGTCTACACTCTTTCTGCTACGAGTGTTTAGAGAAGTGGGTCAAAGCCAAGACACAGCTGGAGAACAACTCGGACTTTTTGAAGGAGTTCCTGTGTCCTTTCTGCATGATGTCGAGTGATCTGAGCTCCGGACCAAGCAGTCTGCCGACTAACTTTCAGTTAAAAGGTCTCATACAAAAAGTGAAGAACCTGAACGCACCAGAGAGGGCGATGTGTGACGAGTGTGTTGAAGATGCCAAAGAGAAGGCGATCTCTTACTGCAACACTTGCAAAGAGGCGCTCTGCAGTTTTCATGTGGAGGTGCATCGCAAATCGCGCGCATTTGTCGGACACAACGTGACCGCGCTAGAACAGTCGGATTCCCAGATACCCGAAGAGAGGAGGAGAGAACAGCAGCCTAAAACACCGACTGGACTGATGATGTGCTCACAACACAAGGAGAGCCTTCAGTGGTATTGCATGTCACATGAGGTACCAATCTGTATTCACTGTACAGCTAAAGATCACAAAACATGCTCGTTTGATTTCATCACCGATCGACTGGTCCAGGAAGAGCGAGAGATGATCGAGGATGGATACCAGCCATTGAAAGAGATGATCCCGAGAGTGGAGGAATGCTGCAGTGGTTTGGAACAGTGCTTGTCAAAACTGAATTCAAGCAAGCAGTCAATGAGCAATGAGATAAGAGAGATGACCGAACAGCAGGAACATGAATTGAGAATGAAGAGTCAATTGCTGTTGGCTCGTGTGGATGATAAGTACGTAGAGATGAAAAAAGAGTTGGAGTTTCATTGGAAGGAGGTTCAGCAGCTTAAAGACCTACTCTGCAGTTCGTTCGGAGAAATGCAGAATACAGTGGGTACAGCGACCGACGTGAACCTGCTAAAGACCAAGAAACAGCTACTGGCTCAATCGGAGAATCTTCAGGAACTGTTTAAAAAAGCAGACCTCAAACTGCCCAAGGAAAATGGCGACATGCGCTCCCACTACACCTTAGAACACAGCCCTGTAGTGTTTGGACACATGAGAGAAAGAGTGAAAAGTATAAAGCATCAAGTGACGCCACCTGTTGTTGAGCAGAATGTAGAAATGACAGTGAAGGTGACGACACAGAGCGTACTGGAGCAGCCATTGAAGGCAGGTGGAGCAACTTGTGAGGGGTATTTCCATCACCATGACCAAGCCACACACACCATCTCTTGCGACATGACAGATCACAAAGACGGAACCTACAGCTTGTTGTGTGTTCCACGGGGATACGGACCAGGAAAGGTTACCATTCGCTTTCCCTTGGATGATGTTCAAGAGACTTGTATAGATGTCAATGTTGTAAGAAGCTATTGTCCTCTTCAGCCTAACCCTTCCTCTTTAGAGCTGCATTGCTCACCATGGGGAGTTGCTGTGCTCAGGAACAACCTGCTAGCTGTCTCTACCTCAGAAAGGGACGTGAAGATCTATGACATCAACACACAGCAGCATGTATCCACAGTCCGCTCTAACTTTGTGCGTCCGTACGCCATGGTCGAAGACAAGGAGGGCAACATGTGGGTCACTGACAGAGAAGCTCACAACATCCAGAAGTTTCGACGCAACGGAGAAAATTGGGAGAAGGTTGTGCAGATCGGTAACAAAGGAAGGGAAGAGGGAAAATTCGCTCATCCCAGAGGCATCGCAATCCACCCGAAAAGTGGACTGGTGTACGTTTCCGATATGAGGAACCACAGAATACAAGTGTTTCTGGACGACCAGAGAACGGGAGAACCACCAAAGGTGGTGAATTCATTTGGATCTCATGGCACAGAGACAGGACAACTGGATCAACCCGCTAGTCTAGTGTTCAACAAACAAGGTCAGCTAGTGGTTTGTGACGATCGCAATAGTCGACTGCAGCTTTTCACAAGAGACGGCAACTATGTTGAAAGCATCGGTGTGACTCAGGATGGCGTCGGCTTGCTGTGCTCACCGATCGGAGTAGCGCTGGACAGACACGGAAGATACATTGTAGGAGAGTTTGGATCACACGCCATCACATTCTTAGACAGTAATGGAAAGTTGTTGAGTTCTATACGCACAGCCGGAGGAGTAGGGGAGTTCCTGCGCCCACGTGGAGTTGCTGTTGACGAAAGCGGGCGAATATACATTGCCGACTTTCAAAACGAGAGAATGGTGATACTATGAAACCTGCTAGTGCTAGTAATGGTGACCTGCTAGGTGCAACAACAAGAAGATTAGGATTGTACATATTTAAGATAAACATGCTTTCATGATAGTGCTCAATATTGTTGGTTTACATCAAACTGCACTTTGTTGATCACAATGATCAGCTATTGCAAAAAGTTGTGACTGAATGTGAAATTAAAAGTCAAATGTGAATACCCTTATTTATATTCCAAAGTGAAGACAAACTCTCACATAGGTATACAGGGAATTTTTCTAGGGGAGAACCTTCCTAGGTGTTAAGGTTGATCAGCTTTTTAGGGGGTCTTGGGAGAGTAAATTCAAGGCTACCCTGCTACATACCTACATACCATCATTGCTGTTTGTTTACTTTGCATCGTAGTAGTAAATTCTCACTTTATCTAGCCGAAGGTCGCGGTAGAACTCTTTAAGGCTCTGCAGACATTTTGTGAGGTTCTCCATGTTCAATTTAGGGTCAAAAGAGTCGACAGGTACTTCACAGAGCAAGTGAGAGCACAGCACGTGAAACCTGTAAGGACAAAAATTCAATCGTATACATGTCTCTGTGACGCCTCGCCCAGAAGAAGAGAGAGGTGTGCACAACTCACCGAGCACATCGCTCTGTCAACAAGACACACTCAGACTCACAAAGATGCTGATACGTGATGTCCTAAGAAAAGAGCTCTTTATAACAATCTCACACACAATGGAGGAAGATCAGACACTGAACACGTGAAGGATTTTTACATAACTACACCCAGCCTGATCATCATTCCACAAACACTAAACAATGGTTAGCAGCATCCCACATCACACAAACCTCAGACAACAAATATCTCATCACTGACACACTAGTAGGAATGGTGTCCTCATTTCAGAGGTGTGTGATTTCACTTGAGCATACAGCTAGCTACCTTTCTTATGGCTCTGGTTCTGTTCCATATGAAATCGTACCAAGTGCCCCATTGACATTCATTGTGGTCTGCTATATGCGACACTATGTAGTCCATGGTCATCATGAGAACAGGAAGTGGGCGGAGCTCATGGGGCAGTGGCTCCTCCTACAGAATGTGCAAAAAATGAAACAAACTTGTCCAAAATTCAAACCTTATCAGCAGCCGATCCGCTGTACACTTTGATAGCAGCTGCATGATCTACTCTCGGGTTCTGTGAAAAAGTTAAAACGATCAATTTTCGCTCCCGTGTGACTTCAGTGACTTACACTTAGTCCGTATCTATGATCAACTTCAAATATACTCAACTGACGCCGATCCTCTCTTTCGTATCGTTCCTACAGCAAGCACAAGAAACACATCAAGCACAGAGGTACACTACTGTTAACTGTTAAAAGCTTGCAATGATTCTTGCTTCAAAATTTAATGCTACAGAACTTTCAGTATAATTTTAAGCACAGCAGGTTGTGTTCACGTAGTTACAAATCACAAATGCTACTCCTTACAAGGCTCTACAAAGTATATTTATTTAGTAGCTAGCCATAAAATGGTAAGTCAGTACAACTTGTACAAGTGCTTGTGAAACTCACTCTCTCTGGGCACATATCCGGACAAGTACCAACGATTACTGCAGCATGGACCAGCGATGTCGGCTTGACTTGATCTGAGTAGAAAGAGCAGAGAATAGCTAACAGCAAGTAATGGTGGAGACTCACTCTTGCGCATTTCTTTGTCCCTTGCGTTGAGTGATTCGAGATAATCAGCCGTAGTGTTACCTCTAGGCTGAGGTGGCGGAGGAAGAGAGGGATAGGGGATGGGATTGTACGGCTGCTGGACCACTTGTTCTGCTTCCTTATCTTCCTCAGATTCAGACTGGGATGGACCTAAGAGAGAAGGTAGCTAACAGCAGCTCTAAACCACATTTCAGAAGTTTATAATAGCTTATAGAGAAACCATTTTACTTTATACTATAGAGCAGACCAGAGTTGGGAACTACTTGACGATTCTTCGTATAAAACACTAGAATTAGCTCTTCAACAGCAGCCAAGGCAGTGTGTGATACTGCACAAGTGTAGCTAAAATTCATTACCTGGATAAGTTCCAGGTCTTTTTAGAGACCTCAGATAGTAAGGATGCAGCGCTGTGCGGGCGATCTGATCCATCTCATTCTCCACTCCTCTCTGATCATCAAGTGCTGATTCCTTCTCCTTTTCTCCCTCTTCATTATCTTCTTCTTCCTCCTCAGCACCACTCGGAACATACTCATCGTCTTCGCTCCGTATCCGACGTCGCTTGGTTAGTATAGATCTCCCAGTCTGCCCAACAACCACTTTAAGAGGTTGACCAATCTCGTCTGGTTCTTCCATTCCTTCATCTTCGATCTTCCTCACATCACGATGTCGCTGCATCAGGCGTCTTCTCAAATCTGATTCAGTATTACCACCTTCTTGTTCTTCCTGTTTCTCTTGATAACTAAGAGCAGGCATCTGATGACTTCTGGATTCACGGACACCAAGACGACTAGTCACATGCTGCCGAGGCCCGGTCACATGATCCTGTTGCTCTGTCATGTGATGCTCAGGTTCTGTCACATGATCAGTTAGTTCAGCTTCGCCGGGAGCAGGTTTGGCAAGTGCTGGAAAGGATGAAGAGCCGGCTTTGGAAGAGAACCAGAATATTGTGAGAGGATGATGGCGCGGAGAGATGTATCTACCATTCTTCTTGGCAGACGCAGCAGCTTCCTAGATAGACAGAGGATGGAGAGTGAGAGAGATGGAGGGAGAAATAGTGTGAGAGATTAAGGGAGGAAGGGAGAGATGCTCAAGATATTTATTACTACAACAGCTGCCACTTACTCGAGTAGTAAAGCTAACTTGAGCAAACAATTTCTCGGGATGGCACTTGATCGATTCCACAGCACCAAACCTCTCAAAGTGCTCCCGGAGAGACAGCTCATTGTTCATTTCTCTGGGCACTCCTTTCAAATGGAGACTCCTGCCGCCAACACCTGAAGAAGAATTAGAAGACGCCTGAGTAGTGCCAGCCAAAGAAGAGCTGTCACTTTGAGGAGGAGCAAAACTGAACATTGGTTCATTCTGTCCTTGAGTGTGTCCCTCTGTTAACCAGCCTGTATCTTCCTGTTCCTCCATTGTTTCTTCATCGCCCACTTGGTATGTTGCTTCTACCTGCTGCTGTTGTTCATGCACTTTAGTCAAAGCTTTGATGAAAGGGTTAGCGCTGATAGCAGGCTGTCCAGGCCGTTGTGAAGTCTGCTGGTTAGATGAAAAAGGACCTGCCGCTTGCAATGGAGGGCGAGAGGGCCGGTTTTGTTGCTGTTTGCTGTGTGTTCCAGCTACTACTGCAGAATAAGGCAACTTTGAAGAAACGCTGGCAGCAGCAAGGAATGGATTGCTACTAGAAGAAGGTCCAGCTGTCTGATCGGCCTGCACTGCTGGTTCTTCAACTGGGTGGTTTGTTCTTCTTTGTTTAAAGGATGAGGCAGCTTGTGGATTGCGTTGAGCTGCAGCTGACAAGAAAGGGTTGGTAGACGATCGAGGTGACAGGAGACCAGTGGGAGATAACTTGCTCCCTCTTCTCTTGATACCCGTCCTAAAGCTACCACTTGGTTTGTATATGCCAGCAGCTGAAGTCGTAAAGAAAGGTGATCGAAAGAAGCGAGATGCAATTACAACACTCACCTGAGCTCCCTGACAATCTTCTCTTAGTCTGTGTGAGTCGACGAGGTGGCTGTTTCTTCTGTGTGATAAAAATAAGGTCAAGAACTTCGAGCAGTTTATAAATTTACCTTTCTTTCGCTCATGATCTTGATACTTCTCTGAGCACTTCTCACCGCCAAAATGGGTCAGAAAGGAGTTAACTCCACGTGAGTTCATAACGGGTTAAGCTCCGGTTCTTCTCACGTGCAAGCAGAAAATGGAGAGGAAAGCTATCTCGTCGAGCGCCCCTTTGGAGATAAAGAGATGTGCGCCCGTGTCTACAGAAGTTGTCAGCAAGGAACTTCACGCGTTTCTTAAAAAGCGGCAAGTGCGAGAAGGCCTGAGCAGCGAGAACATTGTTCATCTTCAAAAACTCCAACTCAGTTTACAAAGGAACCAGCCAAAATGACTGTGTAGCACCTAATTCATTGACATTGTACCCAACTGCCTATAATGAGAATATTTCACAACATCAACTGAGAATTGTAATCCATGTACACATAATTATTATTTACAATCTTGTTTTAAACTTTTGCAGTTAGTTGTAGTTTGTTGAAAATAGCCACGAATGTTTCGACTGGCTGTGCTCCAGAGAACTGCTGTATATGAGACCTATCTAAGTAGATTTCGAAAAACGGCACTCCACCAATTCCTGAGAAGAGAATAAATTGGTCTGCATTACTGCATGATTTGACTGACCTTTGCTTCTGGCGGCCCTTATGCCCTCTTCGTACTCTTTGATGCATTTCTGATCATTGAGACAAGCAAGCGCTGCATCAATATCGGACACTCCTGCTTCTTTCAATAATCGAGTTAGAACAGTATTATCGCTAACATCAACTGCCTCTCTGGAAAAAAGAACATAAAAGCAGTCAGTTGCAGTGTGTGTTCGATTTACCGGAAATTCGCCTCAAACAATTTCTCGTGTAGCTCATGTTGCTTTCCCTCTTTGAATACATGCTCGAGTAGAATATGTGCCTTCCTGGTGGGCATGATCCTCCGGTCAGCAGAGTAGTTAAACTCCAGACCCTATTGTGACAAGAACATTGAGTGATAGTCAGAGCTACAGATAGAACAATTTGCTCAAAAAGGAACACCCCAAAATAGTATAATTCATAACTACTTATACTAGAGAACCCAGTCTTTTCACAGTGCATAAAAAATCAAGATTTTTTCAAACTTTACCACTGCTTCTCCTGCTTGAGCAAATGGCATTTTCTTGGATGTAAATCTCTCGACAGCTCCCTCTCCAAACTTCAGTGTAGCTAGGTCTTTGAACAGCATCCCCTCCTCAGGTAGGTAAGGATTGAGGGCAAAGGGCAGCCAGCGAATATTGAAACTGAAGTTTGGTCCCATCTGCTTGATCGCCAAATCAAGATGACGCTTACCAACCCAACACCTTGGAAGTAAAAAAGTCAAGTAAATTAATAGTCTAATTATTTACATACAGGTTTTTATTTACACAGACATTTAGTTAGCAATCAACAGAAGGTATATTAGCAACCTCGTTTCATGCAGATTCTATGATATTTGCAAACATGCAATGGACTCTATGCTCATACCATGGGCAGGCAATATCTGAAGTGATATCAACGTTTACTGCTAGCTTCTGCTTGGTCTCTTCTTTGCTCGTAGACATTCTGCACCGACCGATTGCTCTTGTGCTTCGACGAAGCCAGCCACTGAGTAGCATGCAAGCTAGCGAGTCCCAGACCGAGCACAGTAACAAACACTGCTACACGCAGCAACCCTCGACCCATAGCAAACCACGCCCAACCACACCCACACAAGGCGGAGCTAAAGATGGGGACCAAGAAGAAGTTGGTGATTCTCTACGTTCGTGTTGGCTTGACTTTCGCCCTCCATGTTTTATTTGGTGTTCTACTACTTGTTAAAGTATCTGAGAATGTCAGTGAAGCGGACAAGTACCCATGGGCCGGGGTTTTCATGCCGATATTTTGTTTTGACATCCTTCTTATTGTTTATTACTTCATCTATCTCTTTGGATACATCAGAAAGAAAGTTTACAGCATACCTCGCGGCAACAGTGCCTTCTGCTATCCTGGACACAACCCCAGCGTGTTTCCCGTGGTCTTTTACGGGCTAGCATTGCCTCTAAAGATTGCTGCAGAGATTGTACTGGTCTTGCATCTCCACGAGGAGGTCCAGATTCCCTTCTATGCTGTTGGCTTCCTGCTCTCCATGTTCTTCTCCGTACTAACTGTAGGCATAGCTGTAGATGGTTTGAGACCAACTATTAGATGTATTTGTGGTGATTAGAATATCTTGTGTATAATTATTCGTCTCATCAATATTCATATACATGTATGTATCACTCAGTACTTGCACAATTTCAATTTTAATATGAATAGATATAACACGCTGTTAATGATTATCAAAAATAAATACAAAGTTGGATCAAGTTTGAATCTATTCTCTATTTATAATTAGTAGGTGGAGCAATATGTGTTTGCCATTTTTTATTGAATGGTTTTCTTGAATTCGTCTATTTCTCTTTTCAGGCGATCCATCACTTGAGTTTTTTGGTCATTCGGTAAAAAAGATGATTGTAGTGAGTTGACCACAGTGGTAATGAGTTGGTCCAGGGACAATTGGTAGACGTGAGCTGCCACCTCAAACTCTTGGTTCAGCGTGGTACCGATAATCCCAGAATCGTCAGTGTTCAGACCAAAGTTGACATTGTCTTTCATGAACCTAAGAAAAATTTAGAAGATGAGAAAATGCTAAATTTCAATACCAGCATACATGAGATTGAGAATTTTTGTCCTCAGCTGCTAAATTTTACACAAATTATTTTTGTCTCCACAGTGGAGAATTTTTTCCAATCTATAATGGAACCACTGTGTCTTAGATGGGAAACCTTTGTGTTTCAGTGTTAGAATACTTGGTCATCCATTTTTATGGCGAAAATTAAACAACGTGAAAATCTATTTTTTCAATCTCCAGTAGTTATGGTTTAAATGAGCTCACTGTCTCACTGCATGGTCCTCTTCTTTAGCAGAATTGGTGAAGACACTTGAAGTCAAACAAGCCTTCAGAACAACAAAAATTAATAACAATCAGATAAACACCTGCCTTCCCTACTTACCTCAAAATGAACTTTATTATCTTTAGCAAGTTGGTATATCTCGGAGTCTTTCAGTACATTGTAACCATGTCCAATGCGCTCAGCACCCAGCACTTCTATTGCCTCTCGGACATTTGCAGCTGGTCCACTCTCAGCCGCATGCACAGTCACATGAAGACCAGCTGCACGAGCTTTCTGAAAGAAAGTAAAAGTCGCGCTTCAAAACAATGATCAGAGACTGAACACATTAGTTGGTGACACTTGCTTGTTTCACTTCAGCATGCATCCTGTCCTAGTCGTTAACTGTGCTACAATCACTACTCACAGTGTAGATTTTATCAGAGACTAGGTTAAGAAACTGTGTTTACTCAGGGAACAATCTCAGGAATGTGTGTGTGTGTGTGTGTGTGTGTGTGTGTGTGTGTGTGTGTGTGTTTTGTGTGTGTGTGTGTGAGGGTCACCTTGAAGGCATCAATGTGCTCCTGGTTCATCTCTGCAAGCTCATCGCCGGCAATGTCCACACCCACCACACTCACTCTCGGCCTGTCCTTGTACTTGATAGCTAGATCAGCTATTTCAGCACTCCAATCTGACAATAAAACAATAGAAACCTTTGTCAATAAACCATCACTCAATAGACAAAACAATGCTCATTCTATGTGGTTGTTTTCACCTTTTCTTGGTTTTAAGAAGCAAAGCAACAAGCGCACAACCACGTTGAATTCAGTCTGAGCTTTTTCCAGTGCTTCTAGCACTGTAATGGTAACTTCATCAGGGGTTAAACCTCGCTGGCAGAACAAATGAGGACATATCCTAGTCTCACAATAGACAACATTCTGCTTGTGCTGGTCCTCCACGAACTCCCTGCACTGCCTGCTCAGGTTCTCCTTGGTGCTGCAAGGGAACACAAAACGGTATCAAGTCCCCACATCACCAGTATATAATACTCACCTCAGTATATAGCAGACATCTGGAAATGGCCTCAGAAAATCCACTAGAGATTTTTGCGGTTCTGTCAAGCTGACGGTTTTGCGGAATCGCTCCGGATCGTCGTACGGGAACCGAGTCTTGTCCAGATTGTCATTTCTAGGGAAGAATATTAAATGTAACGTCGACTTAGTCTTGATTTAGTTCGTTTACCTGCACATATCACTAAGTGTCTCTATCCGACAGGAACCATCCAGGTGACAGTGGAGCTCGACCTAAACGCACAACAAAGAGTAAAACGTTACGGGATATCAGATTTTTAGCTCACTTTAGGAAGCAGCGACAAGTTCTTCTGAGCGACTGCCATGATGCAATTAATGATTTAGAATGAGATGGGCGTTGCCCTCTCGCCTTTTATTAAACGAATTCATGGTCCACTCCATAATTATCAAAGTGTAGGTGGTCTCTACATTACACAAACAATATTTACAGTGCAACAGTGATTGTAATTGTTATTAACATCTCTTTTAAAAAGAATAGCTCTATTTCTGTCCTTCTCTAGACTTCTTTAAATCGTGTTCAATAATTTTGCACGCTTGTCTGACACCGCTGATGTAGGCACCCGAAACGGTCTGAGGAAACTGACGATTGGTTGCCTACAGAAAAAAGAATCATTTAGAAACACCATGAGCTTCAGTATTTGTATTGCAACACTCACTTCTCCAGCAAAGAATAAATCTCCGGAATATTCTTCAGCTGCCATAGCGTCGTACAGCTCTCCACTACCTCCCACACCAACGTACGAATATGACATCATCGCGTTGGGGTCACGCCCCCAGTGGGTCATCAGGTAAGAGACTGGTTCCGGGACCACTTGGTCTGGGAACATGACTCTAAGTGTCTTTATGCACTGTGTGACGACCTCTTCTTCAGACATCTTGTAATAAGTCGCTAAAGAGAAGCCGCAAATGGTGGTCATCAGAATAAACACTCTCTTCTGGCTGTCGTCATCCGGAAAACCTGTTCTGTTGACAGGCGGAGACATGTCATAGTACATACCGAACATCCCACGCTCGGCGGAGCTGGTTGGCACATGACCAAAGAAATTAGCATCACCTATGAGCTCTCTCCAGAATGGAACAGCAAACTTTAAAATAACCTGTAACAAGAGAAGAATAATGAACAGAAATAAAGTGATGTGATTTTGTGCATGGGAGAAAAACATTTTACTCTCAACCGTAAGTTTTTAAACAGACAAATGCTTCATGTAATAGTTAAAATATGGTTTTCGGAGTACAGCACGTAAGATAAGCAGAAGCGGTTGGGTCGAGAGGCTTAAGTCCAACCACAGTTTATTAAAGACTAGCTTCAACCAAGTGTACACGCATAAAGCACACACCATCATGACCGCACATTTAGTTGACGATAAAAGCTACCGAAAAAAGCTACCCACCTTCTCAACTGTCCCTGCCCCCAGAAGATGGATTGCTTTCTTCTTCTTCTCGCTCAAAGGAGGTAAAAATGCTATCCTGTCCGACTTCAATAGTGACAATGGAATTGTCACTATAACCTGCAGAGAGAGAGAGAGAGAGTTGGGATTGCATAGCATCACCGCACAAAGACAAAAGGACATTTGGGAAATTCTATACAGAGAGTTCACAAACGCTTACTCTGTCTGCAAACCAGTCTTTGCTTCCGTCGCATGACACTTTGATTTTGCCGTTTTTTAGATTTTCGATCTTCTCCACATTCGAGTTCAGGCACAGATTGGGAACGTTTATCCTTCTCAGCAATGACATGTAGCCATCAGGCAAGAGCACGTGAGTCCCTGAGAACTGCGGGAAAGAATCATTGTGGTCCCACTGGAGAGCAGAGATCTGAAAAAAAGACAGAAAATTAAACGCAATTCCCAAAATCTCTCACTAGCAAGGAACAATAAATTCATGACAGTTTTAGCCTAAAGTGCTCAAATACAATATTTTAATGTCTGTGCATACTTTAGTGAGGTCAGCACCGCAGGCAAACTCCAGGTTACTGTAGTGGAAATCCAACAGACCTGACTCCAACTAGAAAATAACAAAATCAACTCATCATCGACATCATGAAGGCTCTCTCTTACGGGAGAATATGTAATCCCTTTGTCAGTGGTAATGGACGTATGGATCTGCTGGAGCTTCTCTGAAAAGAATAAGAAAAGTACGATGACTTTCACTATCATCAGGCACTACGAGGTGCATCTTGCATCTCAGACTAGAATTATTTTTAGTATTTTTTGCGGTTTTTGCTCAAGCAGGAAAAAAACGTGAATCTCAGCAAAATGTATGGCGCTCAAAAATAGCTGAAACGCTGGATTTGTGAAAATTTAACCCCACAAAAATTACCGGCTAAAATTAACAATGCAACGAAGGTATTCATGTTGAATAGATACATGTAACAAAAAGTGATTTCTTTACCTCCAAGAGAACAGTCAGGTGGTTTAGTTAGTCTCCATTCTGCTAGCCGATCTAGAGCATTGTTAAACTGTTGCTCCACTCTCATGTCGATCTCCTTGTCCGCGATGCCGCCAGACTCTGTCAGTAGCTCACAGCGATCCTCGTTGACCTCCCAGACCTCCTCCCCAGCCTGCTTGCTGAGCAGAGTGAACGGGTTGTTGGCTAGTCCTGTAATAAACATGGCGCCTCTACTACAACAAGACCCCATGGAATAGTCGTCATCAACACGACCACCAATACGATCAGACGCTTCAAGAACCGTTACCTACAGTGAGACAAGATGGGATAAAGGTGAACCAACGCTATATTATATTCTATTTTAGAGGCAGTTACTTACATGGTAGCCAAAGTTGTTTAGATGGTGAGCTGCAGCTAGACCAGATGCACCTGCACCCACTACTATTATGGAACTCTGATGGAGAAAGAGTGGGTGAGTGAGTGAGTTGGATGAGTGAGTGAGTGAGTGAGTGAGTGAGTGAGTGAGTGAGTGGGTGAGAGAGTGAGTGAGTGAGTGAGTGAGTGAGTGAGTGAGTGAGTGAGTGAGTGAGTTGGGTGAGTGAGTGAGTGAGTGAGTGAGTTGGGTGAGTGGGTGAGTGAGTGAGTGAGTGAGTGAGTGAGTGAGTGAGTGAGTGAGTGAGTGAATGAGTGAGTGGGTGAGTGAGTGAGTGAGTGAGTGAGTGAGTGAGTGAGTGAGTGAGTGAGTGAGTGAGTGAGTGAGTCAATAAGAGAGATGTAAGAGACTTGTCTACCTTTGTGTCTGGTGTATTGAAAGGGAAAAGCGATGGTGATGGAGCTGTCAGTAGACCACAGTTGACGTAGCCACGTCGAGTCAAGAAGTGCAAAATATTTGGTAGCTGTACGCTGCACCATATCCTGATCAGCCCACGCAGACTGATGGCTTGAAGACAGCGCTCGACGGTCAAAAATTCCTATACAGAAAACAGAGCGTATAAAGCTTAATCAAAATTATAGTGTGCGTGATTTTGCTGCCATAAGGGTTTTGCTCAATTTTGGTATCGTGTTGTGTTTTTTTACATGCACCAATGCACCATATAATAATTCATTTTGCAAAAAAATTGTATGGTGCATGTTAAAAAAAACATTTAAAAATTGTGTAAAATTGTGTAATTGCAAATTGTGTACACATACCTTACAGTTGAAGTACCAAAGACCGAGAATAGTGTTACGGATGATCAGGTATGTCTCCAAAGCTGAACCCCTACACAAATATTAGCATTGGTATAATTGAAGCGATCATTTTACCAGACCTGCATAGCTGAGGAATTCTTTCTCTTCCTCGTCTTCCATGACATCTGGAGTGAAAGCAAAAGCTCGAG
>OZ024785.1:5820166-6047666 GCA_964017065.1 Haliclona indistincta
CGAACTGGGGTTAGGTGTCAAAGTAAGGTGATTGAATAGTTGGTAATGTTCCTTCTCTCCAGAGTGTGTTATGATAGAGTCAAGTACTACCCAATGTACGCCACGTTCTTCTTGTCAGCGTGGTGGCACGGATTCTACCCTGGCTACTATGTGTTCTTCATGTACTATGCTGTATGCACCGGAGCAGCAAGAAAGGTACACTGACTCCTCAGAATCTCTTCAGCTCATTGTCTGTTGTGCAGGTGCGCCGGCTGCTCTGGCACAGATTCCAGTCTCCGCGCTACGTCAAGATTCTCTATGACATCTCTACATGGCTTCTTGTTGGTGTGGTGCGTGACTTTGCTGTCATACCATTTCTGTATCTCTGGCTCCACTACACTCATCTAGTGTGGGGGTAAGAAATTCACCACTGCGAGCGTGCTCGTGGTACTAACATGTATGGTTACTGTTGCATTGACAACTAACTTGATTTAACGCCCTTGGTAGCAATAATTTGCTCCTTTTTGGTTACTTGGAATGCATGCTCTTCTGCTGCCAATGATCTCAGCCAGTCCGTGAAGTACATAAAAATTGCATGAACAAGAGAAGAACAGTTTATCATAACCTAATTAGCTCGTCTATTTATAGCTATGCTTCTACTTCTCTCTCTCTCTCTCTCTCTCTCTCTCTCTCTCTCTCTCTCTCTCTCTCTCTCTCTCTCTCTCTCTCTCTCTCTCTCTCTCTCTCTCTCTCTCTCTCTCTCTCTCTCTCTCTCACTCTCTCTCTCTCTCTCTCTTTCCTCCATAGGCGATTTCTCTACCTCCCACTGATCATAGCTCTGACAATAGTTCTATTCGTTCCTGACAAGACATCTAAATCTTCATCGATAAATAATAATTCATCAAAAAATCACAAAGACTAGAAATTCAAATGCTACGACTATAATGCATCATACCACAGTGACTATTGTACAGAAAAAAAAATTAATAATCCTGTGTAAAAGTACTCGTTCCTACACGTAGATCGATTCATTTTTGGAGTTTCTGCAATGCAGAGGCGTTGAAAAGACTATGTCTGCATATTTGTGGTTCTCACTATGCGATAATAATACCGAAAACAGTGTGAAACCATCTTAGTAGTCGAGTTACGGCACATGTAATGGAAACTATTGATTGGTTTCCAGGGCGTGTGAAAACACTGCAAATCGATCGTTGTATTACAGGATGCACGCATCACTAGATAAAACAGATTTCATTCACATGACTGCTGCCACATGCGGATTCTTCTCCACTGCAATATGCTGGGAAACTGCCATCTTCTCTTGCTTGTACTCGGTGCTGTTATCGTAGGATATGCTTGTGCTGAGAGGTCTATTTACTTCTCGTTGATGGTGTCCACGGCTCCCGGGCTGAACACGGCGGTGGTTGCACCAGCAGTAGAGCTTGCACTGGAAGAAATTAACAGTGACCCGAGCATACTACCTGGATACAAGCTACGCTACACCAGAGTGGCGGACACGAAAGTGAGTGCAAATTGCTGCAGCCTCGTATGCAAGCCTTGCACGTGGTCAAAATATTAAGTTCATTTTCTTCTCTGATCTGCAGTGCAACAGCACGTTGGCGCTAGAGCTCTTTCACGAGGAGCTACTCCGGTCGAACAGGACCGCTCTAACAGTGATAGGAGGCGGTTGCTCCACGGCTACTGAGCTAGTCGCTAGAAACACTTCAATACCAGTGGTAAGTAAAGATAGCATCAACCATTTCAACAAATTTTCCTGTACCTACAGATCTCTTATGCTAGTACATCGGTCACACTCAATGATAGATCAGTGTACAGCAGATTCTTCAGGACAGTTCCATCCGATGAGCTGCTCCCATTAGCTCTAGTCACTACCATGGACCACTTTGAGTGGAGGCAGATTGCGATAGTCACTGAAGAGATGGAAACACATCCACTAATCGAAGTAAATAATCTTTAAATGATAAACAGCATATTTTCAATTTAACTGTTACAGCCCTTGAGTTCACTTTTGAACGGAACAGTTCAAAATGTCACTATTGGTAGTCGGGAAAATTTGGAAGAAAAATTAAGCGTAAGAAAAACACAAAATAATCAGTATTAGAAGTTTCCATCACATCTGTGTGTTCACAGAATATCCAACAGCACATTCATTATCTGAACGTCAAGCCAGACCAAGCACTCGCCATCCTTTGCAAGGTATAATGACATTTACACGTCTGCTATATTGACACTGCTTTTTTAGGCTTTCCAGTTGGGTCGCTTCTACCCTAACTACCTGTGGATAATTCCTGGCTGGTATAGTGACAACTGGTGGAGAGAGTTTCCAGCTGATTTCCTGACCTCACTCAACTGCACATTGACTAAAGTAGAACAAGTTCTTCATCGTTCACTCACTCTACTGCCTGTTCCTGGGCTACATAACTCCTCAACTGGTGCCTTCATTGCCATGAACTCATCGAGATATGCAGTAGACGCAGTGAAGACACTAGCCTTGGCTCTCAACGAGTCACTCCAGGGAGAGTGTACTCCAGACTGTCATGAGTGCATCGCTGGGAACTTGTCACTGGTGTTACAAAATCAAACATTTAATGCAGTGAGTCTCAATACTAAAATGTGTGATACTAACTAAAATGAAGCAGTGAAATAATAATTATTGTTTTAATAATAATTGAACACATAATGCCATGACTTCCTATGGAATTTGAATGTTCACTTTCAATCTAAATTCATGACAAACAAAACAAACCGGTAGAAATGCACTAGCACAGTTTTGTTCCTATTGTTTTAAATTTAATAAAAATTTATACTCCGGGTATAAAAACTTCCTGACATGTATTGTACAGAATAGCTACATGTGAGGTACTGTTCTATACGATGTACGCATTGCCAACTTGGACATTCGCAGCATGAAATTAACTAATCTCGGCGTGTGAGCACCATTGCACATATTGTAGAGTTAGCACTAAGCTCCCTTGTTGGAGATTGCAGCAGGAGTTTGCAGCTAGCTAGTGCAACCTGCTTAACTTATAGGCTGTAGCTATATTGAAACTGCACTGCTAACCAGAAGACAGAAAAATACTGACCACTTTCTAAGTAGGTAGCCATATACATGATTAAGATACAATTATTGTCAGGTGATTCATGTGTTTGCATCGCACTATCTGATTGATCACATGACAATAATATTGTAACAACTCTAATTTTTGCATGTAGCTTATGTCACATTTGCTTTGGACCATAGTTCAGTACTGTTTACAATATGTTCTTGATTATAATGTTTGTTTTAAGTTGCAGGGACCGGTATCATTTGATGAACAGGGGAGCAGGCGTGTCTCTCAAGTACTCATACAACAGTACCGCCAAGCTAACGGTATGTGATAAATTTACATGTTTATCCGGAACTAAGCTATTGTTTACATGCAGCCAAAGGAAACTTGAAGCAGATATCTTTTGCACTTGTGAACAAAAACCAATCTCTATTCTACCTAGCGAGTGAATGCAACACCACTACGTGGCCAGGTATGTGGATAGCTATAGCCAACAGTTATCACACTAACCAGATTATCTGTACAGATGGTATTCCACCAGATGGCACTCCACAGAGGGTCATAACAACACTGTCTATATACACAAGGGTCTATATAGCCCTACTAGGAGTAGTTGGAATCATTCTAGCTACTGTTTGCCTGATTTTCATCATAGTCTTTCGGAAGACAATGTATGAAATTGTATAGCTGTGCATTCCTGCATTATAACTTTCCACTCACAGAGTTATAAAGCTCACAAGTCCAAATCTAAACTATGTTATGATTATTGGAGTGCTCATACAAGTCTCGTCAGTGTTTTTCAATGTTTACGACGGCACAACCAACTTGATGTTTCTGGCTTTTCGTTGCAGGGTGAGTAACATTGTTGCACCACTATTACGGAAAGGAGCATCAAACTTCAATACAACTGGCTTTTTGCACAAAAGTTTGTTTTTTTCGAAATGCTAGTTGTATTGGGACAAGCTCCTTTCTCCTTGTTTACTTGTATCTTCTCTATTAATGCCTTTTTCTTTTTAGATTATATCATTTTTGTCTATGTTCGGTCACGATATAGTCATTTCAGTTGCTCTGGTCAAAATGTGGCGAGTCTACTACATATTCACTAAACCATCGGCGAACAAAAAGGTACAGACTCTAGAAGGTGGATTTTGAGTATAACATGTCTATTCACAGACAATTCAAGATTGGAAACTTCTTTTGTTTGTTGGTGTTCTTATGATTTTTGAATTGAATTCATTGCTGTTGATCCCTAGCAGCCTTTTTGATGCTGTTGCTGAAGTGTCGGACAGTGAAACACCTCAGGGAATTGATGTGAGCAAACATGATCTTATCTTTGATGATTTTATCGCTTTGCTTTCAGGATCAAGGAGTTACAGAAACATACTTTAGGCTTCAGTGTGTTTCGAATGCTTACTTCATAGCCTGGGGCATGGTTTCAGGAATCTATCGCATAGTCCTGCACACTGCTGCTATCGTACTCAGCATTTTAACACGGAAAGTTGAGGTCAGCGTTCTCAATGACGGGAAATACACAAGAATAGCGATATACATATCGAGTGTTCTGATGATAGCAATCCTACTGGTCGTGTTTCTGTTAAGCAGCTATCGGAACACGTCAGTCTCGTTGGTAGCTACTTTTGATTTTCTTGACGCAATGGTATTTCTTTCACTCACATTTGTTCCAAAGGTAAGTCGTACAAAGCTATAGAAATGTTCATCATATTTTTTTGCAGGCAGTAGCTTTGTACAGAGATCCTGAAGGAGAGCGTGTGTTTGTCAAGACAACTTCAGGTTTATCTCATGATCGCAGATCATCTTCATTGCCGCAAGTATCAACTATAGGCACTACTGGCAGTAGAAAATCTTCCATACAAACGAACAATACTATAGATTTGGGCTAATACACTTACATCCTGCTTTGTATACTGAACATTAAAATTTGAAAACCCCGCGGTATTTTAATTTTTAACCACGCCTAAGACAAGATGTCGGCCATGTGGTGGATCGTCTACATAATCGTCTTCTGTGTCGTAGGCATCATGATACTGTTCACCTACTACAACAGACAGTACCGTCTCATTGGGAAGAGACGAACTCTGTTCGTCACGGCTCATCCAGACGACGAGTGCATGTTCTTTGCGCCCACTATTTTATCTATCACCTCCTTTGGGTCTGATTCTGTACACCTACTGTGCCTCTCTGATGGTTTGTGGTATTATACAACATGCACGTACTTGCGTTACAGCAGTTCGTGTTCTTAATGACCCGTACCCTGCTCTACAGGCGGTTACTATGGCGAAGGTAGGTTGAGAAAAAACGAGCTTGTGAAGGCAGCGTCTCAGCTTGGAATACCACCCCAGAACGTGCATCTGATACAAGACAAGTAAATACAGCATACTACGACAGATTTTCCACAGACAGTACATTGCATGTATATAAACAACCTTTATGATCCAGGCATGATCGTTTGGTTCTGCAGGGAGCTCCCGGACGACCCTACCAAGTACTGGAGCCCAGCTCACATAATGACACATGTCAAGAAAATAATACAAAAAGCAGAGATCCACAGAGTGAGTGTGTTGCAACAGACAGAGAGTTTGTGAATGGAACAGACATTTGTCTTCATAATTTTTTCAGTATACAGTAGAATCCCTTTTAGAGGACACCCTCATCCCTTACTGAATCCCAAATATTATAACCCACATAATGCATAATAAACCCCTGACCAGAGGACACCCTCTCTATTATGGATAATTTTTTTGTCCCAATGGTGTCTGCCTTAGAGAGGTTCCATTGTATAGTCAGTTTTGTGGTTACTTTTCGATTTTCTGATGTTCTTTTTTAGGTGGTGACTTTTGACGGCCTTGGAGTGTCTGGTCACCTCAATCACATAGCAGTGAGTGTTGCAGTGAGGTACGTTCTTTCAATGGTGATACCACTCTTTAACACTATGCAGCTTTGTTGGTTTGTTGCGCAACCTAGCAACCAAGTTGCCCCAAACTTGCGCTGTGTGTCATGAAAAGCAACTATGTTGTGTGCAGGTGTCAATGTTGCGCGAATAGCTACAAATTATGAGTCTGACTTTACAATTTGCATGTATCGCACCTTAATAATAATTATTAACCAGCGAGACTAAGGATCATTGTGTCCTCTAATCAACGTGTGATTGCTTCAAACTGTAAGCTCCATTGCAGCATATATTTTTCTATACTGCTCCATGATAAAAAATGTTCAGTTATTGGTTGGGTGGACCCTGTTGTCTGGACACAGCTTCTTTGGTATAGCTTTGAGAGCTAGACGAACGGGTTTGAGTAGAAGGATAGCGATGAATGGTGTAGCGATGGCTGGAATGTTGAAGATGATTCGAACCACATAGTTTATAACCATTATTCCAGTGAGGTCATCATTGACCAAAGCGCTTCTTAAAACTGGTCCCAAAAACGGAACAACACTGTTCACGAATGACATGATAGATGATATAAAGTTGAAGGCTAAAACTTTAGTAATAGCTTTCTTCACTTCGCTGCTTTCCTCGAGCACGTTTCTCTTGATAAATATAGTAGATAGCACACAGAAAATGAGTTCAACCACTAGCAAGATGATTGCTACTGCCAGAATACCAGACCCTGCTGTTATGAATAAACTAAAGCTGGGGTCGAACGAACAGAATCCGTGAACATTTTTCACTCGCTCTGCGAGGAAGTATGGAAGAATTGAAATCACAATGGTGACTAGCCAAGTAGAGATGATAATGGGGAGGATCACTTTCCATTTTAATTTTCTGTCTCCATATTTTATAAAAATGTAAACACTCACTGAATAAATCGCTCCTGAAACAAACTTTTGTATCCCACTTGCGATGAAAGAACCAATGAACATCTTGCAAGAAATGGTTTCTTGAGAGAGGAATCGTACTGGCCAGCCGACCGTCAAAACTGTGTAACTAATCCAATTACAAATTTCTGCCGTGAAAATGTTTACTAGAAGTAGTCGGATTTTGCTGTTGATTTCTCTGGAAAAGAACAAGGCAAAAATGCACATCAAGCAAAGAAACTTGGGAGGCAGAATCATGACCAGGAACAGGAGAATGTTGGCGGCTGTGTTACAGGCAAAGTACAGGCTGCTATTCACGTTGCTAAAATTGAGCGCCATAGCTTGAGACTGACTGATTTTGCTGCTTGTTTACTTGCGAGATGTTAACACTCAGGAAAGTGACGGTTTGTAAGGCTTTGGTGATCTTGACAAGTATTCTTGCAACTAATACTGTAGTAGTTTTCCATTAGATATTATTTTGCTCAGCATAAGTACATATTAATATCTTTATTGTACATATAAATATAAATTATTTCTTAGTCCTGGTCTGCTGGGGCAACTGGACAGGTTTTTTCACTAAAATTACTAGCTTTATTATTACCAGTGCTTGCGTGTACTGGCAAATACATGACTGCTTGGTAGGGTGCTACCAACCTGCTGGTGCTCTTTATAAATGTAAGACAACACATCTTGCTTTTTTTTCAATATTCAATATCATGTTTCATGCCGAATCAATTATTTAAGCCTTGCTCTAAACTCCAGTAGTCTGTATCTAAGTTGCTGCAATCAACTAGCCCCGCCCTTTCTTTGGCACGCCTACTTTGTTAAACATATCACGCGCCCTGCTAGCTCGGAAATGGCTACCTACAAGCTGACTTACTTCAACACCAGAGGACGCGGAGAAGTGATTCGGTTCATCTTTGCACAGGGGGGAGTGAACTACGAGGATAACCGCGTGGAGTATGGCTCGGACGACTGGTTGAAGATAAAGCCATCGATGCCTTTCGGCACCATGCCGGTGCTGGAGGTAAACGGCGGCAAGCAGTTGGCAGAGAGCATGGTGATTGCTCGCTATCTGGGCGAAGAGTTCGGATTAGCTGGTACTAACGCGCTGGAGAATGCAGAGATCGCTGGTGTAGCCGAGACCATATCCGACCTCACGGCTGTGTTCGTGTTGACCGTGTTCTACGAGCCAGACGAGACGCTAAAGGCTGCTGCAATGAAGAAAATTATGCAAGAGACAGTGCCAAGGAAACTGAAGTATTTTGAGGCTAGAGCGTCGACCAACGAAGCTGGATGGCTGTGCTTCAACAAAATGACGTGGGCGGATCTAGCAGCATATCAGGTGCTTGAGTGGGTGGTGGGAGCTAATGGAAACGCGTTCGACGAGTTCCCCTCGATCAAGAAGCTGAAGGCATCAGTGGAAGCGCTGCCCAACATCGCAAAGTGGTTAAAAGAGCGTCCGCAGTCACCATGGTAATCCTGAAGGACTCTTAATTCATGTGCAATGCTGTTCATGTTTTAGACGTTTCATTCCCTCTGTGCTTGTATTTTGATGCAATCATGATAATAAATAATTTTTGACTTTACAGCAGCATACAAGGAAAGTATAGTAAAATAGATAATGAAGGCAAGTTGAATGCTGAAGGACTCCACTGTAGAGCCAAAAACAAACGCAAAAGATAACAAATAAAACTTCGAAAGAATTTCTTTGGAGAAAGTTGACTTGTTTGAGAATCATTGTCTTATGATAATGTCAAGTGTTTCCTGTGGCAGCTGTGATGGCCGAGTGGTTAAGGTGTTGGACTTGAAATCCAATGGGGTCTCCCCGCGCAGGTTCAAGTCCTGCTCGCAGCGTTTCTTTTTTAAATGCGATTGAAGTGATAATATTATTTTGACTTTGCAGCTGTATACAAAAGAAACTATTGCTAAAAATAGATAATGAAGGCAAGCTGACTGCTGAAGGACTCTACAAAGAGTATGTAGAGACAAAAACGTTCTACCATAAGGTTTGCACCAGAAGATCTAGTACGCCCAGAACTGAACTAGACATAATTGTATTATATTCAAGTTATCTTCTTCATTCTGGTTTTGCAGACATTTTTCAATAAGAAACATGATATCTCGCAAGTCAAACCAAAGAGGAAGTGTAAGGATGTTTGGTCGACGCTGTCTGAATTTATGATCAGAAACATAGTCAACATGAAGAGGTTTCCAAACCTGCGACTCGAGCAATAAGAACGGACAATTGAAATGTACAGAAGTTTCTTTAGCATGACTGAAGGACTTGGTAAAAAAAAATTAACAAGTCATCTTCTTTATTTTTAACAAGCAGCAGCACATAATGATGGGCATTAATTTACACCATGTACTGTAAACCCTGGCACTGTTTAGGGCTTTACAGGTGACAGAATTTAGGAAGAAGATTAGGATAACATCCTTTAGTCAAAGCAAAGACTGCGACCCGAGTGTGGGTGTATGAATAGTGAGGTGAAAGTTTGGCAATGATGCAAAATTGTTTTCTACACGGAATGTGGCTATTAATGTCAAGGGACTATATTTGTATTCATACCAATTCAACTGATAAGGCTATACTGATTGAGTAAACATACCGCACTTAGTGTAAACATAACTACGGCATCTTGGCTCGCTCAGGCTCGCTCCATGCTGTAATCTGATTGGTGCTCTTCTCCAGCAGGAACAACACGTGGGGCGTGCCTGCTTGCCTTCAAGTTCAGAGACGGTCCGCGTGGAGATCCAGTTCAGAATGTCCAACTTCAGACTGACTTACTTCAACGCCAAAGGAACCGCGGAGGTGTCTCGGTTCATATTCGCCTACACTGGTCTTGAGTACGAGGACAGACGCGTTGAAGATGAAGAATGGCGGCAGCTGGAATCAACCACGCCGTTTGGTGTGCTACCGATTCTCGAGGAAAACGGTCGAAAGCTAGGAGGGAGTATGATAATAGCGAGGCATCTTGGTGAGAAAAACAATCTAGGAGGCAAGGACGAGTTTGAAAACGCAGAGATAGCCAGCATAGCAGATGCTGTGAATGATTTGAATCAAGAGATTGGAAAGATTTGGTTCGAAGAAGACGTGACTAGAAGGGCAGAGATGGCAAGAGCTCTGAAAGAAGATATCGCTCCTCGCAAACTGAGACGATTCGAGAAGCTGGCAGCCACAAGTGAGCACGGCTGGCTGTACGGAAACAGACTCAGTTGGGCCGATTTCTTTTTTTACCAGACCCTGGGATGGGTACTTGAAGAGATCGACGAAGAAGCACTGGCCGCATTTCCATCTCTGACAAAGCTGAGAGCATCAGTTGAAGCAATACCTCAGATTGCCGACTGGATCAAAAATCGACCAAACACTGAACACTGACTAGTCATATCACTATCACTGTACATTAGTCCTGATTATAATAGCCAGATTTTATATAGCATGATCTTCATCCATCAGTTTTACAAATTTTGATAAGTCACTATGCAAGCGTTGTTAGCTGGAGGTGTGGTTTATCGTTTATGCTATTACTGTGCCAGTTCAGAGACTTGCGTATACTGGGGTTTGAGAATGAGGCTGGTATCCTGTGTATGTTGTAATGTAATAAATAGCACATTGCTGAATCCACTGCCAATCGGTTCGGGAATTGTGTCAGTATCTAATCAAGATTGTGTTGAATGTACACACTTTCCCAAGAGGGGCACAGAACCGTTAATTTGTATACTAATACTAACTTGTATTGCATTAATACTATCACAGGAATTTAAAATTTTTTAAAGGTACAGTTCTTCTTACGGTCACAACAGTGTGTATATGCTACAAAATAATCCCAGGTGGATTATTTTTTGCAACTAATCTTTACATGTAAATTAGGTTATACACCGAGGTAGAGGTGTATGGGAATTTGGATACCGAGGCCGAAGCCCGAGGAATCCAAATTCACATATGCACCGAAGACTGATGTTTATAACCGGTTTAAACTATGATTTTGACTTACCTGGAGAAAAAATAGCCAGCAAGTTACCCGAAACGGCGCAAAACATACAAATAGCATGATAAATGGCACTTCGTTTGCTGCCTAGTGCGCGGTGGCGCCATGTTTTTTTACATCTGCCCACGCACAGGTATATACACGAATTTGGATACCTCATTACATCAAAGAGACTTATTCACAATCATAGTTTAAATCATAATATTGTGTTTATCTCTTATAGGAGGCTATGTCATGAGACCAGTTCATCAGGTGATGAGTGAGTGAGTGAGTACCATTGATCTTTTCTGTGTGCTTCAACTAGGCCTGGAGATTTGGCTCCTGCAGACTACGTCATTAGGAAGGAAGTACCTCAGCTGGATAGACCTGCCATTCACTTTGATGTCCCAGAGGTGATGATGACATGTTGACCTGAGTTCCATTGGGTGACTAATAATTATTTCATCTCTGTTGCAGACATTATGCGGTTATACACTTGGGACCGTGGGCGTGGTTGATAGCAATTGTGCGTAAAATGTGTGTGTGTGTGTGTGTGCATAGAGCGTAACTAGTATTTGTTCTAATATCAAACTCGTCTTTGTGTGCTAGTTCTGGAAATCACCTCAAACTTACGAACCTTGAATAAGGCGTAGACCCCTTCTTGAGCTTATAATATCTCAGCACTGTAGACTGTCACAAATATTTAACCGACAGCAATACTCATAAAAGAACTAGTGTAGAACACCTTGTGCTTTTTTAACCTCTGTATACTGTTTGAATATGAGGAAAGTCTACATGTAGTTACGATTCTTCCTATTTTCATTTCCCTGTTCTTCCTGCTGTAGAATGCTCTGACGAGTCACAAGAGTCAAATGGAGTGGTTCAGAATATTGTATATGCTGTTCTCGCGCTATATGATAGTCAACTCATTCAGCATTCAATATCAGCAAATCACAAGGAGACTATGATTATTGATTTTCTCAGTTGGTACCTAAATTCATTTTTGAAACCACTTTCCTTAAAATTGGTGTAAATTGAATTTTCACGAGTGATTTTCACACCACAAAACTCAGCTCTAAGTTGGTTACATTCTTCTTCAAAGGCATAAGAGTGTTACCAAAATTCCTGACTGAGCGAAGGACAAGGTTAGCTTTAAACCACAAGCTTGTTGCTACAAATCTTGCAAGGCTACACGTAATTTTCGTATCTCGCTGTAAAATGACTCTTGATTAGGCGATAATTTTTCATTATAACACAATACTTGCACATGACTCTGATCAAAAAGCACAATAAATTAAAACATTAATAATATTGAGTTTTTTATACTACATAGTACTGAAGTACGCACTAGAATGTATATACTGAAGACAGGGCGGTACAATTTCTACAGTTCAATGACAAGTGATGATACACGACATATGAAGGATTGAACAATGAGGATGAAGTAGAGGGAGAGAGAGACAGTAGGTCAAGGCTCGTCGTCGTCGAGTTCCTTGGGATTGATATAGAGTGGGTTATCATGAGCATCACTGAGAGAGAGAGAGAGACCATTCGTTATAAATTAAGAGAAAAGCATAAAAGTACAGTCACCATAGCATGCAATTTGAATACCTACATGTAGAAACCCCACGAAAATTGTTGTCAAGGCACTGGTCTAAAACACTGGAAACACCGAATAGCGGGAAAATTTCGCAGTAGAAAATTTTTGAGAATTACAGGCTATTCGCGAAATCCTCTCCATCTCATTTCCACTGTACGTCTTGTTGCATGACAGTATTTTAGGCAGTTCAATGCTACTCTTGTGTGTACATGTACAAGTGAAGCTACATGTAGTTTGTGGTTGTTGCTCACCCATTGCCGAACGGCATGTGTGATTTTGTTCTCTTGGAGTCTGTTCCGTGTGTGACGAAAGCGTAGATGAGGTAGGCAGCAAGAATAGCCAGAGCTAGCAGAAGCAGAACAAACAACACTACTCCAATAGCAATACCTGAGAAAGAGAGGAGAGATTAAAGCAGGGTCCAGCTATAGTATGTGGGGAGAGAGGGAGAGGGGAGAGAGAGAGAGAGAGGGAGGGAGGGAGAGAGAGAGAGAGAGAGGTATCACTTACCAGCAGCAACTGCAGAAGGGTCTGAGACTGTAATCACTACAAGGGAGAGAGAGAAAGTCCAGTCAATTGTGCACATCATGTACTACCGCTCCAATGAATAACCACATGGACCAACACGACAACACTATAGAACCAGTGTGTGCATTGAATGTGCACAAGAGCTCGAGGCACACAATGTCACAGAGATGCATGCATTGGCTATAGATGCACTTCGTAGTACAAAGTTTTATGGGTCAGTTCTGTAGGACACTAGTTTGTCACAGGTGATAAATTTAGCAATCGACTCTTAACCGCTCCGAAATTCCCTCAGCAGACCCTTACTCACTATCTACCTGGGCCAGTGGGCCTCACTATCATTTTGAATGAATCTCGTTCGTGCTAGGTCAGGATAGATTGCAAGGGTCTACAGAGAGTTGGGAATTGCTGAATTTATACCCATGAGAAAAGAGCGCCCATTGTAATAAATACCACCACAGTGGCTTGTGTGTTAGTATGGTACAGCAGTGGCTAGTGTGTTAGTATGGTACAGCAGTGGCTAGTGTGTTAGTATGGTACAGCAGTGGCTAGTGTGTTAGTATGGTACAGCAGTGGCTAGTGTGTTAGTATGGTACAGCAGTGGCTAGTGTGTTAGTATGGTACAGCAGTGGCTAGTGTGTTAGTATGGTACAGCAGTGGCTAGTGTGTTAGTATGGTACAGCAGTGGCTAGTGTGTTAGTATGGTACAGCAGTGGCTAGTGTGTTAGTATGGTACAGCAGTGGCTAGTGTGTTAGTATGGTACAGCAGTGGCTAGTGTGTTAGTATGGTACAGCAGTGGTCAGTGTGTTAGTATGGTACAGCAGTGGCTAGTGTGTTAGTATGGTACAGCAGTGGTCAGTGTGTTAGTATGGTACAGCAGTGGCTAGTGTGTTAGTATGGTACAGCAGTGGCTAGTGTGTTAGTATGGTACAGCAGTGGCTAGTGTGTTAGTATGGTACAGCAGTGGCTAGTGTGTTAGTATGGTACAGCAGTGGTCAGTGTGTAGCAGTGTTTGCAGCTCTTGCTCTTACCCAAACACCGACACTCGTTAGTAGTGAAATCCTCTTGGCACTCAGCGCAACACGGTCTACCGTCAACAAGATTGCAAGTAGTACAGTTTGGAACAAAACAAACTGGTGCCGGCTCTGTTGGCTTGGCTAGAGAAGAAGATTGGGCATCGATATTAAACTCTAGTACAACTATTCTAGTTTACATTGCAGGCTATCTGGTCATGCATGCACAAGCATATCACTATTGCCCATAAAGCAAAAGCATGGAATAAGAAGCAGCGGTTTCATTTTATAGTCAAGATTATAAGCAACTAATACTGCATAAGAGCAGTGGTTTCGTCCTACACACAGCACAGTTACTAACTTGCAGAAATTAAGGAGTTAGTGGTTTCTTTAAAAGAACTAAACTGTTACATTGCTTGCACAGACCAAAGAGAAAAGTCACATCATTATAAAGGGTTCAACCTTCATTTGCACTTAATAATTAATCAGCAAAAAACTCGCAGCTTCAAGAGAAAGAGGCGGTTCATCCTTTAAAAGTCTAGTGTTTCAGAAAGAACATCTTCCTGCAATTCTAACCGCCATTATCACACAGTATGGTGGTGAGTCATTTCCTTCTCAAATGATAAGAGGGTGTATCTTGTCAAAACTGTCTACCCACAAATATTCACCACAACCAGCCTGGGTGACGCTGACAACACACTGGGCAATGAAGCTCATGCCCAGACATTACTCTGGGATATACCACAGCATATTGGATGTCTGTTAGAACAAGTTTAAGCTTTAAAGTCTACACATGAAGCTGGGTGTGTCCACAGAGTTTTTTTGTCTCTATCTGCAAATTTGTCCTGACTCGAAGCATGTTTCCAAGAAGCTTTGAATACAAGTAGTCACATCTAAGCAAAGGCCTATTGTAAGTAAAGAAGGAAACGAAAGGCTTTCGTGTGAAGGAAACGATTGAGCTGAGAACACAATACCATCAGAGTACACGAACAGATGTACAGTTCGATAAACAAAAGCATATCTTGCAAGCTTCGAAATACACAGACATACATACGATCCATCAAGCAAACATTTTTTCTTGGACAAAGGCCTCAGGTGTAAACAACACTTGTGAGTTGTGTTCCAAGAAGAGAATGCTTATTCTAGCACCAAGCACTTGAAAACACAACTCTGCACTCAGCATAAACACTGCATTATAGTCTAAATACCATATCAGAAACAAGAATGAGGAAATAATTAGAAAAACAGATTCACCAGCGAATTATAGTGAACATAACAGCTCAAGCATGGCAACACACAGCTGCTATCATCATTCGGTTTGATGAGCATTGCGCAATAATGTCAACACGAACAGGAGGACATCTGTTGATAAACTTGACTGGTTGTATAAACTCACTGTGATCTCTTGAACAGTAAACGATGTACTAAGATAAGATAACAAGCTTTGAGAATAAGTGGAAAGCAGCAGTTCGACCCAGAAAGAGAAAGCACACATGTACAATGCTGTAAGTCAAACACGTACTGAAAGGATGGTGAAGAGAGTGGAGATGGGATATTCGCAAAGAGGTATATTGTCAGTTTGAAGATTTATGAAGTCGGAGTCATTTAGTTAGTGTATTAAAGAATTGGCGTCCGTCTACCTACATGTACCTCACTCACTCACTCACTCACTCGCTCGCATGCTAATGCTTACCGTTACACGTGCAAGTGCTCCCTGAAATGACCAGTTGGTAGTCCGGTTGACACTCACGACAACAAGTTGAGTTGAAGCAAGTGTTACATCCATCAGGACAGGGTGTTGGAACTGTGCAAGAGAACAAAAAACACGCTCAATTTAGCACACATCAAGACAGTGTCTGTAGCATCAAAAAGAGCTGTGAAGAATAGTTGTGAAAAGCTGGAATATTATAGACTAGCCAGAGACACATTTTCACATGCAAAATGTACTCTGTACGTGATTCAGTTTATCAGATGCCCTTACCACATGATCTTGGACAGGAGGAGTCCCCACTAAATCCAAAATTCGGCTCGCACTGCATGCAGCATCCTTGACTGTTGCACTGTTGACAGTTGTCGGGACAAGGCCGAGAGGTGGTTGGGGTAGTGGTGGTTGGAGTGGCGCTGGGAGTTGGAGTGGATGAGGGAACAACTTCAGCTGAAGGAGAGAGAGAGAGAGGGTGGGAGAGAGAGAGAGAGAGAGGGAGAGAGAGACAGGGAGAGAGAGGGAAAAAAGGAAGAGAGAGAGAGAGGAGAGAGAGGGGGAGAGAGGTGGGGAGAGAGAGAGAGAGAGAGAGAGAGAGAGAGAGAGAGAGAGAGGAGAGAGAGGGGGAGGGAGGGAGAGATAGTCACATCAGATACATCACAGTGGTGCAAGAGAGAACTTAAAAATTCATGTCATGCTTGAGTAGATTCTAGTAATATTTGCACACAAGCAGGTTAGTTACTGGGTTTTCATGCTAAGAACACAACACCCATATTGTGCAAACAATAATCACGCTAGACATCCATGGTATGTGTGGGAACCATTAAACCACGAGAATGCACACCACTGATCATTCTCTCTGCCCACCTTCACCAGACTAGCAACAAAGCTAGGTCACTATTGCGGCATTGGGTCGTGTTGCTTGTGACTAAAAGTCAATTTAAACGCACTATACAGAGGAACACATGTGTAAAAACATTTTTATTCCTGTGTTGCAATCCTGAGTGCGGTTACACATGTACACTGACTTTGAGTGAAAGCTTTAACTTCCCCCCAAATATTAAAAAGCAGACTTGCTGTAAATGTACATGTACAAATAGATTATGCTTCCCACAAACTTAGTCTCATGTGAAATGGACAATAGTACAACTGGTTAGATATAGGGTAATTGTACGCCACCTGTCTCCAACATTTTAATGTAGTGTTGTGACTCCTAGATTTCACAAGAAAACCAGTGGGAATATCCCACTCCAAAGCAGTCCTGATAGTACATGTACCCACTTCCCATCACGTTACACTGTACAGCAAGGTCACGCACACACACACACACACATCAACAATACTGATGAACATGCGTGTTGAGTCATCACGATGTGACGGTGTCTAGTCAAAGGGCACGTCGCTGCCGGATGAGGTAGTTATCAATAACAAAGCATACGAGTGGTATTTTTGCTGGGAAATACAGTTGTCAACAGCTTGTGCGAGGACAGATACTGGAAATGCTACATGTGTGCTCAGTCGGGACTTTGAACCAAAAATTAATACGTAAACTAGACAACAACATGTTCGACTACTAGCTAGTCGTGAAAACAACTTATCATGTACTATGTGGGTCTCTCATCCTGCCCCCAAGCATTTGACCAAGTAACTTAGAAACTGCACATTTTCAGCAAGTCAGTATTCCAACTAACAAATCACCATACTGTGTAAATTATTGTTTCACACTTGCTTAAGAAGTTGACACATGGAGTGGTTGGAGTGACCACAAATTGCCAGATAAGGAAGCATTGGTCTGAGTCAGGAAGGATGCAGTCAGTAGCACTTGTGGTGCTAATACCAATTACAGCAATCATTCACTGCTGTACCTTTTGTACAGACCAAATATGAAACACACACCACACACACACACACACACACTCACGCTCGTGTGCGCGCGCAGTGAGAGCTTGCATAAAGTGAAATACCGAATAGTCAACAAGAACAGATAAACACTAAACTGTTTGTAATACCAACAGATTTCAAACAGCCAACACTGTTAGCACAAACAACAAACTATCTTTTGTGACAACAACATTTCTAATTCCTCTATCATGAGTCACCTTTGACTCAACTACCTACACTGATGAAGCTGAAATATAGTGTACCTTGGACCAGAATCAACAGACACTAGTCATAAGCTAACTGACTACTTGGTTATACTACTTATTATTATGACAACAGAAGTGACCACAATTACATCATGATTACATCAGGTGGGAACAGCAGCATTGACTCATCAGATGAACATGAATATACTAATAACACCAGTCACCCCCACTGTAAGACTAGACTAACCACATTTGGGCTTTTCATTGTAACTGAAATATAACACCCTTGAGACAGGAGTAGAGAACTATGCAGACAGACAAGCAGGGTTGGAGCGTGAAGCGTAGAGCGTAAACCGTGTTCAAGCTGAACCACGCAATGTAATCTACCTTCCAAATAAGGCACGGATCACGCTTTACGCTTTTGTGGCTGTTGCAAGGAGTAATAAAACCGCTGTACTTGTACTCAAGTACAGCTCTCTTGGATTCTTGTACTTTACAAAGTACTCATTTTTCAAACTTTATAGTACTTGTACTTGACTCATGGTGTGTACTTGTGTGTACTTTAAAATACTTAAAATTGTACTTAAGTACACAAACAAAGTACTTGTACTTGACTTAAGTACTCCTCCATAGTTCGAAGGCACTTATACATGTACTTGCAATAAATTCTGAGTACTTCTAATGCACTTAAGTACTTTTAAATGTACTTGGCCCCAACCCTGCAGACAAGCATTGGGAGAAGAATGCTGTGTGTCTAACCGACGAACACTGAGCAGACAATTTCACAAGGAAAGCTACAGACCAGGGAATCACTTTATAGAAGTGCTTGGGCGAATAAAATTCCAAGTCGCTGATATAATGATAGGATCATTATTTGGGTATGGTGGTATTCAGCATCATCTGTTGTACACCATCAGAAGTACTGTCTGTTACCCCACCCAGTATACTGCAGTCTAGCTGCTGTAGACCACAGAACAACAAGAAGCCCAATGTGTTTTCTCAGCTGACATGAGAATCATAAGAAACAGGATGGCGCCTACCTCACCACACTGTGATAACAGCAACAATAACAGGCTCACAGCTGGTGAAGGGTGCCACTTTGAAGCTTCTGGGCATCCCTATCCCGTGACCAGGCTCTGGGTATCAAATACCACTGGACTACACCAAAAACGAAGTTCAACCAGATTCCTACTAGTGAAGCTATGCCCCAAAATGGAGCTTCATACCTTGTGTCACACTTACACACACATGTGAGCTCTGTGTAGTTCATACACACACAATGTTTTCAAAAAGGTATTTCTTTCCAACAGTTATCACGTAAACTTCCACTCCACAATACTATGGGAGTTTGGCTACAGTCAACATAACGTTCTTATCACTCATGCACTAGACACTACAAAAAGCTATCACGAGCAATAAAGAGTTTTGTAAACGGTCCAACTGAACATCCTGCCCAGCAACCCAGCCACAATATGCATTCTAATGCTGTAGACCACTGTTGGAATAGACACGCGTCCACACATATCGATGAAAGGCATAGTACACTGAGTAATGACACACTCAACACTGTCAGACAACACTACTAAGTGCTTAGTCATCCAACAAGCATCACCTTAACAGCAAAGAGGAAAGTGCTGATGAGACACTTCAAGCTTCTTCCTAACTGACCAGCACAACAGGAGACAACATCAGACCACATTGGGATGTCAAGTTAACACCAGTCTTATTAACAAAATATTATCCACTTTCCTCTTTAAACTGTTAATTAGGCAGATCACAATTACTAGTCCATAATTACAAAGCAAGACCATGTATAGGAAAAAGAATTCCCCAAACAGTTAACAGTCACACACCTTTGAGCAAAGGACTGTCAAACCACTGGCTAGGCTAGGCTAGATGTGTGAGCTGCTTTGTGTGTGTGAGACAGACAGCACTAAGATATGCAGCTAGATTCCACAATTCCTAGTAGGCAAATTAGATTACCTACTGGATAAAACTACAGCTGTCTCCCTGACAGACAAACACTACTGGCTGGCTACTCACATGCACCATTCTTGGGTACTTCCTACAAGCATTTCCTAATGACAAGCCCATCTCCAGCATTCCACAAAGGAAGCACAGCTGACTGACAACACAGCTTAACACAGGAACATAGGTCAGTCCTAGGACAACACTGAACCCATAGGACAGGATCGACTGTTACCACACATCAACTTAAAGCAGTAATTTCACATCTTTTACACAAGATGACTCCCAAAGAGTCAACAACTACAGATAGGTCATCGTGTATGTTAGGGTGTTTATCAAGCTGACACTGTCACAGAGAAGCAGAAGCAGACTAAAGACAGTCCCATGAGTTTTGACAGCTCATTTGAGGCTATTCCTTAGGGACAGATACACAAATAGACCTTGTTAAAACAATTTTATGAATAGGCACAGGCAAGCACATTCTGACCAACAACAGGCAGTCACAATTAAAATTTTATAGGTGAACCTGAAAAAATGAACAGCATTTTGCATGTGATGGATTGACTTACTTTCACAGTTATCTCCTGTGAATCCAGGCAGGCAGGAGCAAGAGACAGTGCTGCCGACAGAGGAACAGGTGCCATTATTTTGACAAGGATTGGGGTCGCATACATCCACACACATTCCATTGCCATTTTCCACAAAACCATCACTGCAAACTAGATGAGGCAAAAAACTGTCAACATTCTTGTGGATCAAACTGTTTGCAAACACCAGCGGCTAGTAAGGTGCTTTGAACTAACTACATGTGATAACCAGGACACTGTTTTTCTCATGAGTACAATGTGCTAGCTCACCACAGGTGAAGTTGGTGGCTGCGCTGGCGTTTCTGTTGCCAGTGCAACTGGTGGTACAAGTTCCATCCTGGTAAAATGGACAACAGGCCGACGAGCCAGTACAGAAACCCTGACCTTGATTTTGACATGATGCACAAACTGCGAGCGAGCGAGAGAGAGAGAGAGAGAGAGAGAGAGAGAGAGAGAGAGAGAGAGAGAGAGAGAGAGAGAGAGAGAGAGAGAGAGAGAGGTGACAGGTTTAGTACAGTGCTCTTGGCGATATTTCTTACCAGCACAGTTAGTTATTTCATCGATAGTGGTAGAGCCAGACACAGCACATGTGAAGCAGTCTCTTCTGGTAGTTGCATTGAATGCTTCAAGAGGTGGGCTCATCTCGACTGGCTGTGAATCTGCTACAGTAAGCACATTACTGCTGCACTGAAACTGGAACTGTTGTCTCAATGTGTCGACTGTACCAGAGACGTTTCTATTGAAAACTACCGCCACTGACACAAGCCTTATTGTGTCCTCCGTGGAACTGACGGCTATGCAGGTGAAATGATGGCTGAGTACTTCGGCTGAGATGGAGTTGCCTCCTTCCCCACCGCCACTGTTGAGGAGTTTGATTATCAACGTAGTGATCTCGGGTACTGTTGGTAGGGTACACGTCGCCTGCGAGTGCACAGTTCCGAGTAAAGCAGTCGCCACAACGCAAAAAAGTAGTACGAACTTCATGACGCAAGAAAAATAGCACGAGTTGCCTAAAAGAAGACAAGATATGTTCCAAAGTATGTCTCTGCCGTCAAGTGTATGTAGATACTTACACGATAAAACAAAGTCTTGTCAATCTCTCAAGAACAGAAAACAACGGCTCTGCGACTGGTGACAAAATTATTGACCGCAAATTTCTGGCTCAATGCCCGCGCCTCGCCAGTACCCGGCTAATAACTAGTTATAACAATGACGTCATTATACAATTCAACAATAGACTGTTTCTGAAAAAACATTATGACCGTTACAAAAAATATTAATGACTGAGGTAAAAAACCAACGAAATATAAAAATACTATGGAATATGACTGTATAAATGTATGACGGATAAGGAAGAGTAGAGTTCATATTCATAATTATAGCTAAACAACATCATTCTGGGCTACCACCTCTTTTTCACCCATATAGAGAAGATTTTCAGTCACTTTTGCTCTACAGGAATGTGAGTATACCATAAAGCCCATGATACACGTACTAGGCAACTTTGCTGCTAGTAACCAAGCAACAATGTCACCTGCAACATAATCGTGCAGTTTTAGAGGCAAATTTGTTGCCGCTAGCAACACAGTTGTGCAACAGTATTGTGCACAGCATAGTATACATTGCATGCTATACCACGAAGGCAGAGCTGAGTCTAGTCATTGGTAGACATGCAAGATGACGTACTAATTATATAGTAGTTTGTCATTTTAGCTATATATACAACTCACTACAAGATCACTGAACGGATTGTGCATTACTTACAACATCCACTTACCCTGGTTTGTCGAAGTCATTGGATTTGACCTCTTTTTCTTGCAATTTCTTTCTCAACACAACAATGACTACAATCACAATTATTGCAATGATTGCCAACAGAGCAAGCACTCCAAGAATAGCTCCTGCAAAAATCAAAAAATCAGGCAAACAATAATCTAACGGTAAAAAATTAGGCTGAAAATTGTCGTTCTATATGTACGACCAACAAAAAAATGAATGCAGTTATAAACAAGTGTTCAGAATATCACAAAACTCTTCTGTGTGTACACATTCCGTTAACAGACAATCGTAGTAGAATTATCAATTGTGCTCTCTACCGTACTGTCAACATGATAATTCTAAGGCAGAAAACGTTCATAATAATAGCTAGTGTATGTATAGCAAACAACTAGCTGTCACTAATGATATAAGGAGGTCTTGCTTAAGTTCAACGGCATATGTACCTGCTGAAAATCAAATTCAATTGTTCATCGTCACGACAAGACAGAAGCTAAAGTACCTTATGTGGTTGACAAATGAGCGCTTATGCACTGTGCAGTAAATGGTGATAACACTAACTAAATTTTGCTTTCCTATTCCCTATCATAATGCAAACCTTATTAGCTTTGTTGTAATGCAATATGGATATTGTTGCCATAACATTGACTGTATAGTACATTAAGACTTTACCAATCTAAGCACCAAAGAGGCAGTAAAATTTTGTCTTGGTGTCCATATTTAGATACTTAAAAAGAAGGGTCTGCAGTCAGAGTTTTGAAGTAATCGATCGAATATTGAAAAATTGATGAAGTAGTTTAACCAGTACACTAGCCAGCAAAACTAAACTCTGCTTAACATGTCACTGCACTCTACAATGTGTCTAACGGAACTCGAAAATGACAATCCAGGAACGAGTGAGTTCTCATTGTCCTCCACGATATGCTTTATAATGGTTACAGCAAAAGCTATGGGTTGATAATGTATAAGATAGCTCCTCAGACACACTCACACATGAATTATTTCACCGCCTAGGTGATTGTGGTTATGGGTGTCACCTTACCAATAATGGCACCAATAGGAGGAGGATTTCCTGTTACACATGATCTGTTATCATCAACCTGGAAACCATCCATGCATTCAGAGCATATGTCCACTCCATTAGAACATGTTAGGCAGTTTTCAGAGCAAGCAACTAAGAAAAATAAGCAGTACAGTTGGTACTATAGCTGCTCAACAATACTTACCACATTCAGAACCGACCAGAGTGAAACTTAAAGCACATATTGTACAGTTAGTACCAGTTCTGCCTCTTGGACATTCACACATATAGCCGTCATTAGTAACTGTGCATGTTCCACCATTCTGACAAGGATTGGTGAAGCAAACATCTACACATTGGTTTACGACGCCATTCCAGATCAGTCCACGATCGCACGCCATACACACTGCATTTTCACATCGTGCACAGTTTGGGAGCTCACAAGAGTCACAGATCATTCCAGTATAGGGAGTAGTGCAGTTACATGTGAAGCTTCTAAATCCATCAATGCATTGCCCATTAGCACCACAAGGATTAGAAGCACAGTCATCAATGTCCATTGAACAATCACTTCCAGTATAACCATCAGGGCACATGCAAACAGTGCATTCTGAGTTAAGAGTACCTCCATTCAGACAACTGAGGTTACACGCTGCATGAAACAGAAAAAGAAACATTGTTATTATGTGGTTACTTCGTATTTCATGTTTCTGTTAATCAGTTATGATTTAGTCATTGAACAACTTTCCTGTTTACTAAGATGGTTACACACGCTTATTAACCCCCACTATTATTCATTGAATTAATCGAATTCATAATCTTTCTGAGAATTGCACAATATTATAACCCAGTTCCTGTACTTATACATGTGTAATAGAGTGCATGGACTCTAGGACAACAACGAAACTGCCTATTTGGTATGGTAATTACAATATCCTTTTTGAATCCTGCAAATTTGCTGCGGTATCTATATAAATGCTCAGTTACAGCTGGTTGATGTTACATTACGCAATACTTGACAGATATGTAGGCAAGTATACTGTGAGTTCTATAGGTACATTAGCAAACAACCCTAGTCAAGCTGTTGTTTATCTTGCAACAGATCCTGATACAGTGTACTGTTACGATCACGGCAGTTACAGTAGGTAGTTATGTTACGCTTACTTTCACAGTTTGTTCCGGTAAAAGATCCAGTGCAGTTGCAGGTAAAACTCGATCCTGACATAGCGTTACACATTCCTTGATTTTGACAAGGTGAACTAAGACAAGGGTCTGCGGCAATAGAGTAGTCATAGCTTTATTTAAAAGCTAGCATACTTACCACATGTGAAATCAGTAGCATTTCTTGATGCAGCAGGACAAGTGGGTATACACATTCTTGTAACAACATCATAAAATTGGCAGCAATCTGTAGAGCTAGTAACACAGGCTCCTTGACCTTCTGCACACATCGCATCACACGCTATAAGTGAGAAGAACAAAAGTGTGGCCAGTGTAAGATGCGGTATATTGGTCTTACCAGCACAGTTTGTGTCAGGATCAATCGTTGGTGAGCCCATTATAGCACAAAGGAAACAGTCTCTTCTGGTTGCAAGGTTGAACAATGATTCAGGTTGATTTTCCTCAAATGGGTCAGACTGGGAAAGAATATAATTTGAACCGCTGCACTCAAATAGTAGCTGTGCTATACGCTGGACTTCTGGCTGATCCGTAGACGTCACGTTGTATCTCACAGCAATAGATAATGATCTGACAGTGCCTTCTGTGCTACCAACAGCTATACAAGTGAAATGATGCTGAAGCAGCGTGACATTTGGGTTTGTTCCTTCGCCTCCTTCACTCCTGACAGTGGACTCTAGTCTATTCTCAATGAAGTCCGCAGCTGGAAGCGGAGAACATTGTGCGAAGACTGCGCCGAAGAGAGATGCACAGGATAGCGCTAACAGCAGCCACGTTTTTCCTTCCATTATGTTGCTCTGCTTGCTTGGGAGATGCCGTTGGGACGATACGAACTTGGGAATGGAATGCAATAGTAAAGTAAACACAGTAGTACCCCCGGATTCTTTAACATGCTACATCAGTCCGCAAGAATTCACGCCTACACGTACAGCAACTCACCTTTGCTGGGAGAACCCACTGAAATGCTCCAACTGGTAACCAACCACGCCTATGCCTCGCTGCTTGCTGCAGCAAATCTTCATGCTATGAATAACGTGCATGTACTGCACAAGAAGTGTGCCGTGCATGTGACATCATGAATAACAGGAAAATCCGATCTTGCTTATTTTACCCACAAAACACACATCACTGTGCATGAGTTAATACAGTAATACAAAAGAATACGAGCATCTAGCTAGACTATACTGGTACGTGATGTCGTGAACAAACGATAGTGTGTTTATTTTGTGTTCAGCATTCCGCTTCATATTGTTTAATGTAAATCAACACCATAATAATGCAAGAATCCCTACTATGGATCATAAAAATGAATTTATTTAACAACCTTAAAATTTAATATACAATTCAAATGAGAAAAACGTATATTCTGGATGTATATAGTTCAACTTATGATCACTTCATATGCAGGAGAGTCATTCGTCTCAATATGGCTACTGAGTCGGTGGTCTTTCATTTCGATATTGTCGCTGGCTTCATGTGCTGGACACTCATTCATTTCAATATTATCATAATATGCTAGCTCTGCTATCCCAATATTGTCGTTCAGTTGATACTCTTTTTTCATATCAATATAGCTGTTGACACCATATGCAGGACTAGTCACTTCACTTGCAAGACACTCCTTTGTTTCGATATCGTCACACACTCCGTAAGCTGGACACTCCATTGTCTCAATATTGCTAGTCACTTCACATGCAGGACACTCATTTGTTTCGATATCGTCACACACTCCGTAAGCTGGACACTCCATTGTCTCAATATTGCTAGTCACTTCACATGCAGGACACTCCTTTGTCTCGATATCGTCACACACTCCGTAAGCTGGACACTCCATTGTCTCAATATTGCTAGTCACCTCACATGCAGGACACTCCTTTGTCTCAATATCGTCACACACTCCGTAAGCAAGACACTCCATTGTCTCAATATTGCTAGTCACCTCACATGCAAGACACTCCTTCATCTCAATGTCGTCACACACTCCGTAAGCAGGACACTCCATTGTCTCAATATTGCTAGTCCCTTCGCATGCAAGACACTCCTTTGTCTCAATGTCGTCACACACTCCGTAAGCAGGACACTCCATTGTCTCAATATTGCTAGTCACCTCACATGCAGGACACTCCATTGGCTCAATATCGTCACACACTCCATAAGCAGGACACTCCATTGTCTCAATATTGCTATTCACGCCATATGCAGGACATTCATTTCTCTCGATATTGTTGCCGGAGCCATGAGCATGCTCTATATAACCACTCTGCGGAGGAAATGATCCACGAGTTGGCATGTTCGTGTTGAGAGAACCAGTCTCCATATCAGTCTTCTCATTACAAATGACTGTAGAACTGCTAGCACCAGCATCAGTCTTTGTTCCAATTTTGCTAATTTTGTTCAGATTTTATTATCATTAAAATGTTAAATTGAGTAACTCACTTTACTTTTCTCCGGACAACCATTACTGCAATAACAGTCATTGTGGTAATTATCAGCACTAGGGCAAGAACTCCAAAAACTGGTCCTAGAATCAACACTATTATATCAGGATGTGCAGTGACAGAAACACATTGCTTGGTATTGTTGTCAACCAGGAAACCATCCATGCATTCAGAGCATGTGTCCACTCCATTAGAACATGTCAGGCATCTTGTGTCAGCGCAAGGGACTGCACAAAAAGAAGCAATACAGTTGGTACTATAGCTGCTCAACAATACTTACCACATTCAGAATTGACCAGAGTGAAAGTTGATGCGCACATTGTAAAGTTAGTAACAGTTCCATTAGCCATGCAAGGATTATAAGCACAGACAATTGAACAATTAGTTCCAGTGTAACCAGCGGGGCACATGCAAGCAGTGCATTCTGTGTTAGGAGTACCTCCATTCATACAACTGAGGCTACACACTGCATAAAACAGAATAATATTAATTGCAAAAGATTCTATTGACAACAAAATTTAGTCAACCACAAAATTGTTTATCACGCTCACGCAGCGTGCAGGCTATAATAATTCATGGCCTACTTTCACAGTTTGTTCCAATGAAAGGTCCAGTGCAGTTGCAGGTATGACTCGATCCAGACGTAGCGTTACACACTCCTTGATTTTGACAAGGTGAACTAAGACAAGGATCTGTGGTAAATACAGTCAGATGGAATAGCCAATATGGTACAGATCTCCATTGTAGACACACACATTTCAAAAAATTGCTAACTTCCCAATTGTATCACAGGACAAAAGGTTTCGTTGCAATGCAGACCAGGTTGGTGGCTTATATATTCAACCTGGCTGGCTTTGTACCATCATCCTCTTTTTTCTTCTCGAATACTTCAGTACTTCGATTCTTTCTGTTAAAAGCAGCTGTGCTTCACAAGATCTGATACATCAGTGAAGCCAGGAGCATGCAAATAAAAAATTCGTCGACAAATCAGTGAAAGAAATGGTAACATTTAATCTAGGATTTATTCATGACACTAGACACTTCATAACTTAGTAAATAACAAATCTGAACTGAGCTGGCACAGTTACATGGTAGCTACCTAGTGCAAACTAGGTACCATTGAAAAAATTAAAACTCATTGCAATGACAAAATATTATTATGGTACAACACATTATTATCGATATAAATCTATACAATCATAATTATTGTGTATAGAGAGAGTCTAGCTAGCCTGCTTACCACATGTGTAGTCAGTAGTATTTACTGATCCAGCAGAACAATTATTGATACACGTTCGATTGACAACATCATAAAATCTGCAGCAATCTGTAAAGCTAGTAACACAGCTACCTTGACCTCCTGCACACACTGGATCACAAACTAACGCAAGAGAATAACAAATAAAGCTAGTCCACTGTCCCAGTGTCAGGCAGTTCTTACCAGCACAGTTTGTTGGTGGGTCAATGGTTGGCGAGCCCGATGAAGCGCAAGCAAAACAGTCTACTCTGGTTTCAAGGTCAAACAATGATTCAGGTTGATTAAATTCATTCTGATTGATAAGAAACTTATTTCCACCACTGCACAGCAATACCATCTGTAGTATAAGCTGTTCTTCTGGTCTGTCATTAACTGTTACATTGTATCTCGCAGCAATAGATAATGATCTGGCCTTGCCTTGTGTGCTACCAACAGCTATGCAAGTGAAATGGTACTGAATCGGTATGACAACAGCGTCGGATCCTACGAGGGAGCGAACGACTTTTATTACTGAGGTACGAATGAATGCATCGTCCGGAAGAGAGCATTCCTGTGCCGCGGGGAAGGCTGCACCGAAGAGTGATGCACACGATACTGCTAACAGCATCCAGGTTTTTCCTTCAGTTCCGGCCATTTTTGTGCTCGGCTTGCTTGCTTGAGGCATAATAAAGTCTAAAAAGATAGGAAACACAGGATGTGCGTGACAGTGCGTCCATAGAAGTGATGCAAAATTGACGCACGCCTAGACGAGACTAATTTCATTGGGCTCGCCATTGGCTTGCTTCCATCCCTTGGTGTTCCACTATTTGATACCTTGTTTTCGTAAAGGTAGCAAGTTCTGTCTTGTGGTAAAGATAGTGACCTCATTTTCAGTGATTTTCTTGTTTCACAGTCCCATAAAAACGAAGCTCCACCTATTATTTTCTGGAGAATTCTGTATGTAGTCCCCTCACCCTCATCTCCAAATTGTACCAAATTATAAACTGTAAGTAGCTTCAAATTATAAACTGGACTACATGTACACATTAGTTTTTTGCCAGATTCTGACTCTTTCAATTCTTGTGCCGGCATCAACATAATAATCAAATCATTGTCTTCGTTTACAGTACATAAATCAACACCTCAGAATGCACATACACACTGAATACATATAGGAAAGAGATAATGAAACTTTAAGTTAGTAATTACATTACTGAAAATAGTTAGGTTGTGAAGAAGCTACACAAGAAAGCCAACTTAGTTACATGCTAAGTATACGTTTCAAATCTGTTTCCCTATCTTCCAATTACTGCATGCATAAGCTAGACACTCCTTCATCTCAATATTACCACCTTGTGGTGGGAGTGATGCTTCTGGTACATTTTGAAAACGTGCACGGTCTCTACTGAAACCGGATCGATTTTCTCATACATATCAGGACTACCAGCACCAGTGGTGTCCTTTATCATAGCTCTTGGAGATTTTCTCAACCATGCACATCGTAATATACATTGGATTGATAGGACTTAATTCACTTTTTTTCCTTCGCACAATCCATACTGTTACCATAATAATTGATGATTATGATAACCACCAACACTACAGCAACAAATCCGAAGACTGCTCCGAGAATCAATGGTATAAATTCACCAATTGAGATTCTAAATGTATCCGTGACAGCAACACATTGGTTGGTTTGATCATCGACCTGGAAACCATCCATGCAACCAGAGCATGTTTCCACTCCATTAGAACATGTTAGGCGTTGTGCATCAGCTCAAAGCAAATCATAAGAAGTCACTTACCACATTCAGAATTGACCATAGTGTAACTTGAAGCACACATTGTACACTACAGTTAATACCAGTTAGAACTGCCTCTCGGAGATTCGAGGTTACATGATGTTTAAATCAGAAGAAAAATTGAATTTGGATAATATCGTTGCCCCACTGAAATGCCATTGAAAAGGCGCTGAAACTTAATACAGTAATACAAAAGAATACAAGCATCTAAACTGGTGATGTTGTGAACAAACGATTGTAGGTTTCTAATATGTTCAGCATTGCACTTCACATTGATTAACCCTTTAGCATTTCTATGGCTTCAGTGCAAAATTCACAACATTTTAGGAAAAACAAAATGGCTGCCAAGAAAATTGGGACATTTTATGGCTTCATGGTGCTCGGAAACACATTTTTGGACATTCTCTATGATCTGGGCTACATTTTGCACTCACCAAAACCACTGCTATTTGTGTGTACTTTTCAGCAGCCAGCCCCAAAGTACTAACTTTGAGCAAAATTTGACGAGGTCGTTGCACTTTATCGGCTTCACTTTCGAAGTGGGAGGGGCATATTGACCGACTTGAGTGTGGGCAATTGCGGCTACTCACTGGGGTAAAAGGACGCAAATTTGAGACCAGTAGCTCAAAAGACACACAAGATATTCATGAGAGAAGTGGTCAGCATTTACGAGGTTAAAATTTCAGCTGGATAATTTAGTAATTAAAGGGTTAAGCACCTTGAAATCCTTCACCCTCTATTTCTTACAGAAACTGTCTCAAAATGATATTTAGAACACTTAGAGTTGATTTTCAACACTTTTGGAGCATTTCTAGCCAGATTTGCAAATTTTGACGAAAACTCATTAATGTAAACCCAACACCATAATAATGCAATACAATACGCAAGAAAAGATCTTAAAAAATGAATAGTCAACCAATATACAATTCAAAAGAGAAAACATTTTCTGGTCATTTAGTTCAACTTGTGATCACTTCATATGCAGGAGAGTCATCCATCTCACTGAGTCGATGGTCTTTCATTTCGATATTGTCGCTGGCTTCATGTGCTGGACACTCATTCATTTCATTATTGTCATAATATGCTAGCTCTGCTATCCCAATATTGTCGTTCAGTTGATACTCTTTTTTCATATCAATATAACTGTTGACACCATATGCAGGACTAGTCACTTCACATGCAGGACACTCCTTTGTCTCAATGTCGTCACACACTCCGTAAGCAGGACACTCCATTGTCTCAATATTGCTAGTCACTTCACATGCAGGACACTCATTTGTTTCGATATCGTCACACACTCCGTAAGCAGGACACTCCATTGTCTCAATATCGTCACACACTCCGTAAGCAGGACACTCCATTGTCTCAATATTGCTAGTCACTTCACATGCGAGACACTCCTTTGTCTCAATGTCGTCACACACTCCATAAGCAGGACACTCCATTGTCTCAATATCGTCACACACTCCGTAAGCAGGACACTCCATTGTCTCAATATTGCTAGTCCCTTCGCATGCAGGACACTCCTTTGGCTCAATATCGTCACACACTCCATAAGCAGGACACTCCATTGTCTCAATATTGCTAGTCACCTCACATGCAGGACACTCCTTTGTCTCAATATCGTCACACACTCCATAAGCAGGACACTCAATTGTCTCAATATTGCTAGTCACGCCATATGCAGGACATTCATTTCTCTCGATATTGTTGCCGGAGCCATGGGCATGCTCTATATAACCACTCTGTGGAGGAAATGATCCACGAGTTGGTATGTTCGTGTTGAGAGAACCAGTCTCTATATCAGTCTTCTCATTATAAATGACCTTAGAACTGCTAGCACCAGCATCAGTCTTTGTTCCAGTTTTGCTAATTTTGTTCAGATTTTATTTTCGTAAACTTTTGTTAAATCGAGTAACTCACTTTACTTTTCTCTGAACGACCATTACTGCAACAACAATCATTGTGGTAATTATCAGCACTAGGCCAAGAACTCCAAAAACTGGTCCTAGAATCAACACTATTATATCAGGATTTGCAGTGACAGAAACACATTGCTTGGTATTGTTGTCAACCTGGAAACCTATCATGCACTCAGAGCATATGTCCACTCCATTAGAACATGTTAGGCATCGTGTGTCAGCGCAAGGGACTGCACAAAAAGAAGCAATACAGTTGGTACTATAGCTGCTCAACAATACTTACCACATTCAGAATTGACCAGAGTGAATGTTGATGCGCACATTGTAAAGTTAGTATCAGTTCCATTAGCCACGCAAGGATTATAAGCACAGACAATTGAACAATTAGTTCCAGTGTAACCAACGGGGCACATGCAAGCAGTGCATTCTGAGTTAGGAGTACCTCCATTCATACAACTGAGGCTACACACTGCATGAAACAGAATACATTGCAATAGATTTTACTGACAGCAACCACAAAATATGCATCAAGCGTGCAGTCTATAATAATGCTTACTTTCACAGTTTGTTCCAATGAAAGGTCCAGTGCAGTTGCAGGTATAACTCGATCCTGACGTTGGGTTACACACTCCTTGATTTTGACAAGGTGAACTAAGACAAGGATCTGTGGTAAATAGAGTAGTCATTTAGCTTTATTAAAAAGCTACCATACTTACCACATGTGAAATCAGTAGCATTGATTGATCCAGCAGGACAAGTGGTTATACACATTCTCGTAACAACATCATAAAATTGGCAGCAATCTGTAAAGCTAGTAACACAGCCTCCTTGACCTCCTGCACACATCGCATCACACACTAAAAATGCCGAGAAGAACAAAAGCGTGGTCAGTGTAAGATGCAGTATGATGCAGTCTTACCAGCACAGTTTGTGTCAGGATCAATCGTTGGTGAGCCTGATATAGCACAAACCCTACAGTCTCTTCTGGTTGCAAGGTTGAACAATGATTCAGGTTGATTAGGCTCAAGTGACGCAGGCCGGGCAAGAACATAATCTAAATCTGAACCGCTGCACTCAAGTAGTAGCTGTGCTATACGCTGGCGGACTTCTGGATGATCCGTAGACGTTACGTTGTATCTCACAGCAATAGATAATAATCTGGCAGTGCCTTCTGTGCTACCAACAGCTATGCAAGTGAAATGATGCTGAAGCAGTGTTACAACTGGGTCTTTTCCATCGCCTCCTTGACTTGCGACAATCAACCGTAGTCTACTCTCAATGAAGTCCGCATCTAGAAGCGTAGAACATTCGGATTGTGCGAAGACTGCGCCGAAGAGAGATGCGCCGGCCGGATAGCGCTAACAGCAGCCACGTTTGTCCTTTCATTTTTGTGCTCGGCTTGCTTGCTTGAGGGATAATAAAGTCTAAAGAGATCCCACACATGTATGAAACAGGATGTGCATGACAGCCTTGCGTCCATAGAAGTGATGCAAAATTGGCGCTCGCCTCAGCTCAGTAGACGAGACTAATTTCATTGGGCTCGCCATTGGCTTGCTTTCATCCCTTGGTGTTCCACTATTTGGTACCTTGTTTTCATAAAGGTAGCAAGTTCTGTCTTGTGGTAAAGATAGTGACCTCTTGTTTCACATTTACTAGAAAAACGAAGCTCGTTGCTTCTGACTCACATCTCCAAATTATACCAAATTATAAACTGTAAGTAGCCTTAATTATAAACTGGGCTATAAATTTTTACCACATTTCGACTCCTTCATATGCGGGCATCAACATAATAATCAAATTTTCTTCTTTGTTTACTGTACATAAATCAACACCTCAGAATGCTCATACACACTGAATACATACAGCTGTATAGGAAAATGAGATAAGGAAACTTAAAGTTAGAAATCAGTTCCGACCTATCTTCCAATCACTCCATAAGCTAGACACTCGTTCATCTCAGTATTTGGTCTACTCCTTCATCTCGAGATTTGTGGTGGGAGTGATGCTTCTGAAACTGGATCGATATTTTTATCAGTACAAAACAGAATTACCAGCACCAACGGTGTCCTTTATCTAAATGTGTGGAGATTTTTCTCAACCATGCACATGGTAATACTTACTTCCATTTTCTTCTTCACACAATCAATACTGCTACAATAAGATATGATAAGCAGAGCAAGAACTCCAAAGACCGCTCCCAGAATCAATGCTGTAATTGAGATCCTATTATTGTATCTGTGACAGCAACACATTGCTTGGTTTCATCATCGACCTGAAAGCCGTCCATGCAATCAGAGCATGCGTCCACTCCAGAACATGTTAGGCATCGTGTGTCAGTGCAAAGAACTATAAAACAGAAGCTCAAAGCAAATGATAACAATTCACTTAAATTACCGCAATCAGAATTGACCATAGTATAACTTGAAGTGCACATTGTACACTTAATACCAGTTCTGCCTCTTGGACATTCACACATATAACTGGCATCATTAGTAACTGTGCATGTTTCTCCATTCTGACAAGGATTGGTGAAGCAAACATCTACACATTGGATTACATTGCCATTCCAAATCAGTCCACGCTTGCACTCCATACACACTGCATTTTCACATCGTAAACAGTTTGGGAGCATGCAAGGGTCACTCCAGTATACTAGGGAGAAGTGCAGTTACATGTGTAGCATATAAATGGATCAATGGATTGCCCATTAGCACCACAAGGATTAGAAGCACAGTCATTGAACAATCAGTTCCAGTATAATCATCAGGGCACATGCAAACAGTGCATTCTGAGTTAGGAGTACCTCCATTCATACAGTAATACAAAAGAATACGAGTATCTAAACTGGTGATGCTGTGAACAAACGATTGTATGTTTATAATATGTTCAGCATTGCACTTCACATAACGTAATCAACACGATTATAATCATAATGCAAGTATCTACAATACGCAAGAAAGGATCATAAAATGAATTATCAACTAATATACAATTCAAAAGAGAATAAAACATTTTTAGGAAACACCACAGGATGTGTGTGACAGCGCGTCCATATAAGTGATGCGAAATTACCGCACGCCTACATGTAGATGAGACTAATTTCATTGGGCTCACCATTGGCTTGCTTCCATCCCTTGGTGTTCCACTATTTGGTACTTTGTTTTCATAAAGGTAGCAAGTTCTGTCTTGTGGTAAAGATAGTGACCTCATATCAGTGATTTCCTTGTCACAGTCCCATAAAAACGAAGCTCCACCTATTATTTTCTGGACAATTTTATATTATTTTTATGTAGTCCCTTCACTCTCATCTCCAAATTATACTAAATTATAAACTGTAAGTAGTTTCAAATTATAAACTGAACTACACATTTATTACCTCAACATAATAGTCAAATTTTCGTCTTTGTTTACTGCACATAAATCAACACCTCAGAATGTACATACATGTACACACTGAATACATTATAGGGAAAGAGATAACAAAACTTAAAGTTGGTAATTACATTACTGAAAATAGTTAGGTTGTGAAGAAGCTACACAAGAAAACCAACTTAGTTACATGCTTTAATACTGAAGTATGTTTCAAATCTGTTTCCCTATCTTCCAATCACTCCGTAAGCTAGACACTCCTTCATCTCAATATTAGGTCTACCACTTTGTGGTGGGAGTGATGCTTCTGGTACGTTTTGAAAACGTGCCGTCTCTACTGAAACTGGATCAATATTTTCATACATATCAGCACCAACGGTGTCCTTTATCTTAGCTCTTCTAAATGTGTGGAGATTTTATCAACCAATTACATCGTAATACATTAGATTGAGAGGACTTACTTCACTTTTTTTCTTCGCACAATCAATAGTGCTACAATAAGAATTGATGATAAGATAACCACCAACATTAGAGCAAGAAATCCGAAGACTGCTCCGAGAATCAATGCTATAAATTCACCAATTGAGATTCTAATCGTATTCGTGACAGCAACACATTGCTTGGTTTCATCATCGACCTGAAAACCATCCATGCAACCAGAGCATGTGTCCACTCCATTAGAACATGTTAGGCATCGTGTGTCAGTGCAAAGAACTATAAAACAGCAGCTCAAAGCAAATCATAAGAATTCACTTACCACAATCAGAATTGACCATAGTGTAACTTGTAGCACACATTGTACAGTTAATACCAGTTCTGCCTCTTGGACATTCACACATATAACTGGCATCATTAGTAACTGTGCATGTTCCACCATTCTGACAAGGATTGTTGAAGCAAACATGTACACATTGGTTTACATTGCCATTCCAGATCAGTCCACGATAGCACTCCATACACGCTGCATTTTCACATCGTGCACAGTTTTGGAGCACACAAGAGTCACAGTTCATTCCAGTATAGGGAGAAGTGCAGTTACATGTGAAGCTTATAAATCTATCAATGCATTGCCCATTAGCACCGCAAGGATTAGAAGCACAGTCATCAATGTCCATTGAACAATCACTTCCAGTATAACCATCAGGGCACATGCAAGCAGTGCATTCTGAGTTAGGAGTACCTCCATTCATACAACTGAGGCTACACGCTGCATAAAAAAAGAAGAAACATCGTTATTACGTGGTTACTTCGTATTTCATGTTTCTGTTCATCAGTTATGCTTGATTCTGTCACCGTTATTTGATCCGGGTGAAATTCTAATTAGTGCACACATGCACTCGTCACCGACAGCCACATGTTGGAATACAAGGTCGCCTCTCAACTGGCCTCGCTTACCACTGCCATATCACATGTACAGTCCGTACAAAATTGGCGAAGATGTACACTGATTGTAAAATGCGGATCAGTGATATGATGCTATACTAGCTGCCAAATAAACTCTCATGCTGACTTCGCTGCTCTTCAGACTGATGTTGATTGCTTGTGTGTCTGGTCTGATAACCTCGTCTCTGAGTTTGTCATTGCAAATTGACGAGATTTGCTAGGCGGCAAATTGGTTTTCTGAGGCTATGGATCACTCTACAGTTACGCTGGTTGCAATACTAGTGACTTTTTTGAGTCTCTACCTGTTTCATGTTTGAGTACTGTATAGTGGGAAATTTTCGCGGAAGAAAAGCTTCGCGAATGCGCAACTATGAGATAGAGCATTTTGCGAATAATATTTTCGCGAATCAGCGCTATTGCCCTATCTTTGTCAACAGAAAACAAAACATTCGCGCAGGGGTAAGTAGAAAAACCGGATACAACAGGACACGAACGCGAACTCGGAAACGAACTCAAATGTGATCACGTGCTCAATGTAACAGGAAACCGCGCCCATAATTACTATACTACTAAACCCAAGACGCTAAAAACCTTCGCCTAACCAGTCTATCGGCCAAACGACCGGAAGTCCAATCAATCCCATACAAATTTATTTTCCAGCGTAAATCGCCTATTCGTGGGTTATCTCTGAGCTAAACCGGCTGTAACTTTTTTATCTTCCTTTGACGCTTTCTTTTCCTTTCATTCTTGCAATGTAAAGTCTTCTATACATGCTCTTGGTATTCCTCTAAACATACGGCGCCAGGCACCCTCGTACACGAACGGCAGTTGTTTTAAAGCCAACAATAAATAGCGTCAGGAAACTTTTTATGACAAGAACTGCTGCAATCTCATAGTTTCTTTCTTTGATAAGTGTAATAAGCTTGCTGAAGAGCAGATCTGAAGTTGTTCTAGCATATAACAGAAAAGTTATGACTACAACAATATTCTGTTAATCAGTTATGCCTAATACTTCTGGTAACTGCACAGAAATTACTTAAAACAACCTGTACTAGATACTGCAATCTATCTTGCATACAGCAGAATGCATTATCAAGTTTTTTCCATCATTATGAGGCTGTTTCTGATGGCTCTTTACTCCTCCAGTGTGCATACATATGGCAAAATTACAAATGTGTGCCGTGCAACTGCAAGCATGTATGTCAGTATGTGTATGCATGTTTGAGCTCTGCAGATACAACCAGTGTCTGATAATATAAATTAAAATACTCTAGTCAGTGTAAAACTTTGCATAATACACGAAAAGTAGCGCCAGTGTACAATGATGATAAGACAGTAAGAGATCCGGCTTGTATCTACTCCAGCTAGAGCAAACAGTGAAGATGGTTTATCTGACATCATCTGCAACAAGAATGGGAAGCAATAGCTTGAGCAATTGGTAACCAGCGGATTCAGAATGTGACGACATGCCAGATTGCAAGATTAGAGAAATTTAGAACAAAATCGGCCGTCAGTGACACGGGATCATTTTATATCAGTAGCCTGTGTGTTCATGCAATCACTGAAAACTCATTCCTATTCCTAAACATGGAAAAATCATGGTGCCCAGCCCAATCATGGCTGTCTATGACCTAATCCACTGTATTATAAGCGTCAGGAAAACTTTTATGACAGAAGTATACTCTCTAAAACATATACAAGGGTTAAAGTAGTAGTCAATGTACAGCATATTTGATTTCTAAGTTGTTCTACATAGCCGTGTGGATGCTAGCTCACAAACAAACATCAGCACAGTACGTACCATTTTCATAGCGCTGTTCCAGAAACAGCGAGACCGTCAATATTTCACCAGCAAGTTCAAAAATGGTTTGTCAGTACGACAGAAGAGTCTTCATGGGCTCGTTATAACTGCTTTCATGCCCGGCTAACTTCATCAAAAACGTACGGCAGGCCCTTCTTTACACTCGACCACATCACCACTTTGGAGCGCCATTGTGCCAAACAAATGACGTCACCTAAAAAATAAATTTCACGTGACTTGACGTTTGGCCGATAGACTGTAACGCGGCGCCCAGTATTCGCTAACGGGATATTTAACACTAAAGATCGTCGTTCCCGGCGTTTTAACACTAAGGATCGTCGTTCCCGGCGTTTTAACACTAAGGATCGTCGTTCCCGGCGTTTTAACACTAAGGATCGTCGTTCCCGGCGTTCTAACACTAAGGATCGTGAGGTGGCGAATATTTAGGTTGATCCCCATACTGGGCGCCGTTAGGTCCATACTGGGCGCTGTTAGGCGAATACTGGGCGCCGTTAGGTCCATACTGGGCGCCGTTAGGCGAAGGTTTTAGGGTCTTGGGTTTGGTTTAGTAGTATAGTAATTATGGGCGCGGTTTCCTGTTACATTGAGCACGTGATCACATTTGAGTTCGTTTCCGAGTTCGCGTTCGTGTCCGCGTTCGTTTCCTGTTGTATCCGGTTTTTCCACTTACCCTTCGCGCAGCATTCGCGGATAATATTTTCGCGAATAACCTGTAATTCGTGAAATTCGCGAAAATTTTCTCCCGTGAAAAATTCCCACTACACGGTATGCAGCAGTTGTGTGGGACCCTCATCAGATCAACCTTATTAAAAAGCTAGAAAAATGTTCAAAAATTTGCTCTCAAGGCTGCTACAAAACAATAGAAGGCCAACTACATGTACTCAGTGTACTGTGCCAAGTGCATTCTCTTGCTCAGAGACGTCAGTATCTAAAGTTGATCACTCTTTTCAAGATTAAGAAAGGTCTTATAATTATGCCTGATGCGCCTGTCCATGCTAGATAGAATCCTAAGAAATTCCAGTCAGTTACTGACCAGGCCCACTGCTAAGTCTACTTGCTATGACTCCTCCTTCTTTCCGCCATGTGGAACAATTTATCTGTGGACATTTGAGAGAGTAATTCCTTTTTCTTATTCGAAAATCTGATTTCTAACTTAGGCCGGTACTATTCATTTTTGCTATTGAATTTTTTGTATCCTTGCTACATCAGGGGCGGATACAGGATTCGAAAAAGGGGGGGGCCAAACAGTGGAGGGAAATGTTTGGAGGGGCACTGAATGCGCGCGCTTGCGCGCGCGATTTTTTTTGAAAAATAGCTAATTAATATTCATTAGAATACGTCATTTTAAACTGCGTTCGCGGTAGCCTGTAGCTGTTGGAGAGCAAGACAGACCGCGAATCATGGTTATAGACTTGATACTACAATACTAGTAGTCCCCAGCTAGCTGCTCGTCGTGTATATGTATGAGCTCCTGCGCGTGTTAACGATCGAGAAGCGTGGCAACCAATAAAATAGTCTATGAATTAATTAAACGTGCTCGCGAAGGGGGGGGAATTGCCCCCGATTCCCCCCCTGGATCCGCCACTGCTACATGTACATGCAAAATTAGGAATAGGAAGAGGCTACAAATGCTTCTATAAGAATAAGGTGAAAACTATTTGAATCTTGAGTAACGAAAACGAATTTTCTTATTAGGGAGGCACGGTAGTGACTCCCTATGTAGAGTTGAACGGGAAAACAAGATGGCGGCTACATACAATGCACGTTCAAACGCTGATATTTGAATTTTATACGTCCAAAGACACTTAGATCTGCTCTCTGGCGTTGCCCCATCTTACAGTAGCAAGGAGATTGCTCGAAACTGTTTAACGCGCCTAGCGCCTTTACGCGTGCAGTGCCGAGGTCAAAACACCCACGAACAGTCGTGAAATTCTCCTGGCAGGTACCTTTTGAACTTTGTTTTTTAGCGAAACGGCGATATAAATTCAGCGATTTCTCGATCGTGATCCATTGTCAGCTAGGCCTAAGTGGTAGACGCCATTATTGTGATTGCACAATACGCACGTGATCAAGTAGTGGTTAGCGCACGTGACCAAGCACTAGCTTGTGTATCACCACGCCGTATGGATCACGGAGAACACATGTGTCTGGAGTCTTCGAAGAACGGTAAGCTCGTATAGGATCACTATTCTGCGCTTGCCAGATAATTATTACCGCCGTACAGGTCTACCGACAAGTGTGGGCGGGGCTCGTATGCCGGCACTGCATCTGCATGCATGCATGCGTAGGCGAGCTGATATGTACAGCATAACAATTATTTTTAGCCACAAGTTTAAAATTGTTAATAATAAAAAGACGGCTCAGTACGTGCATGACATTGAACTGCACTTCACTGAAAAAGAAAAAAGGACACAAACAAGCCGCAAACAAGAAAATTAAAAACATTTCTTTCGAAATCAAAAGGATGTGGGATTGTGAAGTCTGCCACTGGTCCACAATGTAAACTAACAAGGAACAAGCATGGAATGGTAACACGATTGACTTGCTAACAGACCATAGATCCCTACATCAGTGGCTGTACATAAGCTGTCACAAGCTGAATGCACGTCAGGTGTCAGTCAACAGCAACTAGCCGAACTAGCTATAGCCAACCACAGCAGCCACTGATGTAGGGATCTATGGTCTGTTAGCAAGTCAATCGTGTTACCATTCCATGCTTGTTCCTTGTTAGTTTACATTGTGAACCAGTGGTAGACTTCACAACCCTACATCCTTTTGATTTCGAAAGAAATCTTTTTAATTTTCTTTTCTTCTACAGATTTTGCCAAGTTAACACAACAGTATTGTGTAATTGTGTTTGCTATGTTGTTGTAATCTATGATGCTGGTGTTCAATGCACTCGAAGTTGTCAGTACACTTAGTGTAGGCTCGAAACGAACTACGTACGCTCATCAGTTGTTCTTGTGTTGGCATAGTCAGCTGTACTGATGCGGTACAGTACTGTTATAATGACATGGCGTGTTTATGTTAGTTGCTAACTATGCAAGTCTCACAACTTTCCTGTTTACTAAGATGGTTACATATGGTCATAAATCCCCACTATTATTCATTGAATTCGTCATGAGTGCATGTACTCTAGGAAAACAGCGAAATTGTATACAATATCCTTTTTGAATCCTGCAAATTTGCTGCGGTATGTATATAAATACTCATGCAGTTACAGCTGGTTGATGTTATGTTACACAATACCTGACAGATCCGTAGGCAAGTATATACTGTGAATTCTATAGGCTCATTATTAGCAAACAACCCTAGTGTTCATCCTGTAACAAATCCTGATACAGTGTACTGCTACGATCACGACAGTTAAAGTAGTTATGTTACGCTTACATTCACAGTTTGTTCCTGTAAAAGATCCAGTGCAGATGCAGATATAATTCAATCCCATCGTAACGTTACACACTCCTTGATTTTGACAAGGTGAACTAAAACAAGGATCTGTGGAAATAGAGTAGTCATTTAGCTATATTAAAAAGCTAGCATATTTAATACTTACCACATGTGAAGTCGGTAGTATTTATTGATCCAGCAGGACAAGTGGTTATACACATTCTCGTAACAACATCATAAAATGGGCAGCAATCTGTTTCGGTAGTACAGGCTCCTTGACCTACTGCGCACATCGCATCACACACTGAAAACGAGAAGAACAAAAGTGTGGTCAGTGTAGAGATGCAGTAAATTGTTGCTCTTACTAGCACAGTTCGTGTTAGGGTCAATCGTTGGTGAGCCCATTATAGCACAAAGGAAACAGTCTCTCCTGGTTGCTAGGTTGAACAATGATTCAGGTTGATTAGGCTCAAATGGGTCAGACTGGGAAAGAATATAATTTGAACCGCTGCACTCAAATAGTAGCTGTGATATACGCTGGACTTCTGGCTGATCCGTAGACGTCACGTTGTATCTCACAGCAATAGATAATGATCTGACAGTGCCTTCTGTGCTACCAACAGCTATACAAGTGAAATGATGCTGAAGCAGCGTGACATTTGGGTTTGTTCCTTCGCCTCCTTCACTCCTGACAGTGAACTCTAGTCTATTCTCAATGAAGTCCGCAGCTGGAAGCGGAGAACATGATTGTGCGAAGACTGCGCCGAAGAGAGATGCACAGGATAGCGCTAACAGCAACCACGTTTGTCCTTCCATTATTTTGCTCTGCTTGCTTGGGAGATGCCGTTGGGGACGCTACGAACTTGGGAATGGAATGGTTTTCTGAGATCTTGCAATACTGTCCTTTCAAGGGATTAACAGATCCGTAGGCAATGACGTCACGGTACGTCACGTGCACAAGGTTTCGGTGGCTGAGCGGTTTAGTGGGGTGGCGATACTGTAGTACAGTGGCGTAGCCAGGATTTTTCAGAGGTGGGGCACTGAAGTGGCGAGCGAAGCGAGCAAGAAAAAAATTTTTGCTAATTAATATTCATTAGATGCACGTTTTTGGACATTTCAGTTCGCACGTAGCTCGCCGGCTGGACTCGCAAGCTACCTAGCAGGTAGATAAGAGCGTACCACGTAGATAAGAGCCATGCTGGTGAATGGTTTTAAGTGACATACAAAATAACAATTGACGATTAGTGTAAACGCCACACGTGTAAACAAGCCACGCCTCGCATTGGCCACGCCTAAAATGGCTGCAGCAAGTCAGGAGACCTACAGATCGACCGTCAGTCAGACAGATCAGGCCAGTATTGCTTATAAGTCAGCTAAGTGCGTTCAGCTAGACTAACTGATCACGAAGACAAGTATGTGCTATAATTAACTGATGAATTTTAATTAGGAGACTTGATTTTGGAGTGGGGCACTAGTGAAACTTGGTGGGGCACAGGCCCCACTAGGCCCCACTCTGGCTACGCCACTGCTGTAGTATAGTGTAGACGTTCACGGTTCGGTTCTCACAATGTGCTTCTTTTTGTGTTGTTTTTTTTAACCACAGAACTAAGTTTTTAGCTAGTAGTAGCGACAAGAGTAAATAATAGAAGAGAGAGTATCCAACTCCAATATACCCGTCAGGGACACTCTCGGGAAAGTAACGTGACCAGCACGCGAGCAAATTGACGTAATCTGACGTACATGTGGCAGTGGAAATCTTGCCTTCGTAGCTTGTTGTCGCGCCCCGCCTACACCTTGAAGCTATACATTTGTAAACAGCTCGATAAACAGCAAGCGACTCCGCTCCACAGGGAAAGCGAGCAGCCACTCGTTCACCAGATAGTTTTATTTCTGCCTTAAACACTGCTGGGGAAAAACGGCGGCTTAAGCCAGGAAAACCCGAACTATTCTTTCTTGCTGCCCTTTGCACAATATAATCTACAGTGTCCTGGCTATTACTTGCCCGTTTTACAAGGAAAATGGGTGTACCCACACTCCAGTAGCACTTGCCGTATTTGGAACAAAATTATTTCGTACTCGGCAATCAGGAGAGACCCACATAGGGAGGGAGGGAGGGTGGGTGGGTCGTGGGGAGGGCGTCAGGTGGCATTTTTTTGGCGCCCTGGCAAAAGGAGATGTATCTTCTTCCATCGCTCTTGCTGGTAAGGGATTTTTGCCGAATCGTTGTCCTCATTAAATATTCGCCCCTCTGTAACTTACAGACAGAGACCTTTTTGCAAAATCCCATACATACGTTTCTTCCTTGTGTACCAAAGTTTATGTCTGACATTTTGTGTGGGTGTGGCATGCTCAGGAAAGAAACGCAACTTTTCGTCATTGGGTGGGGCTTGCTACGCCCACAAGACGAATGGCGACTTTCTCGGGTGATCAGTGTGACTGACCAAGCCTTCAACTAACAGTAGAAACCAAAATATTCGTAATCCTGATGTTTGGGATTTCCACCCTTAAATTTCGTGTGGGACGCACCGTGACCAAATAAGATAGCCATCTTCTGGTGGACTTCAAACTGTGGTACTGGCATCCATCTGCAGGCTCTATATCACGCATCCGACTTGAAAATGCTAGCCTTGACTTTCAAGTGCTGTTGCAATCGTGATCGCGGGCGCGCATACTAAGTCATGACGTTACACGATGAATAATTAATACAGATAAACGTCATCTGCTCGCGTGCTGGTCACGTTACTTTCCCGAGAGTGTCCTTGACGGGTATATTGGAGTTGGATACAGCGTTTTTCAGGAAAGTTGCATTCAAAGTGCAATGTCATCACGTGAGAAACTGCCCAATCAGATTTCTTTGGTCATGTGGTGGGCGCGTGATTTTAGTAGATGATGCCGCGTTTTCACAGGTCACAGCATTGCTGTTGCGAAGACTGACTTCAAGCTGCGGGTTTACCGATACAGCTACAGCACTGTGTTGTATCGTGAAACAACTCGGCTCACAGTTGAGGTATGGACACAAGCAGCTCAGCAATAGTTTTGCACTTCAGCCCCTTGTAAAGACGAAGCAACATAATTTTCCAACGGAGATCAGCTAAAAAGGCTTTTGGCATCTTCACTACGCTATAACTAGATCTACTAGAGAATTTATCACGTGATACGCCATAAAAGTACCACGTGACTAAGATGACAATCGCTAAATTAGATGCTGCAACGCTCCAGAAAAACGCTGTACTCTCTCTTCTATTATTTACTCTTGGTAGCGATGTGTGTGTGTGTGTGGGCATGGTCATGCGGCCAGAAATGTCTCCACCTTTTTCAATTCGGAAATTGTCTTGCGCGACGTCTGAGTGCCGTTTCAGTGGCTAAAAACACCCAAGGTTTTCAGATACACTGATTCCAACTAAGTGTGAAATTTTAGAGGATAATTCTTGGAAACAATGCTGTTTTGCTACCAGTGATCAATCACAGCAGATCAAAAACCAGCAATTTGGTAATCATTTTCGTAGTCAAACAGTTTGCAATGTTAGTCAAACTTGGAGAATGCCTCTAACCAACACTTACAAAGATAAAAAACTTTTGGATGATGAAGAATTTTGTTTCCAAGAATTTTGTTTTGGGATGACGCTTGCAAAAGTAAGGGAACAAGATGGGATGATGCTTGCAAATGTAAACTACAAGATGAGATGATGCTTGCAAAAGTAAAGGAACAAGTTGGGATAATGCTTGCAAATGTAAAAGTCCCAAATATCCCTACATCAGCGGCTTGCTGCGATGACATGCAACTGACAAATGCGGAATCCTCTTCCTATACCTTTTACAACCGTCAATTATTTAATCGGACTGTGTCCTCCAAACCACAGATACCTCTAGTTATTTACAACTGTCAACTACTTCATCGGACTACGTCCTCCTAACACAGATACCTCTAGTTGTTTACAACCGTCAATTCATCAGACTGCGTCCTCCAAAACACAGATACCTCTACTTATTTACAACTGTCAACTACTCCATCGGACTGCGTCCTACAAACACAGATACCTCTAGTTGTTTACAACCGTCAATTCATCAGACTGCGTCCTCCAAAACACAGATACCTCTAGTTATTTACAACTGTCAACTACTTCATTGGACTACGTCCTCCTAGCAAGCATCATCCCATCTTGTTCCTATACTTTTGCAAGCATCATCCCATCTTGTTCCTTTACTTTTGCAAGCATCATCCCATCTTGTTCCTTCACTTTTGCAAGCATCATCCCATCTTGTTTCTTTACTTTTGCAAGCATCATCCCTTCTTTTTCCCTTACTTTTACAAGCGTCATCCCTACACTTTTTAGTTAAAAATTTTTTTACTTTACTTGTTCCTGTTACTTTTTTGATCACTATCAGTTTGAACTTATTAGCTGTATTCTAGCTATGCCAGCTTTTATTTCATTTTTACAACTCTGTGAGCAGCAGGTACTAGTCTAGTAGATCAGAATTATTGTTATACACAATAATTATGATAAAACTGTTAAAAATTTATCTTTGATAGTTTGCGGCATGTTATTTCTTTGTTGCATTTAACACAAATAGTGTAATCATTCTTTAACACCAATTCATTATTGTTCAAATTCTATGATGTGATTCTACTTAGAACAAGCACAAATACAGAGCTCAACATGAGCACAACTAAACAGTACTTCTAAGAAAAAAAACACAGTACAGCTCATTGATCAACTCCAGCAGTCATACACTTGATGTCTGCAGTTCAATGGCGCCAGTGTTTTCCTCAGTCGTCGTGGGATGAATCTTGATGTTTTTCTTGCAAAATAGGTTCTTTGGCATGGTCTTTAATGCGATGCGAACTGGTTTGAGTAACGTGATGGTTACTATTGGAGTAGCAATGCCTGGAACAATGCCTGGAACTATTGGAACAATGCCTGGAACTATTGGAGTAGCAATGCCTTTTACAAAAGAAGTCGAGTAAAGTAGTTTCGAGCAGTACTGGACACAATAGTAGAGCCTGGGATAATCAATCGTACAATAAACCTCAGTGCTGGTGCAATAGTACCGAACAAAGTAACAATTGATGCAATGAAGATATATAAGAGTACTTTAGCGACTGCCTTCTTGATTTGAACATTTTCTTCCAATGTGTGTTTCTTGATGTACATAAACGTAACGATTATCATAACAATCTGAATGATCAGGAAGGTAATGGCCACTATGGTAATCATAGAAGCTGATGTTGTGAATAAGATAGATTTGTATATACGTATAGAGCATATTCCCCCATTGATGTAGCGCACGAAGTCACATGGTAAGAGTATTGTTAGCGGTACAGATATTATCGTTATAATAAGCCATGATAGTACAATATAAGGTGTGATTATGTACCATTTTAGCTTCTTCTCTCCATACTTTATGAAAATGAAGATTTTGATAGCGTAAAAGGTTCCAGAGGTTAACTTTTGGATATTAGCCACTAGATTAGTTGCATACAACAGCTTACATGATATAGTTTCATTGTGGTGGAGGCGTACTATCCAGCCAAGATAGAAGATGGCATGGACAATCCAACCTAGTATCTCTGCTGCAAATATATTGATGAGAAGAACTCGAACCTTGATATTGATAGTCTTAGCAAGAACCAGTGCCAGCATAACCAAGACACACAGCAGGACTGGTAGTAGAGATAGGAAAATGAAGAAACAGACATTCAAAGCAACGTTGACATCATAGTGGAGTTGATTATCCACTCCAGTAATGTTGAGGTCCATAATAGCTACTGCTTCTCGTTTTGCTGATACTACCAGTGAGTGATGTTTTAGCAACTTTAGTTGTACCAAGGGCGTATAGAGAGAAGAGGGCATGCAACGCAATACTATCCGTGAAAACATCGAAATCTTTATTGTTACTAAGAATAGCACTTTCCGTTATCAATTATTGTTATGGTATACGGAGGGTAAACGGAAATCGACGTCACTACACAAAGTAATGGCAGCCAAGCTGAAGAACACTGCACAATACCAATGTTGCGCGCGCGGATCACAGCCACGCCAGTCAAAGCGGAGAAAGACCGTGACTTCGCCTCTGTCCGATACAGCTCGTCGCCTGTTGTTGATCAAAAGCAAATGCTCTGCAGCCGATCAGCAGGAAGCGACAGCGCCAACGACAGCGAGACAGCAGTTTCGTTTTACCTGCGTCTCAGCCAACGCCATCAGTGATACGCGACATGGTTGGCAACCAGTATCCACAACTTCATGTCGATTGTAGATTTGTCAGCTAGTTTTCCATGGAGCACGCCTCGACAAGTACGCTGTATGACGCGTCCACGTTTAATGAACCTTGTGTGATGTCACATCCGCGTGGGCGTAAAATCTAATGTTAGTAACAATAAAGATTTCGATGTTTCTATGTGTTGCATGCCCTCTTCTCTCTATACGCCCTTGGTTGTACTCTGTACTTACATGCACATTCTTTGTAATCAGCGCTTAGAGTGTAAGTATTTGAGCTCATCTTACAACTGTAAATGTTGTTAACCATGTGACACTATTATTTTCTGGAGAATTCTTTAGTCCCTTCACTCTCATCTCCAAATTATACCAAAATTAATTATAAACTGTAAGTAGCTTCAAATTATAAACTGGACCACACATTTATTACCTCAAAATTTTCGTCTTTGTTTACTGCACATAAATCAACACCTCAGAATGTACATACACACTGAATACATTATAGGAAAAGAGATAACGAAACTTAAAGTTTGTGATTACATTACTGAAAATAGTTAGGTTGTGAGGAAGCTACACAAGAAAACCAACTTAGTTACATACTTTAAAAATTTTATACTGAAGTATGTTTCAAATCAGTTTCCCTATCTTCCAATCACTCCATAAGCTAGACACTCCTTCATCTCAATATTAGGTCTACCACTTTGTGGTGGGAGTGATGCTTCTAGTACGTTTTGAAAACGTGCCGTCTTTACTGAAACTGGGCCGATATTTTCATACATATCAGAATTACCAGCACCAATGGTGTCCTTTATCTCAGCTCTTCTAAATGTGTGGAGATTTTATCAACCATGTCATCGTATACGTAATACATTAGATTAAGCGACTTACTTCACTTTTTTTCTTCGCACAATCAATAGTGCTACCATAAGAATTGATGATATGATAACCACCAACACTAAAGCAAGAACTCCGAAGGCTGCTCCGAGAATCAATGCTATAAATTCACCAATTAAGATTCTAATTGTATCTGTGACAGCAACACATTGCTTGGTTTCATCATTGACCTGAAAACCATCCATGCAACCAGAGCATGTGTCCACTCCATTAGAACATGTTAGGCATTGTGTGTCAGTGCAAATAACTATAAAACAGAACTGAGCTCAAAGCAAATCATAAGAATTCACGTACCACAATCAGAATTGACCATAGTATAACTTGAAGCACACATTGTACAGTTAATACCAGTTCTGCCTCTTGGACATTCACACATATAACTGGCATCATTAATAACTGTGCATGTTCCACCATTCTGACAAGGATTGTTGAAGCAAACATCTACACATTGGTCTACATTGCCATTCCAGATCAGTCCACGATTGCACTCCACACACACTGCATTTTCACATCGTGCACAGTTTTGGAGCACACAAAAGTCACAGTTGATTCCAGTATAGGGAGAAGTGCAGTTACATGTGAAGCTTATAAATCCATCAATGCATTGCCCATTAGCACCACAAGGATTAGAAGCACAGTCATCAATGTCCATTGAACAATCACTTCCAGTATAACCATCAGGACACATACAAAGAGTGCATTCTGAGTTAGGAGTACCTCCATTCATACAACTGAGGCTACACGCTGCATGAAACAGAAGAAGTTATTATGTTATTATGTGTTTACTTCGTATTTCATGTTTCTGTTCATCAGTTTTGCTTTAGTCATTCAACAACATTAATGTTTACTAAATACATGCTCATTAACTACCACTATTATTCATTGAATTCATCATCTTTCTGAGAATTGTACAACATAATCCAATTCCTGTATACTTATAATAGACTCCAGGACAACAACAAAACTGCATATTTGGTATGGTAATTATTCAATATCTTTTTTGAATCGTGCAGATTTGCTACGGTATCTATATAAATGCTCAGTTACTGGTTGATGATATATTACGCAACACCTAACCTCACATTACAGATCCGTATACTGTGAGTTCAATAGGTTCATTAGCAAACAACCCTAGTCAAGCTATTGTTTATGTTGTAAAAAAATCCAGAGTACTGTTACAATCACGGCAGTTACAGTAGGTAGTTATCTTACGCTTACTTTCACAGTTTGTTCCTGTAAAAGATCCAGTGCAGATGCAGATAAAATTCGATCCTGACGTGGCGTTACACTCTCCTTGATTTTGACAAGGTGAACTAAAACAAGGATCTGTGGAAATAGAGTAGTCATTAGCTTTATTAGAAAGCTAGCATAATACTTACTACATGTGAAGTCGGTAGCATTTATTGATCCAGCAGGACAAGTGGTTATACACATTCTCGTAACAACATCATAAAATGGGCAGCAATCTGTTTCGGTACAGGCTCCTTGACCTACTGCGCACATCGCATCACACACTGAAAATGTGAAGAACAAAAGTTTGGTCAGTGTAAGATGCAGTATATTGCTCTTACCAGCACAGTTTGTGTCAGGATCAATCGTTGGTGAGCCTGATATAGCACAAAGCCTACAGTCTCTTCTGGTTGCAAGGTTGAACAATGATTCATTTTGATTAGGCTCAAAAGGGTCAGACTGGGAGAGAATATAATTTGTTCCGCTGCACTCAAATAGTAGCTGTGCTATACGCTGGACTTCTGGCTGATCCGTAGACGTTACGTTGTATCTCACAGCAATAGATAATGAGCTGGCAGTGCCTTCTGTGCTACCAACAGCTATGCAAGTGAAATGATGCTGAAGCAGTATGACATTTGGGTTTGTTCCTTCGCCTCCTTCACTCCTGACAGTGGACTCTAGTCTATTCTCCATGAAGTCCGCAGCTGGAAGCGGAGAACATGATTGTGCGAAGACTGCGCCGAAGAGAGATTCACAGGATAGCGCTAACAGCAGCCACGTTTGTCCTTCCATTATTTTGCTCTGCTTGCTTGGGAGATGCCGTTGGGGACACTACGAACTTGGGAATGGAATGCAATAGTAAAGTAAACATAGTAGTACCCCCGGATTCTTTAACGTGCTACATCAGTCAGCAAGAATTCATGCATACACATACAGCAACTCATCTTTAGCAGGAGAACCCACTGAAATGCTCCAACTGGTAACCAACCATGTCTGTACCTAGCCTAGCCTCGTCCCAGTCCCCGCCTCCCAAAGCTGATCAGAGGAGAGGGCCTGGTACACATTGTATGCGCATGCGTTACTTATGTCCAAATAAGGCATGATTTTCACCGAATCTGTTGAATTTGCCGAATCATGCCATTCAATAAGCCTTTCCCATGAAATTAATTGGTAGCGTTAATTAAACGTGACGTCACTTCCGGAGTCCCAAAGCAACTCCACTAGCGGCTGTAATGTATGGGAATGATTGAGAAAATGGTCGAACTTTGAGCTTACCGTACTCGAGCTGGGTTTTGATTATTCTTGCTAAAATCGGGTAACTTCGAGTGCACAAGCCTGGCTATTAATACGAACTAAAATCAGCACGATCGTGCTTGGTTGAACGGCAAAACAGCGATGCCAGAAATAGCTGTATAACTGGAAGGAACACGTTACTGAAAGAAGCACAGGTTTGTGGAAGCGCCAACCATATGCGAGCAGTTCCGCTTTGTCGGTGTAGAGTGTTTAGCGCCGGTAAGCAACGGTATAACGAAGGCAAAGACGAGGATAAGCTTGCTACCGCGTACGGTAGCGTGGCGTGTTGGTAGTCACGAACAACGGTTGTTTACAGCGGGAAGAACACTAGTACAGCTTGCTACAACGTTAAGCAGAAGTGCAGTAGTGTGCAGCGCCGGCAGTCATTGTCGTTAGTGAAGTGAAACAAAAATGAGTGAACGCTACAGCATGCATCTATGTACCCTGCAGCGCTGGTTGTCAACGTAGATCGCGTGTGAAATTAATAGTAAAGAATAGCCAAAGTACTGCCAATTACACTAGCGGAGTTTTAAAACTTGTGCCTGAAAGGTGTAAGAGCACGCGCAGTCTGAAGTTCGCCTATTTTAGGTTATTTTCTCAATCACTCCCATACATAACAGCCGCTGGGCGGAGCTAAATGGGACTCCGGAAGTGAATTAACGCTTCATTAACGCTTAATTACATTCCTTAGCCCGTTATTGGGAAAGGCTTATTGATCATGTCATATTTGGACATAATTAACCGATTATACGCGATAGTCACCTGCGCGTGCCGTGCGCGCGCGCGCGATAGACACCTCGGCGTGTCCAGCAGTACCGTTGCTACAGCAGCTAGTATTATACACGCAGTTCAACGCGCACGGCTCTTTCAAGCTACCAGAAGTCGTGTCAGTGTTCACAGCTTCCCCCTTGGTAGTTCTCCACTAAGGCTTCTATATAAACTATTTGCGCAATCTGTCTTGCAAGGTAAACTATTTATTACGTTTACAAGCCAATGTTAGCATTTTACAACATAAGCACGTTTAGCGCTACCATTACAATTCAACTCATTATTACGTATCTAACACACAATACAGTGCTAGTGATGGCAAAGAGAGCTAGGTATATGACAGTTGATGAGGTGCTGAATGAGATAGATTGTGAAGATTTTGATGAGCCGATGATGCCAGGAAGTGACGACGAGTTTGACGATGGTGACGACAGTGATGAAAACAGGAATGAGAACCGTGCTGAAGATATCCCCATTTCTCCTCTGCAAACTGATTATTTCAATGACCTAGAAGAAGAGCAAAGTGACAGTAGCCTTATTCAACCTATACAGTTACTTGTAAGTGTTCCACTCCCTGCTCAACATATCTCAATTCCTCCCAACCAAACTCACCCACCCTCTGCTCAACAGCAACAAATCCCAACACCTCTCCGCCCACCCTCCGCTCAACAGCAAACTAGCGCAACTCCTCTCCACCCACCCTCCGCTCAACAGCAAACAAGCGCAACTCCTCTCCACCCACCCTCCGCTCAACAGCAAACTAGCGCAACTCCTCTCCACACACCCTCCGCTCAACAGCAAACTAGCGCAACTCCTCTTCACCCACCCTCCGCTCAACAGCAAACTAGCGCAACTCCTCTCCACCCACCCTCCGCTCAACAGCAAACTAGCGCAACTCCTCTCCACCCACCCTCCGCTCAACAGCAAACTAGCGCAACTCCACTCCACCCACCCTCCGCTCAACAGCAAACTAGCGCAACTCCTCTCCACCCACCCTCCGCTCAACAGCAAACTAGCGCAACTCCTCTCCACCCAACCTCCGCTCAACAGCGAACCACCGCAACTCTTCGCCACCCACCCTCCACTCAACAGCGAACTACTGCAACTCCTCGCCGCCGCCGAACCCGTCAACCCACTACCCAACAACAACCACCATCTGATCGCCGCAGAACTCAACAGCAAACAGCCCCATCTCCTCTACACCAAGCTCAACCCCCTACTAATTCATGGTCCACCACACTTCAATCATTTACCATCAAAAGTTTTAGCAGCTATGTTGGTCCAACTGTGCCAGTCCCCGAGACTGCATCTGAGATATTCAGCTTGATGTTCACTGAGCCATTCTTAGACCAGATTGTAGCCCAGACAAACCTGTATGCTAAACAGACAATGGGAGAAGAGAAGTACGATAAATGGGATAAGATCACCAGAGAAGAGCTTAGAGCTTACATCGGTTTCTGCATCCTGATGGGAATTACCATACACCCAGCTCTAGACGATTACTGGAGCACAGATCCTGTCCTGCACTATCCTGCCATTGCAGACAGAATCTCGAGAGATCGATTCCGAGAAATATCTCGTTATTTGCACTTTGTGGACAACACCAGCCTTCCATCGCGAGGATCACCAGGGTACGATCGGTTGGGAAAGGTGCGCCCAATTATCGACCATCTTTCACAGTCGTTTGTTGATCTCTATGAGCCCCACAAAGAGGTAGCAGTGGATGAGGCGATGATCAAGTTCACCGGGCAGTCATCTATCAAGCAGTACATGCCGATGAAACCTATCAAAAGAGGAATCAAGGTGATTTTACACACTAATAAGAATTATGGCATTACTAGGCAAACAATACATCGTTGGGGTTTGCACATGATATACTTGTGCACACAATAATATATCTTACAACACATCATCATCCTTCCCTCAAAAAATAACATTAACTACAAAACACAGGTGTGGGTACTAGGAGACAGCCACAACGGCTTCTTTCAGAAGTTCCAGGTATACACTGGGAAAGTGGGGAGTGGAGAAAAAGACCTTGGACAGAGAGTCGTGAAGGAGCTCACAGATCACTTACAGAAAAAGAATCATCATGTGTTCTTTGATAACTTTTTCACTGCTGAAAAGCTGCTGCAAGATCTACTAGTGAAGGACATATACAGTTGCGGAACAGCTCGTAAAGATCGCAAGGGGTTTCCAGAGTTACTGAAAACAGTACAGCTTGAGAACAGGTATGGATCTTTATTTCTCAACTTCCACACAAAGTTTCAATAATCATAACAGCTTGTAGTACATGTACATTCTTTTTATTGCAACCCTTACCAATCTTAGATGTTTATTGCTAACCTTTTAGGGGTGACTTCGTGACTGTACAAAAAGGTCAGCTGTCAGCATCAGCATGGATGGATCGGAAAACGGTGATGGTCATGTCCACTGTCTGCCAACCAGATGAAAGTGGTACTGTACTGAGAAGGCTACAAGATGGTTCTAGAGCACCAATTAGTTGTCCCGAGAGCATCATCAGGTACAACAAGTTCATGGGAGGCGTCGATCGTGGGGATCAGCTCCGTGGGTACTATAGCTGCAGAACCAAGAGCAGAAAGTTCTACAAATACGTATACACGTTCCTGCTTGATGTGACAATCACAAATTCATACATCTTGATGAAAGACTTTAGTCCAGCTTGCCCTTTCGGCGATTACAAGAGTTTCCGCATACAGCTGGCAAAAGAACTGATCGGAGAGTACTGCAGTCGTCGACGACGTGGTCGAGGAGGGATGGTCATACACACACTGCCATACCGTCACTTCCCAATGACAATGCCTGATGAAGGCAACCAGGCTATACGGAAACGAGGTCGCTGTGCACTCCACGCTACCAGAAACATCCGTGCTACCTCAACATGGTATTGCCAAGAGTGCTCAGTTTGGCTTTGCCATACTGGGGATGCATCAGACTGCTTCTTGAAGTGGCACACTCAGCATCACATCTAGCATTGCATACACACAGTCATACCCTACAGTATTAGTCAAGTATTATCACAGCAATAGTCAAAGTATTACCTTCGTGAATAATGTTCAATCTTCACTGCTTGGTTGGTAGTGTAGTAGAACAGGTCCTAGCAATCCAACGGAACGAGTGAGATGTGCGTGTTCACCATAAATAATTGTGTTCTGGTAGACGTCCACACGGGCTAGCACACGGGACGAGTTGTAGAGCAGACTGTAGGCTAAAACCATTGTTGTAGAGTAAACACAAGCTTCTTAGCTGTACTATAGCCTACCTAACACTTAGTAAAGCTATGATCTCCTTGGTAACGATAGTTTTAAGCTTGACAAACAAAGGTCAGCTACACGCACGTAAATACTTACTTGTTTGCGTGACGCCCACGGTGATAGTTCTACTACAACTGAGTCAACGCTCTCGATCGTATGACCAACAGATAACACAGTCATCGTTCTTCTAGTTCACAAATACTTCTTCGTACAACAGATGAAGCGTTCACGAGGTATGACCTTTTGAATTGCATTTTTTGAAATTTTACTGCGTGCTTTAAATTAATACCGCTATACGGTAGTGCGTGGGCGCTAATAATTTCGCGTATAATCGGTTAACGCATGCGCATACAATGTGTACCAGGCTCTATATCGAGAGCCTGGGGATCGGGACGAGGCTATAGCCGGCTTCGTCTCCAGGCCCCGCCTCCCAAAGCTGAGGAGAGGCCTAGGGACATTGTATGCGCATGCGTTAATTATGTCCAAATATGGCATGATCAATTGAATGGCATGGTTCGGCAAATTCAACAGATTCGGTGAAAATCATGCCTTATTTGGACATAATTAACGCATGCGCATACAATGTGTACCAGGCCCTCTCCTCAGCTTTGGGAGGCGGGTCCTGGGGACAAGGCTAGACGAGGCTAGTACCTAGCCTTGTACCCAGGCTCTCGGGCGGGATGCGTGGGTGGCTACAGGAGCCCATCGAGACGACATGCGCAAGGGAGCATGCAACTCTGTATACGGCGAAATCCAAACATGGCTTCCCATTCTATTTTTAGTCACTCCATGCAGTCCTTATACGGTCAATATGGCTGGGGCTGAACATAGTTTATTCTATATAAGGATAAAATGAATCGCTATTTTTAAAACTTGACAGCCATGTTTGGATTTCGCCGTATACACTAAGTTGTACGGAGTTGCATGCTCCCTCGCCGGCTTTGCCGGCTCGATATGCTCCTGGTGGCTATTAGAGTGCCTGGTAAGCATTGCATGCACATGCGTCAGATTTTGAAAAGCGCGGGAGAATAATCGAAAGACACCACCCTCTTTGAAAGACAACTTTGCAATAGGATCCATGCCACCAGCAGTTGTGAAGATGAGAGGCGAAAAGGAGCCGTGTTCTATATTCAGTATTCTGTCTTGGTATTCACGTCTCTACCCAGCCTCCAATCGATGATAACAGGACTTAAGGGTCTTGTTGCGGTAGGTAGCAGCAATTGGGTTAAAGACCTTAACATCAAAATAAGCGTGCTGCTGCCTACAATCCCAAAACCTCCCAGCTCTCGCATCGGAGCGGGCATTGTCGTCCACGATAGCAGAGCGTGGATGGAGTGTCTCTCCAGATAGTGGTTGGAGAATTGATTCTATTGTGACATTACGACAAACCTCCTTCATGAGTGAAGCGGTGATATAACTTAATTCAATATGGCGGATTGATGGAAATCCACCCCAAGGACAGTTGAAGGCATGATCTACCGAGAAAGGAAGTCCACAAACACATGTGTCAGGTAAATGAGGAGGATCCCAGGCAGCCATACCTCAGGCAGAGGCCATCCCGAAAGGCACATTATGTAGATGGTATGTACGAGATTTTAGAGGGAGGACAGATAACCTTATTGAAGAGCCTCTCTCATTAGCAACATCAAATAACTTTTGGAGGGGAGATGAGAGGCTTTCCCTGACTTTTGTGGCTTTCTCAGCAAGAGACTGTGCTTTATTTGATCTAAGGAACAGCTTTAGTTTCATGCTGTACAGTATGGAGCTCAGGTGGAATAGTGTCACTTCGGTGATTTTCAACTGAGCTGTTTGCTGCGAGGTGTGGGCTGTCTTGTAGGCTGAACAGGCAAGGCAGACTGATTTGCTGGCGATCTGAACACCACGCACGTCACGTCAAGAGCCACCGACCGGTGAACGGCCGCTTGCAAAAAACTTCCTAATATGGACGTTCACCACGCACGGTGCCGCACTTTACGTTTAAATAAAGGCTGTGTCTATTGACACCAATCGTTGGTGTCAACAATGGCCACCGAAACGCTATTGACACCAACCTAAATCCTAAATCCTAAACCCAAAACCCTAAAAAAACCTAAAAAAACCTTCTCCTAATTGTGCAAAGTGGGGAGGGTCATCCTAACCCGGGCCTTCGGCCCTTGGTAAGCCTAAGGATCGTCGGGAGGGTCGTCCTAACCCGGGCCTTCGGCCCTTGGTAAGCCTAAGGATCGTCGGGAGGGTTGTCCTAACCCGGGCCTTCGGCCCTTGGTAAGCCTAAGGATCGTCGGGAGGGTCGTTCTAAACAGGGCCTCTGGCCCTCACTAAGGATCTTCGAGCTAAAAACATAGCAGCTAATAAAAACTGAAGTTTTCTGCAAAAAAAAACCAACAAAAATGCTTATACCGAGAATCGAACCCTGAACGATTGCATTACTAGCCACCGTACTATACCGCTGAGCCACTGGAACCTGCTGGCCAATGAATGCTACAAATAAGCATTTATAGTTGACACCGAAGGTTTAGGTTGGTGTCAATAGCATTTTGGTGGCCGTTATTGACACCAACGAATTGGTGTCAATAGACACAATCTTAAATAAATCGCTCCTTCCTTTTATGCGTTCCTGCATGCATGTACTGAGCCGTCTTTGTTACTTTAGTTTTCCTGTTGTTGATGGCTTTTCGAACACTTCTTACATGTAGCTCCATATCAGGTCGCCTACGCATGCAGTACATACGAGCCCCGCCCACACTTTTTATTATTATGACATACAATGCACGGTCGTATCAATAGCAAAGCTAAGACAAGGATACAAACCATTAAGGTAATAAATTATTCAGTAAATTAATTGTTCCAGTGATTGAGGACGCCCTTCTTAAAATTAGATAGAGATTGAAGAGAGCGCAGCTCAAAAGAAGGTCATTTTTAACAGCGTCAGGGAAAAAAGACGTCTTGTAAGCTTTAGTACAATCATAGATGATCTATGGTACAATTTGGTATCAAGCAAGCGATACGAGCAGGTTTATAGCCTCTCAGTCTTGTTTGTAGACCTATCACGGTGGTTATTAGGGAGGCACGGTAGTGCCTCCCTATGTAGGGATGAACGAGAAAACAAGATGGCGGCTACATACATGTATTAGCGTTCAAACGCTGATATTTCGCCTGGTGTTGAATTTTATACGTCTTTAGACACTTAGATCTGCTCTCTGTCGTTGCCCCATCTTACAGTAGCAAGGAGATTGCTCGAAATTGTTACTAAAGTGACGAACCTGGAAACGGTGAAATTCGAGTTTTGTCATCTTCTTTTTTCTTCTTCTTTCTTTCTTCCACTCGCCTAGCGCCTTTACGCGAGCAGTGCCGAGACCAAAACATCCACGAACAGTCGTGAAATTCTCCTGGCATGTGCCTTTTGAGCTTTGTTTTTAGCGTAAAGGCGATCTAAGTTCCGCGATTTCTCGATCGTGACCCATTGTCAGCTTAGTGTTAGACGCCATTATTGTGATTGCGCAATACGCACGTGACCAAGCAATGGGTAGCTCACGTGACCAAGCAGCTAAAGTATCGCTGCGCCGTGTGGATCACTATCACGGAGAACACACACCCGGCATTTGTCTGGAGTCTTCGAAGAACGGTAAGCTCGTGTAGGATCGCCATTCTGCACTTGCCAGATAATTATAACCGCCGTGTAGGTCTACAAACAAGTGTGGGCGGGGCTCGTATGCACTGCATGCATGCGTAGGCGACTAGGCAGACCTGATACGTACAGCTTAACAATTTTAGCTACAAGTTTAAGAAAAGCCATCAACAACAGGAATATTAAACTAATGGTGGAAACAAAGACTTCTCCGTACATGCATGATATTGAACTGCACTTCACTAAAAAGAAAAACGTTGTGTCTCCGGTCCCGGCAACGGGATCGACCTTTCTATAGTTGCAGTCCCGGCAACGGGATTTTAATGGCAATTGGGTCGATCCCGGCAACGAGATCGACCTTTCCATGGTTTGTTTGTAGCACTAAGTTCAACATACAGCTAAACCCAAAACCCTAAAAACCTTCTCCTAACTGCGCAAAGTAGGGAGGGTCTTCCTAACTAACTAAGGATCGTCGGGAGGGTCTTCCTAACTAACTAAGGATTGTCGGGAGGGTCTTCCTAACTAAGGATCGTCGGGAGGGTCGTCCTAAACCGGGCCTTCGGCCCTTAGTAAGCCTAAGGATCGTCGGGAGAGTCGTCATAAACAGGCCTCAACTAAGGATGAAGCTAAAACATAAATAAAAAAAAAACAAAAAAAAAGCTTTCTGCGAGAATCGAACCCTGACCGACTGCATCACACGCCACCACACTAAACCGCTGTGCCACCGAACCAACTGACCGATTGGTGCTACAAACAAGCCTTTATAGTAATCCCGTTGCCGGGATCGACCCATTTGCTATTAAAATCCCGTTGCCGGGACTGCAACCATGGAAAGGTCGATCCCGTTGCCGGGACCGGAGCCACAGCGAAAGAAAAAAGGACACAAACAAGAAATTAAAAAGATTTCTATTGAAATCAAAAGGATGTAGTGATGAAGAAATCTACCACTGGTTCACAATGTAAACCAACAAGGAACAATCATAGAATGGTAACACGATTGACTTGCTAACAGACCGTCATAGATCCCTACATCAGTGGCTGTACATAAGATCAATATTTTGTCACAAGCTGAATTCAAAGTGTCAGTCAACAGTAAATAGCTTACCGTATTTCCTCGAATAGAAGCCCGGGCGTCTATTTCCTTCCAGCAGGTTCTTACCCCGGCGTCTAAACAGGACCGGCCTCTAATCGAGGCCGGCGTTTATTACTTAATGTTTGTTGAAGCCTTTGTAGATTTCAAATTTTTCGTACATAAAAATTACAATGGCAGCTAGTCGACGAGTAGCTCTTCGTAGCGCATATGAAAACATAACGTAGTAAGAGCGTAGTATATCTACAAAGAACCTTGGACGCCTAGTATTGGAGAAGAGCTGTCTGTCGAAAGAAAAGATGACCCGGCACGACAATCACGCTGTTGCTGTGATGGCTAGACGAACGCGCACACGTGTCGGTGGACAAGGCGTGATAATTGACTGTGGGCGGTACCGCAATGTTTATGACCCGGCGTTAATTCAAGACCCGGCCTCTAATACTGTATGTTACCATTACACCCCCGGCTTATAAACAGGACCGGCGTCTATTCGGAGGCGGCTTCTATTCGAGGAAATACGGTAACCAGCTATAGTCTGGCCACAGCAGCCACTGATGTAGGGATCTATGGTCTGTTAGCAAGTCAATCGTGTTACCATTCTATGCTTGTTCCTTGTTGGTTTACATTGTGAACCAGTGGTAGATTTCTTCATCACTACATCCGGCTTTTGATAATTATCTGTCAAGCGCAGAATGGTTATCCTACACGGGCTTACCGTTCTTCGAAGACTCCAACCAAACAATTATGTATTCTCCGTGATCCATACGGCGAGGCGATATGTGCGCTAGCCACTGCTTGGTCACGTGTGTATTTGTATTGCGCAATCACAATAATACGTCTAACACTGATACATGTAGATCAATATCGAGAAATCGCGGAATTTACATCGCCGTTTCGCTAAAAACATTAGAGAGATTAAGTTTTCATTACCTGTACGTGTAACGTGCACGCGTAACGTGTAAAAGATCACGTGAGTACTAAGATAAGTGGGCTGGGCTGGCTTACCCGTTGATTTTTACCCGTTCCGTGCGTGTAGACCACTGTCTACAGGTTGGCAGTTTACCTGTGGATTTTGTTGCTCAAAGTTTCATCAATTCCACGCTTGTTACAGATGTATGTGTAGCTTGATCCCTGCTAGCCTCGTCCCCAGGCCGAATTTTTCGCAACGCGGAAACGCAACGGAACGAAACGGCGAAAAATTGGGCCTGGTACACACTGCAAGGGTAATAGTGCGCTTGCGCGACAGTGCGCGTAAGTAATAATATTATTCATAAGTTAATAAACGCTGAATACCATTAACAACCGCATGGTACAATAATAATTATTAAAACAGACTGAATCAACAGTGTGGCAGGCTTCATCTGCTTTATGCAGAATCTGCAGTAGATCTGTAATTTCTAAACACAGTGTGGCACTGTTTTCAAGATCAGGTGTTGCGGAAAGACTGAGCAGAGTGATCAACAGTCCAGTTGTGGACACTTGGAGTATATCTGTAGACAAAAGTTTCTTGCCGCTGAAGCATTCATAGTGATAGCTAAATCCAGTAATGAGAAACAACAACTACCATTGATCACCAGCAGTCATCTATCAGCAGTCGTCACAGGTACCACCACTCCGAGGAAGAGGGCAAAAGACACTAGTGGAGCTGGTGCTTCTCCTCACACACAGGTGTGTAGACCAGCACCCAAGCGGCAGACAGTGGCAGGCTAGGGAAGAAGGCTAAATTTTTGTATAGAGGATGATGGTATGGTTATTAAATTTTCTTGATGAGAAAAGGTGAACATGTCTTAGCTTCAGACCTAGAAGTACAGTCATTGAGAGATAGCGACACTTCACCTTCTCTATCATCAGTTCAGGAGTCTAATGGTAAAGAGATTCATAGTTTACAGTTGAAGTAGTCATGATTATGATTTCTACGTATACAGCAGCTCATGACACAGGCAACATTTGCAACAAACAGTCAGTAAGGGTAAAAAGCGCAACGATTATTAATAACAAACCGCATAATTATTGAAATTACAGATATCGGTTTACTCACCAAGTAATATGCACGAGTTGAAGTTTCCTTGAGTTACAGTTTTCAAAAGCTCGGTAGGGCATTGGCTGGCGGAAACATCCACACTATCTGTAGAGCCATCTTCAACAATGCTATGCTCAGAGATGAGGTTTTGATGAGAGTTTGTTGATTGTTGATGACGAATGTGCCTCCCTGTGTCGACAGAAAGCCAAGCCTGTATCCCTGTTTAGGTTAATGACACTCGATGAAGCTGAAAATTTTGCGTGGAGCCAGGCAATGGATGAGCTTGACACAAAGGCACACACACTGCTCAGTATTCTCAACACAGCTGTCACTCACTCCTCCAGGCGTAACAAAAACAAGACTGGCGATGCACAATAGCTTCAGGAGCAGTGTATAGTAATGAAAAACGACCCATAGTCACATCTTTCTCACTAGCAAGCAGCTGTTTGTCCACATCTGTACTTATAACAGTCACAATTAATATTTCAGGCTGGCAAACTACATACCTTCGTTTCCACTCAATATTCCTGCTGAAACACCTCGCTGTAAAAGGCCTGTTACCTGGTCGACCATCAACGACACTAGCGGTGAAATAACCAGCGCTCAGCTCCATAAGAAGTACGATTTAGCTTATAGTCGAAGAGAAACGGCACTGACTAGTTGGTAGCACAGAGACTTGCCGTATCCGGTGGGGAACCAAGCAAATACGTCCTGACCATGGTACAGATGGTAAACAGCTTCTTCCTGCTTCGGCTTTAGCGTGACATTCTCTCTTCCCAAGCAGGAGAGAGCATACGCGATACCAGTAGGAAACTCGATCGACTCCATTTTCTGATGATAGCACGGAAAGTGATTCGCTAAACGGACTAGTATAACGGATTAATATAGCGAGAATATCCAAGCGATTACGGATTCCCTAGATTCTGGGGAATGGTCTGAGCACGCGCACTATTACCCCTGCAGTGTGTACCAGGCCCAATTTTTCGCCGTTTCGTTCCGTTGCGTTTCTGCTTTGCGAAAAATTCGGCCTGGGGACGAGGCTAGATCCCTGCTCTACATGCTCGACTTTTCGAAACGCCGATACGAGCTGTCCTTCGCCCGTACAAGTCGTCAGGACAGGAACGACCATGGCTCACCAAGCTGCTGGTTAGTTTGTCGAGCTACAAGCGTTTTGTTTATCCTATGAACCATGCTCAACGCGAATCCTGGTCGTTTCTTGTCTTCTTAGCTACACACCCGAGCGCTCTGCTACATATAGTCAGGCGTGGCGTGACTATTCGCGTTTCACGTAATAGTCAGGGGACATTAGAACACTGTACCTGTACCAGAGGAATTTAATTACGCAACGTAGATGCAATTTGTGTGGGCGTGGCTAACCGCGATGGCGCTGGCTGCAGCTGTACGTTCGCAATCAGAAGCAAAGGCAGTGGCCTGCCTTTGCTGTTGAGTACTGACTCGCCACAATGGAGAGACTCGCCACAAGTGAGAGACTAGCCATAATCGCCAGATGCCATAGCTAGTACCTGAAACGCGAGGTTACGCCCATAGTACGTCATCACTACATTCTTCGTAACGGTTCTGCAATCTGACATGATCTGATTGGCTCTGCAACTATAGTTGCAGATGTACAGGCAGGGGCGTAGCTAGGATCTGAACATTGGTCGGGCACGTGGAGCGCACTGCAAAAATGTTGCTCGTTAATGTTATGGTATACTTGCTTCCTGACGATCGAAAGTGATGCGATCCGGGTCCAAGACTGTCGAAGTAGTTAATAAGAGCGCTTGCATGGGCATTATGTAGGAGTAGTCAGTAGTCTGGGGTTCAGGCAACGTTTGGAATCAAAACAGGAATGGCTGGGCACAGCCTATGATTGGGTGGGCACAGGCCCGTTCAGGCCCACCCATAGCTACGCCACTGTGTACAGGTACAGTGTTCTAATGTCTCCTGACTATTACGTGAAACGCGAATAGTCTGGCCACGCCTGACTATGCTACATACTCGACTACAGGTATTACCCGCTACGCCTGCTAAACTTAATCGCCAATAGTAGCCTGCCTGTGACGTCTAACGCGAGTCTGACGTCTACAGGTTACACGTTACGCGTTCGTAAAACTTAACCTCTCTAATGTTCGAAGGCACCTGCCAGGAGAATTTCACGACTTCTTGTGGATGTTTTGGTCTCGGCACTGCTCGCGTAAAGGCGCTAGGCGCTCTGAAGAAACGAAGTAGCGGCCTGAAATGTCTCCATCTTTTTCAATTCAAAAGGTGGAAATTGTCTTGCACGACGTCTGAGTGGCGTTTCAGGGTAAAAGGGCTAATAATTATGATAAAACTGTTAAAAATTTATCTTTGATAGTTTGCGGCATGTTATTTCTTTGTTGCATTTAACACTGACATAAATAGTGTAATCATTCTTTAACACCAATTCATTATTGTTCAAATTCTATGATGTGATTCTACTTAGAACAAGCACAAATACAGAGCTCAACATGAGCACAACTAAACACTACTTCTAAGAAAAAAACAGTACAGCTACTCCAGCAGTCATACACTTGATGTCTGCAGTTCAATGGCGCCATCCACTCCAGTGAAATGAATCTGGTCGTCTTTCTTGCAAAACAGGTTCTTTGGGATGGTCTTTATTGCGATGCGAACTGGTTTGAGTAACGCTATGGATACTAATGGTGTAGCTATGCCTGGAACACCTAAAAGAAGTCGACTAAGATAGCCTCGAGCAGCACTGGTCACAGTAGTATAGCCTGGGATAATCAAATGTAGAATAAAGCTCAGTACTGGTGCCATGATCAAAGTAACAATTGATGCAATGAAGATATACACGAGTACTTTAGCGACTGCCTTCTTGAGTTGAACACTTCCTTCAAGTGTGTGTTTCTTGATGTACACAAACGTAACTATTGTCATAACAATCTGAATGATCAGGAAGGTAATGGCTACTATGGTAAACAGAGAAGCTGATGTTATGAATAAGATAGATGTGTGTATACACGTATAGAGCATACCGTATAGCCGGTTATTTTCGACTGGATTTAATTTTCGATGACCGACTGCCGTTCGAAAATTAAATCCACGAAAATTTGAACCATACCAAAAATTTTGAACACCCAAAATTTTCTCGTGCAGACACATGCGAACAGATCGAGGCTAGAGCCCACTTCCAACGCTTCTTATCAGAATCTGACGGTAGCAGCGAGCAGCGATAGCAGTAAAACTGAACGCCAAGCGCCTCTGTTAGAGAAATGTCTACCATGCGCACTGCTGCACGCGAGAGACTACTCGCACGATAAGCGAAAAGGCGGACACCGCGGTACAGCAACTTATCTTCGACTCAGTGGTTCCATTTAACAATCATAAAACGTGGCTGGACGGTGGTTTAACGACTATATACAGTTCTCCAACAATTCGACGCCCGACTCGTCGACGCCATTTTTATTTTCGAACGGCGAGTGAGTATCGAAAATTAGATCCAATCTAAAATTTTACTAACGAAATATTTGACCATCGAAAATAACCGGCTATACGGTATTCCCCAGTTGATCTGGCGCACGAAATCAGGTGGTAAGATTATTGTTAACGGTACTGATATTATTGTTATAATAAGCCATGATAATACAATATAAGCTGTGATTATGTACCATTTTAGCTTCTTCTCTCCATACTTTATGAAAATGAAGACATTGATAGCGTATGTAAAAGGTTCCAGAGGTTAACTTTTGGATATTAGCCACTAGGAAGGTTGCATAGAACAGCTTGCATGATATAGTTTCATTGTGGTTGAGGCGTACTATCCAGCCAAGATGGAAGATGGCGTAGACAATCCAACCTAGTATCTCTGCTGCAAATATATTGATGAGAAGAACTCGAATCTTGATATTGATAGTCTTAGCAAGAACCAGTGCCAGTATAACCAAGACACACAGCAGGACTGGTAGTAGAGATAGGAATATGAAGAAACAGACATTCAAAGCAACGTTGACATCATAGTGGAGTTGATTATCCACTCCAGTAATGTTGAGGTCCATAATAGCTACTGCTTCTCGTTTTGCTGATACTACCAGTGAGTGATGTTTTAGCAACTTTAGTTGTACTCTGTACTTACATGCACATTCTTTGTAATCAGCGCTTAGAGTGTAAGTATTTGAGCTCATCTTACAACTGTAAATGTTGTTAACCATAATTATGAGAGTAGTCATAATTATTTTTATCTTTTTAATAATAATTATACTCAATGATGTCTTTTTTGTTTAATCATCTCATACGAATCTTGCGACCATTTTTAGTGTGAGGACCTGACCTTGCTGATAGTGATGAATGTGGGCGATTAGCAAATGTCAGTGACAATAACAAGTTTATGTGACTCACTGATACTACATAGGGACGAGATGGCAGCTACAATACAATGTATTAGCGTTCACATGCTGATAATTTCCCTGGTTGTGAATTTTGTACGTCCGAAGACACTTAGATCTGCCCTTTGGCATTGCCTCATCCTTATAATAGCCATGAGGTTGCTCGAAATCGTTACTTTCCTTCTTTCCTTTCCTTTCCTTCCTTCCTTCCTCCCTTCCTCCCTCCCTCCCTCCCTCCCTCCCTCCCTCCCTCCCTCCCTCCCTCCCTCCCAGTGGATCAGATTCCAACACCACTACTGAATAATTAAATTTGTAGTGAGTAAAATAAATCAGCCATGTAGCATTTATTATTGTGCTTTTACATGGAATACATGAGTGTTTTATAGTGTGTTATGGTGCATTTTAATATGCTCAGCATTCCACAATGGTATTGGAGAAAATGAGTGACTTGTTGCACTAAATCTCTCCTACATACTGTAGGCAAAAAATCCCCTTTAATAATTTTCTATCTGGAATTGATAAGATGCATGGGCAACATGCCCAATCTGACACAAATCCAACTCATGTATAGCGAGCAGACAGCTAGCAAGGCTGTATACTTAGCTAATCAGAACAAATCAAAGCGGTAAGACGAACAACTCAACCATTTTTGTGCCTGCATTCACACACAATAGTATGTTAGGTGTTAAGTTTCATTTTACTACACAGAATACTGGCATTAACAACATATTCAAACTATTATTAAAATTGTGCTTTTTGGTTTGTGATCACACCATAAGCTGAACACTCCTTCATCTCAATATTGGCGTCACTCCGTGGTGTGACTGAGAGCGATACGTTTGCTATGTTTCTGTACAAACAAGCTGTTTTCACTGAATCCTGCTGAGAACATGGATCAACACTCTCGTACAGTGGAGCTGTTGGATTTGTATAAGTATTAACTGTAGCACTTCGGATCCGCTCCATTTTAGCTCTTCTAAACAACATTAACTCTTTAGTGACTGAATTATTTTGACGAAAATTCGGCTTGCTCTAAACTGACAGTTTGTCTTGCGATTTCTACAACATGCAGTACGCTAGCTGTTCCAAACTAGCACTGTTTTTTTCAGGCATGTCAAAGTTTATGACCATGTACTAAACTCTGAGTTGGCCACTCCCACTTCGGAACTGAAGCCGCTTAAGTGCTGCGACCTCGTCATTTTTCAGCCAATTTTGGTCTTGGTTTAGCCCTGGTGACTGATACAAAAACCTGGTGGTGTCCAGGTGAGCAAACAGCATAGTTTAGACCATATTCTATGCCCAAGTATGCATTTCCGGTCATCCTGAAGCCCTAAAAATGCCGAAAGTGGCGAGGGGCTCCGCCCCTTCGAACCCCGGGTTAAAGGGGGGACACCCCCCTTTAAAAATCCCCCCGTTGTATATATTTTAGTGGGGAGGGCGCGGCGAAAAACAGTGGGTTTTTTCAGGTAAAGTTAGCTTTTGCAATGAAACTTTATTTGACCTTTCTAGACCACTTTTCACACTATTTATGACGTCTACAGTAGGTGAAGTCAATTATGACGGCTAAAGCCGCTATAGGCCCTAAAGGGTTAAAAGGTGTTATAATATTATTATTCAGTGACCACATTATATTGTGAGACTACTTACTTTACTTTATTCTTTCTCCAGTAAACTAATACTGCTATTACAATTATTATAGCAATGACCAAAACTAGCAGTAGAACTCCAAAAGATGCACCTATAGTCAATGAAAGATGTTTCAAGATGATTTCACCTAGGACGCTAATTGATAGTACAGCAACACATTCCTTGGTATGGTCATCAACCTGGAAACCTATCATGCATTCAGAGCATGTGTACACTCCATTAGAACATGTTAGGCATCGTGCGTCAGCGCAAGGGACTGCACAAAAAGCACTGATTTTTAATTTCAATGACATATTTCGCTTACCACACTCAGAATTGATCAAAGCGTATTTTGATGCACACATTGTATAGTTTGAACCAGTTCTATTAGCGCCGCAAGGATTAGAAGCACAGTCATCAATGTCCATTGAACAATCAGTTCCAGTGTAACCAGCAGGACACATGCAAACAGTGCATTCTGAGTTAGGAGTACCTCCATTCATACAACTGAGGCTACACGCTGCAACAATGAATGAAAAAAAATTTGAATAGGTAACGTCAAATTTGCTCACAAAATGTGCTAGCAAGACAGAACAGTACAATAAACTAACTTTCACAGTTTCTTCCAGTGAATGTTTCAGTACAGTTGCAGGTATAGTTCAATCCTGGGCTTGCGATACACACTCCTTGATTTTGACAAGGTGAACTAAGACAAGGATCTGTTGAAAACAACTATAAAGATTCATCAATTCAACTAATTTAAAGATTACCGCAAGTGTAGTCAGTTGTATTTGATCCAGCTGGACAAGAGTTGATACACATTCTGGTAACAACATCATAGAATCTACAGCAATCTGTAAAGCTAGTAACACAGCTACCTTGACCTCCTGCACACACTGGATCACAAACTAACGCAAGAGAATAACAAATAAAGCTAGTCCAGTGTCAGGCAGCTCTTACCAGCACAGTTTGTTGGTGGGTCAATGGTTGGTGAGGCCGATACAGCGCAAACAAAACAGTCTATTCTGGTTTCAAGGTCAAACAGTGATTCGGGCTGATTCAATTCATTCGAACGATGAACAAACATTCCACCACTGCACAGCACTACCATCTGTAGTATAAACTGTTCTTCTGGTCTGTCATTTACTGTTACATTGTATCTCGCAGCAATAGATAATGATCTGGCCTTGCCTTGTGTGCTACCAACAGCTATGCAAGTGAAATGGTACTGAATCGGTATGACAACAGCGTCGGATCCTACGAGGCCGCTAACGAGTTGTTTTACTAATATACGAATTAATGCATCGTCCGGAAGAGAGCATTCCTGTCCCGCGGGGAAGGCTGCACCGAAGAGTGATGCACACGATACTGCTAACAGCATCCAGATTTTTCCTTTAGTTCCAGTCATTTCTGTGCTCGGCTCGCTTGCTTAAGGAATAATGATAATAAATACTAGGCTAAGCCTCTTTCGTGTTTCACTGCAATAATGAGCAGCTAATTAATACAAGGAACTTGAAACAAAATGCAAATTACCTAATGTAAACTGATATTTGGATTAAACAACCACCTCTGCACTAGTGCAGTCTGTATTGTCACTGTATAATGGTGATGCTGCATTCATTAAGGAAGTAATGTGTGTTCACGACAGGATGAGTTATAAGGATGCTGCTTCTTTATCACTCTCATCAGTGAAGGTAATCTCAGCTGTCTCAACATCATGTGTCTTTCGGATGGTAGACCAACGTTTCATTTGAATTTGAGGCTTCATCTCAGCTGAGGCAGTGTTGTCATCATCGTCAGTAATTGTTTCAAGATGCACACTAGTCGTAGTGGTCTCAGAAGTGATGTGATTTTGCTTTCCACTGTTAGTATATTCATTCAATTTTGTACTCACAGTTTTCTCTGTGGACGACAAATTTTTGAACTTTGTTGAAGATCTGTTGCAACAAGAACGAAGGCACATGAGCCACAACTTGCGAGCATCGCGATTGAGAACCACAAAGAACACAAAGAGGAAGAAACCTTGAAGAGAATTGAAGAACACAAACAGCCATTGAACAGCAAAGGCACCATAGATGCTAGTATCTGCTCCGATTATTGTGAACATTAGGATAATCCATGAGAGGCCCAGTAGAAACATGAACCCTGCTAGTAATGCTAGTAGCTTGCAAGCATTCTTTGATGACATTGGCACTTTATTCTTATTCGAAAGAGGTTGATTTCTCTTCTGTTGATTGATTTTGAGCTTGATAACCACATAACTTGAAGAGATGAAGATGCAAACATTGAAGATAATGATGAGAATGATTGGAACAAGATGTGCTCCAAAGAACACACCAGTATCACTGATGAAGCAACTATGAGAGAATACGAATAAGATTATGATGTACTCATTCACAATATTGACTCACAATCCTCTAGTTGTGTTGGACTGTGTGATGTAGTAGTCAGGATTGATGCTAACAGATATCACTACTGGCAGCAGAGGACAAGCTGGAAAAAATTTTTAATGATTATGAGTATAATACATTTATGCTGCTCACCCCAGCATACAATCGAAACAATCACAATGTATAGTGTAGTCGATTTTTTGAACACAATCACAAGTTTTTGAAACAGTAAGACAGCTTCAGCACCCATCCACATCCAGGCTACCAGGATGAGGTAGTGGAGAAGCACACCCACAATGATACAACCAGCTCTGTTCTCAGTACGATCAATACCAGCCATAAACACTATCAACATGAGCATCAGTGACACGGCTAACTGAACATGGAATTTACTGATGTCTTTCTGACGAAAATCTCTGTATAAAAGTGAAGTTTGCCTTGCAACTGTGATACATGCATGAAGAACTAACTTGAAGATCAAGTATGTTAACAATAGTAATATCAAGCCCATGAGAGAGCAGAACACACCAAAATAGGTTGTGACATCCAACGCTAAAATAAACTCAGCAGGCAATCGATTATTATCATTGTTGCCCTGCACTCTGATGGATATGTCCTACAGTGATAATACAAAGCCGTCTATAGATTTGTTTTAGTCATGTATAGTGTAGTACCACAAGACAGGCAAAATTTGTGAGATGGTCGCACATACAGTCCACAACATTTGCAGATTCGTTGAAAGCTTTCAGACTACAACCATCAGTGCTCCAGTCACCATTACCATCTAATAGGAAAATGATTTGACTAATGTAACAAATTGTTAGACTTACTTGCAGCAGTGAAGTCCCAGAATACACATCGTCTGCCGAAAATGATCTCATTCGTTTCAGAATTAGGTGAATAATTTATTAATCGTAAAGAGAATACTACAGGAGCATCAAGTCTTGTTCCATCATCAATGCCTGCAACTTGCACTGACACTACTTGACTGCCGACTACAGTATTGGACACTGCCATATTCAGTGATGTGTTCCTCACAGGGAATAACGCCGGGGAGTTGTATACAGTGAACGCTACTGACACACTACGATCTTGTGGAATGCTGCTCAAAATCTCTTGAGGAAGAGAAATTGCAGAATCTGTATTTTGTGACAAATCTCTTGATAGTTGAGTATTTGATGTTGACAGCTGTAAATTTTGAGAGTCTAAGGAATAGCTACATAAGTGCATGTTCAAGTACTAAATAGTATTTATACACAAGGACCTGGAGATTGTTTTACTGTCAGAGTTCTTCCTTGAAATGCACTCCTCTCAATCTATAAGAAACATGCACATGCAAGAGTGATATGCTATCATTGCTGCAATGGTAACTTACTTGTTCCCCTCTCAATGCTAGGTCTCTTCTAGACACAGATATATTAGTAAAGTTCACTTGCTCAATCAGAGCATCAACAATGTCATTGAATGCTTCTACAATCCTATATTTAGAAGCATAAATAGTCACTATCAGTGTGCACTTGCTTACGTGTTACTCTGTTCTTGAACAACTTCCATTGGCCACTCCTCAACATTGTCCAGAATTTCCACAGCATTTGTTGTGGCCTTAATTTGAATCAGTTCATCATATCATCATAATTCACTAGCTTACTTGAGTGATCATAGATAATGATGCATTCTGAGTCATAATAACATCCACTGATTGTGTGAGTAGATTAGCTACCACCTCAAGATTATCACTGTTCTGATCTGATGTTTCATTTGCTGTTGTTACAATACTTGTGAGGTTATTAATGACTTCATTCACATTCTCAATACTGATATTCATCTGTAATAGTAGATAAGCAATAATACTACCAATAGCATTATTACTATTACCTGTTGTATGTTGCTGAACTGTTCACTAGCTACTGTTCTACACTGATCAATCGATGGAGCTGCCCAAATGTTTCCAGACTCACATTGTCTAGTTGCCATTACTCTATCTGGTCCATAGCGGCAGATAGTGCTAGCAGTAGAGTTGACTTCAGTCTCATTCCACTGGAATACTCCTCTAGCACCACCATCAGTGGACTCATGACTACAATGCCCTAATGCTAAGGAAATAGGACTGAATGTATTTGTCTCTACCTATTCTAACTGTGCAGTGTTTGGAAATTTAAGCATATTTGAGTGGTAACTAACTCATAACACATAACAATAGAGACAAAACAACATTTATTACATAGTACGTCATCTTTCAACAATCGGATTGCTCTATTCGAGGGCATTAAATAATAGATAGACAGCGAGTCCGAGGATCTACGCGATTTAGAAACCCGAGGCCCGTTGCTATGGTGTCCGAGCGTAGCGAGGACACTATTCCAGCGGGCCGAGGGTTTCTAAACCGCGTGGATCCGATTGGACGAGCTGTCTAACTTATTTAGAGTCTACTAGGTTACCTGTTTTGTAAACACACTTGCAAGTCAACATGTCTGACTAGCGCACGATGCTGACTGCTCTGTCTGTGCGGCGAACTAGCTGATTGAACATAAACAAAGCTTCTAGTTCTATGTAGGACGAACGGCAGTACTACTGCCCTATACAGCCAGCAACCGTCGCCGAGAAAAGATCGACCAGAGCGATCGACGGTCGCCGCACTCGAGCAAGCAGCATGGCAGGGGAGGAGCCCCAGGCTAGGGTGGAGCTTGTGGCAATATGGCGAGCGATGGCGAGTGATCTGCGAACGAGTAACACCATCAAGGAATACTACGGTACCTGGAACATCAGCGCTGCTTAGTTAGCATTCCGTACTTTTAGTGAGCGTCTCTGGACTAATACAGTGTTCGAAGCTGTAAGAAACGCACGTATACTGAGCCCATTACAGCAAACACACACTCCATTCTTTGGTTATGTCTGAACGCCTGAGGATACACTTAGAGCTTCGCTAGCGTGACTCTACAGGAATTAGAGTCACGCTGTTGACCAATCAAATTACCGTATTTATAATCAGATGAACTATGTAATAAATCATTTATTGCCCTACACAACTCGGGCAATAACCGACATTAATGACCTCGGGAAAGTCGGTTGCCCTCGTACAGTCTCGGGCAACCGTCTTTCCCGCGGTCATTAATGTCGCCAGTGGAATAAATCTCATGGCGCATAGCAGGACAGTGGTGCCCGCATTGCCAACAATTTAGGTAAGGCGCATGACAGCAGCCCTAATACCGCAAGGTGAAGAGCTGTATCGCGCGCACCTTATATGCACAAAAATCACGCTCGCGCTAGTGGGACTAACGCGAGTATAATAACAAAACAATTAATGTATGTCTCCTCGTGTAACATCGGATTTGTCCGCACTCGCTTCCGGTCTCGATGTAAAAATAGACCACTCGGGCTACGCCCTCGTGGTCTATTTTTACATCTCGGCCACAAGCTCGTGCGTACAAATCCGATGTTACACGCGGAGCCATACATTAACTATTACTTATTGTATACTTCCTGTTTAGATCAAAGACACCGCCCGTGCGATAAATCTGCTAGCGCACTCTCCAACAAAACCACAGTGCATTATCAAAAATAATGCACTGCAGTTTCCCATTGAAAAGCAATGGTAAGAGAGTGTCCAGTGCGATATCAGAAATAATGCACTGGCGGTGGTTTGTTTGATCAGACCACACTTCCTGTCAGCGTTTTTATACCATCACATGCTCCCAATACTAGTGGGTACAAATTAATCAAATTCATAATAAACAAACAGCTTGACTTAAAAATCCAACACAATTCTGCAGTTGTCCAGAGAACAAGTTTGACAGACTAACAGGAACGCTTGGAAGTAGAAGTAGGACTTGACATACGATACAGACCATACAGAAAGATTTCGGAGGATAGGGCTTCCCGCTCTCTTGCCTAGTTTCCAAAATAAACTTGCACAACCATTTACTAACTATCACAGGATCATTATAGTGAAGTAAGTCTCCTGGCACCGTTCAGAAGAAGTTGCCTTGCCGGTTTCCATAATCCATTTACCAAATTTTCTCAAGCCCCACGCGTTCACTCTAGACGTGTTCTCTGGATCAACTCCCTCGGCAGCCTTTATCACATCTGCGTCAGAAGCGACTACAAATCGAGAACTGGGAGCCAATTCCGTCTTCTTTCGTCGTAAAGATAGAGATAGACGGAGCTTTTAGCATCAGGGCTACCTTCAGCCATCTTAAAACGAACACATGGGATTCGCGCATGCGCATTGATCTAAACAGAAAGGCACAATAAAACAATTAACGTATGGTTCCTTCGTGCATTATCGGATTTATCCGCACTCGCTTCCGGTCTCGTAGCTAAAAATAGCGCACGAGGGCGGAGCCCGAGTGCGCTATTTTTACCTACTCGACCGGAAGCGAGTGCGGATAAATCCGATAATGCACGAAGGAACCATACGTTAACTATTACCTACTTACACGGCTGTCTTTCACTAGATACACTTGTACAACATCATGCAGCGCACACGATAAATTTAGGCATTTATACATAGCTTACATTCACAACTTTGCTCAGGAGGACAAGAGCAGGTGTAGTCAGTGTTGCTGTTGGTACCAATCATACATGTTGCTCCATTCTGACAGGGATTGCTGGCGACACAGATATGCACTGGAACACAGCCAGTGCAAGCTGTGTTTGGTTCATGCCCCATTAAACATGGGAATGCACATGCTACAATGAGACAAATAAAGACTCAACACAATGTGTTATAACACTCTGCTAGTGCAACATCCGATTTATTGACAGAGCCCTCGGGGCTACGGCCCTCTGGCTCGGTCAATAAATCGGATATTGCATGAGCAGAGTGTTATAATGAATTTATTTCACAACTGAATCCATACTATGCATGCGCAGTTGTACCGCGTGTTTGCATCTAGCTTAGCTAGCTAGCTACTGTAGTACTGTATCCACGTCAATCCTGCAATTGTGCCACGGAAAAAGAAAAACATCAACCAGAGAAAGAAGCCTCATCTGTCTTTATGTAGAGACAGCGACCGCTAAGCAAAGTGTGGAAAACAGGGAATAAACTACTTATCGACGTTTTGTGTGTGTCTAGCGCTTCGATCGTGCTATCATAGTGTGAGTGATGCATGTATACTACGTGTTGCCACGGAGACTCGTTACACTACGGTGTTCTAAGTTTGCTAAGCTATAGGAGAAAGTTTCTTTAGCTCGTAGGATCTTTGTTGAATACATTATGAGACAACTTGACACAATGCATGCATCACTGTATTTACCGTTAATTTCCATTGAACAGTTTCTGTCAGTAAATCCAGCGTCACAAGTACAGATGTAATCATTGACTAGATCTTGGCATGTTCCGTTGACACATGGATCAGGATCACATTCGTCAATGTCTATCGAACAGTTTCTGCCAGTGAATCCTGCATCACAAGTACATATGTAATCATTGACTAGATCACAACAGGTTCCATTGACACATGGATTGGCGGCACATTCGTCAATGTTTATCGAACAGTTTCTGCCAGTGAATCCTGCGTCACAAGTACAGATGTAATCATTGACTAGATCAACACAGGTTCCATTGACACATGGATCAGGATCACATTCGTCAATGTCTATCGAACAGTTTCTGCCAGTGAATCCTGCGTCACAAGCACAGATGTAATCATTGACTAGATCACCACAGGTTCCATTGACACATGGATCGGCGGCACATTCGTCAATGTCTATCGAACAGTTTCTGCCAGTGAATCCTGCGTCACAAGTACAGATGTAATCATTGACTAGATCTTGGCATATTCCATTAACACATGGATTAGGATCACATTCGTCAATGTTTGTTTCACAAGATGTTCCTGTGTATCCATCTTGGCAGATACATTGTGTGCAGTCTTCATCGGGTGTGCCTTCGTTTTGACATGTCATGTTGCATGCTGGAGAAAGATCAAGGAGAGTGATTTTGTATTATGTGTAGTATCTTACATTCTTACCGCATGTGTAGTTGGTAGCACTACTAGCTGCATGGTTAGTAGGACAAGCAGTAGTACATGATCCATCAGTGTTGAAGAATGGACAGCATGTTGTACCATCAGCAGCACAGGCTCCTTGCCCCATACTCAGACACGTGTCGCTACATGCTGTAAGGAAAGATCAGGTCTACCATATTGCTGTTTACTAATGATGAGGTCACTCACCAAAGCAATTTGCTGTAGTATCAAGACCTGCAGGACCTGTAGCTGCTCCAGTACAGAACCGACAGTCTCTCCTGGTCGTTGCGGACAGCAATGATGGACTGACACTGCCCTCAAATGGCATAGTACTAGGTAGCTGGTAAACGTTAGGTGAGCCTGTAGCGCACTCCAGTTGAAACTGAGCATATTGTACAGCACTAGTTGTACCCCCATCAGTCACTGTATACTGCACAGCGACTGATAGTGATCTGTACATATCATGAGCTGCAACGGCCTGACAGGTGTAATGGTAGTCCTGTAAGTCAACAGAGATGGTAGAGCTCTCTCCTCCATTAGCAATCAGGACCATCGTCAGGTTGGAACTGATCTGTGACTGACTTGGTGGTGGACATTGCTGTGATTTGACCAGGACAAGAACGGTTGCAAGTAGTAGGAGCACCTTTCTTTGACAAGCCATTCTTGCTGTGCAGTATGCAACAAATAATTCTGATGTAATTAGTGCCACAGTGACTAACTTGTATTCTCTCTACCTATATACAACTGTGCAGTGTTTGTGCAACTGTGCAACTAACAACTGTGCAGTGTTTGTGCAACTGTGCAACTAACAACTGTGCAGTGCAGTATTTGCAACTAACTGTGCAGTGTTTGGAAATTTAAGCATTTTGAGTGGTAATTAACTCATAACACATAACAATAGAGACAAAATAACATAGCTCCGGCGCGAACTCTCACCTTCAATGTTACGCCCACTTCAGATCATGTTTATTCTAAAAGAAAATTAAAAAGATTTCTATCGAAATCAAAAGGATGTAGGGTTGTGAAATCTACCACTGGTCCACAATGTAAACTAACAAGGAACAAGCATGGAATGGTAACACGATTGACTTGCTAACAAACCATAGATCCCTCATCAGTGGCTGCTGTGTTTGACTATAGCTAGTTCAACTAGTTGCTGTTGACTGACACCTGACGTGCATTCAGCTTGTGACAAAAAAATATTGCTCGTATGTACAGCCACTAATGTAGGGATCTATGGTCTGTTAGCAAGTCAATCGTGTTACCATTCCATGATTGTTCCTTGTTAGTTTACATTGTGGTCCAGTGGTAGATTTTACAACCCTACATCCTTTTGATTTCGATAGAAATCTTTTTAATTTTCTTGTTTGTATCCTTTTTTCTTTTTCAGTGAAGTGCAGTTCAATATCATGCACGTACTGAGCCGTCTTTGTTTCCACCATTAGTTTAGTTTTCCTGTTGTTGATGGTCTATTATTAACAATTTAAAAATAAATGTTATGCTGTACATAACAGCTCGCCTACGCATGCATGCAGTGCATACAAGCCCCGCCCACACTTGTTTGTAGACCTGTACGGCGGTTATAATATCTGTCAAGCGCAGAATGGTGATCCTATACGAGCTTACCGTTCTTCGAAGACTCCAGACAAATATGTGTTCTCCGTGATCCATACGTCGCGGCGATACTTAAGCTAGTGCTTGGTCACGTGCGTTAATCACTGCTCGATCGGGATAGTATCAGTTCGCCTACTCTCATTTCGCTTACCGGCTATCGTTTTGCCTATTAAGAGCCCAGGCGTGCTGTTTTTCCTACGCAAGCCGCCTTCGGCAGCGCGCGTGCGCGTACAGAATCACTATTAAGGCTCACTGACCGATTAGCTGGTTCCGGTGGCTTAGTGGTTTAGTACGGTGGATTGTAATGCGGATGGTCAGGGTTCGATTCTCGCAGAGAACATTTTTTCCAGAAAACTTAAGTTTTTTAGCTAGTAGGGACAGCTCGACGATCCTTGGTGAAGGCCGAAGGCCTTCTTTAGGACGACCCCCTCAACGATCTTTAGCTAGGGCCGAAGGCCCGGTTTAGGACGATCTTCCCGACGATCTTTAGCTAGGGCCGAAGGCCCGGTTTAGGACGACTTCCCCGACGATCCTTAGGCTTACCAAGGGCCGAAGGCCCAGTTTAGGACGACCCTCCCGACTTTGCGCAGTTAGGAGAAGGTTATTAAGGTTTAGGGTTTTGTTTTATAATTTTGGTAGGCGGAACAAAACAAAATGGGGAGTAGGCCAACTGGGAGTAGGCGAACCAGTACCAATCCGCTTGATCACGTGCGTATTGCGCAATCACAATAATGGCGTCTAACACTTAGCTGACAATGGATCACGATCGAGAAATCGCGGAATTTCTATCGCCGTTTCGCTAAAAACTAAGTTCAAAAGGAACAAGCCAGGAGAATTTCACGACTGTTCGTGGGTGTTTTGGTCTCGACACTGCTCACGTAAAGGCGCTAGGCGAGTGGAAGAAAGACGAAGATGGGTGATGAAACTCGATTTTCACCGTTTCCAGGTTCGTCACTTTAGTAACAATTTCGAGCTGTCTCCTTGCTACTGTAAGATCGAGCAACGCCAGATAGCAGATCTAAGTGTCTTTGGACCTATAAAATTCCTATCCAGGCGAAATATCAGCGTTTGAACGCTAATACATTCTATGTAGCCGCCATTTTGTTTTTCTGTATAGGGAGGCACTACCGTGCCTCCCTAATATTGGTTGGCAAAAGATGTTTCAAGCTGCAATAACTACGGCAACTTCGGCAAGCAACGTTGTAGCGACAATCTTACTGCTGCTATAGATAGATTCCACCGTGAGGTGTGATGGAATGTTTGCGCTGAATTAATGAGCAAACGACGCGCCGTGACGCAATTACCACACCTCTTGGTGGGACGAATAACATGACCTAGTTGGGCGTGACCCGACCTGTGCGTCAGGCCACGCCCAACTAAAATATGGCCAGTGGCACAGCGGATCGGGTCCCCGCGGATTCGGTCCCCCGGACCAATTCCGCTAGCATATTTCGGTCCGGGGGACCGAAATTGGAATCTGCGGGTTCATTCTACCGCGTATACGGTCCGTGCATTATTACACCGTATCACAAGACTGAGTCTGTCACGGCTGTTTTTTTGTGGACATTTAGTCTGTAATTAAAACAATAAAAATTTATTACGGTATTGCTTTAATCTAGCCGCGTGCGCACACAAGAACAACCAGTGTCTAGCGGTTGCTACTGCACGCTACTTGGTTACCTTAGTACTTAAAATTGTCCATTAGCCACTTCATACAACCACTACAACTAGTACTAGCGGTAGTGCCCACCCATAACACCATTCATACACTACTGCGCATGCACAAAAACAACACAGCTGCAATCACAATCGTGAAGAATTGTTGTGGTCTGGTACTTGAGGAGGTGATTGAGCGGAAGTGTACTTAGATCACAGTGAATATCATTGACCTGCTGCTAAAGTAAGCATTACTAAAGAGATTGATAAACAAATGGAAGTGTAACCTTTTTTGTAACGAGTAATACAACGGCTTATATATATAATACACAAATTTGGTGATTGTAGGCAAGAGAATGGCAGAAATGCACCAGCTCAGTGCACACTGCAGAGTGTGTGGGGGCAGATTAGAAAGATCAAGGAGGAGGAACCCAAAATATAGCTGTCTGAGTTATCAGGAGGCACTGGAAACCACTTTTGGGTTGGTGGTAAAGCTAGACTTTCCCGCTATCCATCCGGCATACTTCTGCAACTCCTGTTGTGCCACTACCCGTAAAAAGAAGGCTGCTGTGTCCAAAGGGGTCCTGTACAGGCACTCTATCACTCTTTTCAACTGGACAGAACACATCATTGATGATTGCACTGTAAGTATAGAACAAAACAGGTTTACTAAATCATGCATCCATTATAGATATGCAAGCATATTGAGGGTACTGCCATGCCTGCTGGCAAAAAGAAGGCAAGCAAAAATAGAGGCAGACCTAGTGAGAGCAGTGTAACTGTCATCTACCAGCACATCAGATCAATAGCTCCACCAAAGCTGATACATACACCAAGTACTAGCTACTACTACACTGGTGAACAACCGACTCACCTAACTTGCTCCATATGCTACTCCATCTTGAGTCAACCAGTGGAGTTAGGCTGTGATAGTCTTGTCTGTGCAGCATGCTCTCAAGAATGGCTAGAGCTCAGTGGAGACATATTTTGTCCTGTTTGCCATCACCACCAGCTTGATAAGGCTACTATCAAAGTACCACATAACGCCGTTCTCGAGATTTTAGCAGGTTTGAGAGTGTGCTGCAAAATCTGTAATGGACACACAACAGCAGTACATTATGATGAACACATGAAGAGCAAGTGCACAAAGCACATTATCAACACTAGATCTGTAGATGACATCCTGTGCCAGTCCAATAGGGCTACTACTAGAGGATGCAAATTCGGTCACTGTTACCTTTAAAACCATTCTAAAGCAGTACAGTAGCTGCTACAAAGGCTACAGTGGAGGGGCAGTCACTGATGAACAAATAGATAAACTCGGTAAATTTAAAAACCACATGTTTCATTATTAATCTTTATACAAACAGAAAAGGACATCAAGACCTTCATGAGCAGTTATAGAGAGTTTTTCCCAAATGCTACCATCTTACTCAAGATGCATATCTTGGAAGACCATGTGGTGGAGTGGATGAAGAGGTGGAAGATAGGTGCTGGACTCATGGGAGAGCAGGGAGCAGAGTCCATCCATGCCCATATAGGACGACTAGAGACCACATATTGTGGAATCGTCAACCCACTTCAAAAGCTACGCTACGTGTTTAATGAGCACAATCTTGAGTCAGCACCAGGGCTGAATGACTTACAGCCAGCTCAAAAACAATACAAGAAAAGACCTAGAGAAGAAGACTCGCTTAATGCACATACATAAGTCTAGTATTGTCAAAGTAAGGCACAAAAAGTGTCAAACATTGTTGGGGAAACACATTAACGCACGTCTAATGAACAGATTTCACGAAACCCTCGGCGTTTGAGCACCGTTGCAAACATTGTAGAGTTAGCTCCTTAGTTATGGTTTGCAAAAGGAGCTTTGCAGCTACAGCCAACCTGTTTGCTATTGAAACTGTACTGGTAAACAGAAGACAGCAAAGTGCTGACCACAAGGACAAGGTGTGTCAAGTGGGCGTGACCGTGAACACGAGTAGGTAGCCATTGCTCTTGGCTTTGATACGCTTTTTCTTGAGATGTCTACGCACCCCCAGAGCTGTCCTACAGTTTAGATGGAATCTACAAGTACCTAGGTAGTCAACTATGGACGCTTTTGTCGTCAGAGAGGTCAAAGACGGCCGTCAAGGTGAGTCAGCCATACATAACTCGAGAACGAAAGCACTTTAGCAAAATCCACAAGTCAGATTGCAAGCCATTGTCATGCTAAGCCTGTTCATACCTTTACCGAGTTTCAGAAGTGAGCGGTGGTCTCTGCAGCTCATTGGACAGAATGAACGAATGAATGACAAAGCAAGTACCGTAACCCTCGCGCATGCGCCGAGGGTTAAATATTGTCCTTTTAAAGCGCCATATCATGCGGGAGAAAAAAGGTTACAGCTATTAGTTACTACAACCTAATAGCACACTAGCTAACCTTTGATTCCGTTCCTTTTCGACGTCTTGGATCAAGTAGGATCTTGCGCTATGTCTTCTTTTATTGTAAGACCTTTTCCCCTTGCGCTGAACTTGTAACTCCGCCGTACTTTCAGCTATTGATACGCTTTTTGCTCCGAGAGAAAGAGCAGCTTTCCTTCTCCTCGATTGTCTTCGCCACGTTGGTTGGACCAGAGATTATTAATACTACGTAACCGGGATAAGAAACTGTCAATCAAAATGTATTGCAAGAGGTGGACCCATGCGCGTTTCGCGTTTCGTCAAACAACCACAAAGAACGCGCAGATACGGAGTTTGTATGAACTCTTGCTCGCGTTAGCACTTGCTCTTGGGACGAAAGGAGCGTGTTTCTTCACTACTAGTGTCTCCTAGTCGAAGACTATCAAGGTTTTATTGGCTATAGACGACGGGCGCGTGTGATGTTGACAAGGCAAAATCTGTGTTCGTGGCGATGTAACAGATAGTTTGTAAACACATCCATGACTTCGTGAGATGCCTGTTGCAGTTCCTGCTTAGTTTATTGTAAAGTTCGAGTACTGGTGCGTGTAAATAGATACATTTTGTGCTTCTTGATGCTTTGGATTCGCACCAGCGACGGTTTAAGCCATTTTTTGGTCCCACTTTTGTAAACACAACCGTACACTCAGTAGAATCTGTTGACCTGGTATTCACTTTCACAGTATCTTTTGTTAGGTGGATGATTGGATTGTGTAAATGTCATAATTTAAGCTCTGTAACTAGTCTACAACAGGCCTTAACCATAGTTTTTTAACGAAAAAGCTCGTGCGTGCGGTCGCCTGATTGAGTCACTGAATGCTGTAATACAATTTTCACGAGAATGACGTCATTCCAAGCGAAACGCGCATAGTGACAAAAGATTGCCACAGTTTCTTATCCCGGTTACGTAGTATTAATAATCTCTGGTTGGACAGTCACGTGAAAGTCACACAGAACAGTTTAAAAACGGACCGGAAGTTGGTTGCTATGTGTTGCTTGAAATTACAGGGGGTGTGTCTAAATGTCCACATTTCAATTAGCCAAAAACAGCCGTGCTGTCACTCCATTTCGTCGCGTCAGGTCAACTGCATGCACTTAACAGTGTTCTCAAACACAGACTGCATACACATCATTAAGACACTACTGTAACAACAGCAACTATTAATGACCAGAGCTGCATTTATACAGAGAGTTCTGGAATAACATGACCACAACAATAATGACTGTCCTGAATGTACAATACTGTCCAGCAGTTTTTTCTGTGCTATTCTCCAGTATACGACCTCAGAATGCTTCTGAACAAGTGAATGCCTCATTTGTCAAACCCTAAACCAACAGCGACCAGTCTTTAACGTGAGCTGTGCACTGGTGTGTTTGTTATGGTATCTCTCCTATAGGCTAACAGCGATGTTCTGACTGGGAGATAGAGACGCTGACTGCAAAGTTCCACTTTGTTGATCTGGCAGGGTCAGTGAGACTAAAGAGAACCAGAGCTACAGGAGAGATGGCAAAGGAGCAAATATCGATCAACTATATGGTCTATAGTAAGCAATGTGCTTTGACCGTAGTAAACAAATGTAAACACAGTTTTACTGTGTGGTTTCATTCCTTACATGTGTTTCTAACCTTTCCTACACTACACATGTTTGTTCATTAGACACACTATCTCAGTCAAGCACATCTTATGGTATGATGTTTCTTCCAAATAGAGTCTGCCCACTATGCCGCAGTGAACCTGCAAGTCACGAAACAATTATTATCATAGCACACTGTTAATGATTATTATGGTGCAGTTTATACATTGATACAGTCTTCTTAATTTAGCTTTGGAGCATAAAAGTTACCTAGATCGATACTTTAGAGTCCTTCACGCTGTGCGTCTAACCATAGATAATAAATACTACGTAACCGGGATAGGAAACATTGAAAACCTGATGGGCAGATGCGCGTTTCGCTGTCGTGACGTCAAATGACGATTAAATGAAATTCATAGATAAATTTCACAGGGCTACAAAAAGATGGGCGATTTATGCCTGGTTTACTCGGCTGTAACAGATGTTTCATAGAGTGTCTGAGAACGCCGGTAGAACGTTACAAATACGTAGTATATATTATCTCTGCTAAGACCTAAAATGACTATACAGCAGCTGAACATTTTCCGTGGCCCACAGAGCGATACAAGTGTCACGCAGTTGTACGGAATTAAGCACGCATTTTCAACGGGCTATGGAACAGGCCAGTCAGCTCAAAACCGAACTAAACAATGAGGAACACATTGTACTTTAGTATAGAAATGGCTAGAAGTAAAGGAAAGTGTTTACAACGGAGAAAACGTGTATAATAGAATGTTTTCAGCACTCCCTTGCTCACAGACGTGCTCTCCTCAATCTCTCAGCCAACCTTGCCACAAGAGGTCAAAGAATGATACCTAAACAAATCTCTATAGCGTCTTTCATGCCGCGAATCACTCGTGTACTGAAGCTACAAACCCAAAAGTGTCGTCCATTGTCATCTCCCTGCCTACTGTCAGCGAAACGAGCATTGCGCCACCAGACGTGACGTCACGCAATACATTTTGAATTGGGTAAATTCGGATTTTCCTGTCCCGGTTACGTAGTATTTATTATCTATGGTCTAACACACTGGTACAGCGGTTTTCAGGCTTCTTGCATTAGAAAAACCGTAGACCGTGGAGCGCGCACGTGCGTGATCATGTTTTTTTTTGTTTTTTTTTTTTTTTATAGAAATAACACACATTTAGCAAATCGTGCTAGTAGTGGTAGGTATAATTAATTAAGTTAACTAAATAAAGGTAAAATAAGTTTTTTAAATAACTTAAGGTCAGTACACAGTATATAGCTTCTGTATAGGTAGGTTATTCCATAATTTAATAGAACGAAACATGAAAGAGTTGGCAGACTGATAAGTACGAGAGAAAGGAATCTATTTCAATGTATATAAGAAATAGAAGAGGACCCAGGACAGAGCCTTGTGGCACCCCTGAAACAACAGTAATTGACTCAGAAGAAACACCATTTATCACAACACGTTGTTGACGTTTAGTCAGATAACTATCAAGCCATGAAAGAATGAAGGGGGAAAGATGTAACAGTTCTAGTTTAGCCATAAGCGAGGCATGAGGAATACTGTCAAAGGCCTTCTTAAAATCGAAAAAAATGCAACAGATTTCCTGGTTGTGGTCAAGTAGAGACAACCATTCATGAGTAAGTGACAAAACAGCTGTAATGGTAGACATACCTTTACGAAACCCCCACTGAGAATCAGAAAGGGGTTGGCTGTCAGCTAAGTGATCAGAAACAATAGAGTAAACATGTTTCTCAAGCAGTTTACTAATAATTGGAAGAAGTGATATAGGTCGATATCCAGAGGGGCTGGCCTTGTCAGTTTGTGACTTTAAGATTGGAACGATATTAGCTCTTTTCCATGCTTCCGGAAAGTGACCCATTGATATGGAAGTATTAAGTAAAACACAGAGTGAAGGAGCAATGCTTAAGGCAGTGGATTTGAACATACATTTGTATGTGCAGAGATACCATCAGGGCCACTAGCTTTGGAGACATCAAGACCTCTGATTAGAGACAAAACCTCCTCAATGCTACATAGCAAGCAGTCTGGACAAGCAATAGAAAAATCACAATAACTTTCAGCGTGATTTTGTAGAGGAGCAACAGAATAGTTCCAGCACAATGAGAAGAAAGAATTCAACATGTCAGCCTTTTCTTTGGGGGTGACGGCCTCAAGATTGTCGTAAGATAAAGAAGGAATTTGTGATTGCTCTTTATTAATCATTTTTATGGTTTTCCAAAACTGCTTACTATTTGTAGGTGCCAAGGAATTGAAAAAATCCTTTTTGGCTACTCGGAGTAAGCCAACAATCTGGTTTCGTAAAGATTTGTATAGTGCAAAATGAATCGGATCATTGGACTTCTTAGCTTTTAAAAAATGAAAGTTGCGTTCTTTAATGAGGCCAACAATGTCTCCTGTAATCCAAGGCAGGCTTTTCTGTAATTTGAGAGAACGTTGAGGAACACAAATTTTCATTATCTCTAGAAAAGATTGTGACAATAGAGAAGTCAAAGAATCCACATTATCAGACAGCACATCGTTCCAGTTAAACTCATCAATCAGCTCACAGGCTCTGTCAAAATCGGCTTCATTGTAAATCCAAACCAACCTAGGAGGAATTTTAATTGGACGAACAGGACATTTCAAATTCAAGGTGAGCGAAATTCCCAAATGGTCAGAAGAGGCAAGTGGAGGTAAGGTTACACAATTATTCAAATAATGTGGATCCGATAACAGTACAAGGTCGATAAGAGAATTTGGTCCATTCTGATTAATGTGAGTAAAAGATGATACAACCTGCTGTAATGAAAAAATAGAAAAAATATCATTTAAGTACAAAAATAAAGAATTTTCAGAATTAAAAAAGTTCACATTGAAGTCACCTAAAAGGATAAAAGTAGAAAATCTACGAGGGATTGCTAAATAAATTGTGGTACAAAGATCATCAAAAATAGAAACAAGTGATGAAGGAGGACGATAAAAAAGACAAATGCAGATTGTATAATTTATGCTATTGGGAGCAACAGATAAAGCCAAAAATTCAAGATTATGAGGACCGCCTTGTAACTGAATTTTAAATGAGAGAGAACAATGGATGAAAATGAGAATACCGCCACCATGTCTGTTGCGATCCAGCCTTTGGACTTGATAATTGTGAAGAAGAATTTCGTTATTTGTAATGTCTGGAGAAAGCCATGATTCAACAATACAAACCAGGTCAGGCTTATGATGTAATACGTTTGCTCTTAGGACATCAATCTTAGGAATTAAGCTCCTGGCATTGTAATACAATATTTTTAAAATTTTAGGGTGGGCTTACCAAAGGAAGAAACAACAACATTGTGAGAAGTAGGTAGTCAGTCAGAGGAGCCATTAGGCTCAACAACAGGAGTAGCAGGATTATTTAAAAGAGAACAAGGAGCAGAAATGGATAGACTCACTGGAATCTGAGTCAAGGGTGGGCTAGCGGAGTCACTCTCATGAACTGGTTGAGCGTCTGGAGAATTGTCAAAGACTAAACATGGAAGAAGTTTCCAATTGGATTTTTGCTGAATTACTCCCCATTCTCGCTCAAGAGTCGCTAGAGTAGATTCGTCGCCAGAGATCACAAACCACCATCTAGTTTCCTTACCGTTCGACAGTGAGAATTTTCTCTTGACACTAATACTATCTTCAGTAAGGCTGGTGGATTTAGCAATGGTTTGGCAGATGGTATTGGCATTAATTTGCTTTCTCGTACCCCATACCTTTCTTTTTCCACTTGATGGAACTTTTTTCATGTGTTGGCCGCATTGCAGGGGTGTGGTCAGGCAAAGAAATGGCAAGTAACCGTCGAACGAGCTGTGAACCAAGTCGCTGTAGTGCTTATTCGGAGGACCTTCGCTGGCGAATGGTGTATCAGTATGAAGCACTGGACCTAAGCACTGGCCTTCATCAGTGCCGGATTAACAACTTTGAGGCCCAGGGGCTACTTTGTTAATGGGGCCCTCAGTGCTCTATAATTGTTGCCAACGGGGGGGTGGTGTATACACAAACCTGTGTAGTCATTGTGTATTCTTCACCTAGGAAATGATTACATGTGGTTTTGACAGCACTGATGACTCCAGCCCAGTGGCATAGCAACTGATAGCAAATTCCTTAAGATACGCCCCAGTTAATACTTATAGAAAAGTTTTTGTACAGAATTGGGGGCCCCCAATGGCTAGGGGCCCCGGGGCTGTAGCCCCTAAAGCCCTTGCATTAATCCGGCACTGGCCTTCGTTCTCCATCGTGCTAGTAGCGATCGTTCAGTGACTACACGTGCTAGTGTTGTTTTCGTGTGGGCGTGTCGTCATTCGCGCGCCGCGCAAATTGCGCAATGATAGTGTGACGCTCCACGGTTTACGCTTTACGCTCTACGCTTTTTTGTTGCAAGAAGCCTGAAAACCGCTGTAAATAAGTTTACAACACGCACGCGGAATGGTACTTCAGCAGAGTGTCTGTCTCAAGGGGGACCGAATCCGCGGAAGGGGCACCGAATCCGCTAGCGGTTTTGGTCCGGTGCGAATGGTGCGAATGTCCTTCAGGAAAGGTGCGAATGTCCTTCAGGAAAGTTGAAAGGTGCGAATGTCCTTCAGGAAAGTTGAAGGACATTCGCACCTGGTGGGATTCTTTGGTATCTACTGGCCCATCCTATGGGTACTTTCCAAACGCATCTAAGACCTACTTGCTGGTAAAAGAAGACACTCTGATGCAGCCAAAGAAATCTTTTCCAACACTGGGATCTCAATCGATCTGAATGGTAGAAGGGTGCTAGGCTCTCCCATTGGCTCTCCTGAATTTATTCACAATTTTGTCACAAATAGCATTTCAGATTGGGTAGCCCAATTGGAGACTTTAGCTGTTATCGCCATCCCGCACCCACAAGCAGCTTTTTCTGCATTTGTGCATGGATTCTCGAGTAAGTGGACATATTTGTCTCGCACTTGTCCCGGAATTGACGACCTTTTTCAACCTCTAGAGGATGCTATTCGTACAAAATTTATCCCTGCACTTACTGGAAGAGATCCCCCAAACGATTCGATAAGGGACCTCCTCTCTCTTCCCTTTCGTTTCGGAGGACTGAGTATCTCCAACCCTTGTGCTAGAGCTGCATCTCAGTTTCGAGCCTCAACTTTGATCACTGCTCCACTAGTCGCCTCTCTTACTGAGTATTCTCTCAACTCAATCAGAGCTGGTCTCTGAGGTTTCTAAAAATAACTCCAGAACTGCCAGAGAACGTGCTAATGTGGTAAAAGAGAATCTTCCTCCTGCTCTTTGCAGACAAATGGAATGTGCAGCTGAAAAGGGGGCATCAAGCTGGTTATCTGTTCTCCCAATTCAAGAGCATAATTTTCATTTACACAAGTCTTCCTTTAGGGATGCTCTTTGCTTGAGATATGGATGGGAGCCAACAGGGTTACCTAACAACTGTGTGTGCGGTAAATCTTTCACGGTTGATCACTGTCTCAGCTGTGCTCATGGAGGCTACACCATCATGCGACATAATGAGTTGCGGAACATTACTGCTACCTTGTTACAGGAAGTTTGCTATGACGTGAAGGTAGAACCATCTCTCCAGCCACTCTCCGGTGAAAACCTGGCCCTAAAATCTGCTAATCGCGATGATGGTGCACGCTTGGATGTTGCTGCCACTAATTTTTGGTCTCGTGATCGACAACGTACTTTCTTTGACGTCAGGGTATTTAACCCCCTTGCTCCATCTAATAACCAACCGCTGTCTACATGTTACAAGAAGCAAGAGCAAGAGAAAAGGAGACGTTATGATCAGAGAATTCGCGAAGTCGAACAGGGTAGTTTCATTCCACTGGTCTTCAACACTCTTGGAGGTATCGGCCCAGCAGCATCAGTTGTGTACAAAAGAATATCCTCTATGATTGCTGAGAAGTCTGGCCAGTCTTACAATTCAGTCATCCGCCTCATTAGATGTAAACTCACCTTCTCTCTTCTTCGTTCTACAATAACTTGCCTTCGAGGATCACGGTCGCTCTTCTCATTCAATCGCCTAGACACTGCTGCTGACCTTGCCCTTACTGAGGGTAGGGTTAGTGACCCTTTTTTGCATTATTTCTTTTATTTTGTATCATTAATCTCTTTAAGTCCTACCATAAAAGCGTAGGCACCCGTTGTTCCGTCAAAAAAAAAAAAAGTTTTGGTCCGGGGGACCGAATCCGCGGGGGGACCCGATCCGCTGTGACACCGGCGGTGGGCGATCATTGCTACATCTTGGTAACAGGTTGAAATATGATCTTTCTGATTCTGAGGATATTCTGCTTAAGACTCGTTATCTTATCGGTGCAGCCAATAATCTCTTCACCACCCTCGGGTACGTTCAGTGGTCCTTCTCTCGTATCATACTTATTTCAATCTCATTGCCTTGCTTTGTATGGCTGCGAGCTGTGGAAACTCTCATCTAAATCTCTTAGAGTCCTTGAGGTGGCTTTTAATAACTGCTTGCGACGTATCTGGTCCCTACCTGCTAACACTCACACTTCTATTTTGCACTGTTGTGCTAATATGTTAAGTGTTTATAACCTTGTATTCTCAAGATCTGCTAAGTTTATTGACAGAGCCTCTAAATAGTTCGAATCTGCTTGTTCGTGCTGTTTTTCGTGAGTCATCTGTTCTGGTGTATTCCTTCGCTGGTCTCAATTCTGTGTTTGGGTCGCAATTTTTGAAAGTCTACCATGATGATGATAAATATTGTGCTGCTGTTGTCCGACCTTTTTTGAAAAGGAATCTTGATATTATTCATGGCACTTCTGATACTGAACTAATGCTCCGGACTATTCTAACTTCTTAATTATAATTATGCACCTATGTTGGTGTGTGTTCTCAATAATAATAATAATAATAATATCGAGAAATCGCGCAATTTACATCGCCGTTTCGCTAAAAACAATGTTCGAAGGCACCTGCCAGGAGAATTTCACGACTGCTTGTGGATGTTTTGGTCTCGGCACTGCTTGCGTAAAGGCGCTAGGCGCGCTGAAGAAACGAAGTAGCAAACTTGGTCATGCGGCCGGAAATGTCTCCACCTTTTTCAATTCAAAAAGTGGAAATTGTCTTGCGCGACGTCTGAGTGCCGTTTCAGTGGCTAAAAACCACCCAAAGGTTTTCAGATACACTGATTCCAACTAATTATGAAATTTAAGCGGATAATTCTGGGGAAAAAATGCTGTTTTGCTATGATCAATCATATAGCCGTTATAGCCGTCCGTTGTGGATCTGACTGGTCGTAGTTTGCTTCAATAAGTGTGCCGAACAGGTCAGCGTACCCCAGGATAGTAATTCAGACAGTTTAAACTTCTTAGTGCACATCGCTGACGAAACTAGATTTTCACCGTTTCCGGGTTCGTCACTTTAGTAACAGTTTTGAGCAATCTACTGTAAGATGTGGCAATGCCAGAGAGCAGATCTAAGTGTCTTTGGACGTATAAAATTCATCACCAGGCGAAATATCAGCGTTTGTACGTTATGTAGCCGCCATCTTGTTTTTCAGTTAATCCCTAGCTCTGCGCTATTTGGAAAAAACTTGTGCAATTTCGTACTGCGTTGCGCAAATTGATGGTTGCCAAATACCGTACAGCAGGAAATTATATTATACACAATTATGATAAAACTGTTAAAAATTTATCTTTGATAGTTTGCGGCATGTTATTTCTTTGTTGCATTTAACACATTATCATTTTTAACACCAATTCATTATTGTTCAAATTCTATGATATGATTCTACTTAGAACAAGCACAAATACAGAGCTAACACTCATGGGCACAACTAAACACTAGTAGCTACTTATAAGACAAAAATAGGACAGCTCATTGATCAACTCCAGCAGTCATACACTTGATGTCTTTCAGTTCAATGGCGCCAGTGTTTTCCTCAGTCGTCGTGGGATCAATCTGGTTGTCTTTCTTGCAAAATAGGTTCTTTGTCATGGTCTTTATTGCATCACGAACTGGTTTGAGTAACGCTATGGCTACTAGTGGTGTAGCTGTGCCTGGAACACTGAAAAGAAGTCGACTAAGGTAGCGTCGAGCAGCACTGGTCACAGTAGTATTGCCTGGGATAATTAATTGTAGAATAAAGCTCAGTGCTGGCACCATAGTGCCGATCAAAGTAACAATTGATGCAATGAAGATATACACAAGTACTTTAGCGACTGCCTTCTTGAGTTGAACACTTCCTTCAAGTGTGTGTTTCTTGATGTACACAAATGTAATTATTATCATAACAATCTGAATGATCAGGAAGGTAAAAGCCACTATGGTAAACAGAGAAGCTGATGTTATGAATAAAATAGATGCGTGTATACGTATAGAGCATAATCCCCCATTGATGTAGCTCACGAAGTCAGGTGGTAAGACTATTGTTAACGGTAATGATATTATCGTTATAATAAGCCATGATAATACAATATAAGGTGTGATTAGGTACCATTTTGGCTTCTTCTCTCCATACTTTATGAAAATGAAGATAATGATTGTGTAAAGGGTTCCAGAGTTGAGCTTTTGAACATTAGCCACTAGGAAGGTTGCATAGAACAGCTTACATGATATAGTTTCATTGTGGTTGAGGCGTACTATCCAGCCAAGATAGAAGATGGCTTGGGCAATCCAACCTAGTATCTCTGCTGCAAATATATTGATGAGAAGAACTCGAATCTTGATATTGATAGTCTTAGCAAGAAGCAGTGCCAGTATAACCAAGACACACAGCAGGAGTGGTAGTAGAGATAGGAATATGAAGAAACAGACATTCAAAGCAACGTTGACATCATAGTAGAGTTGATTATCCACTCCAGTGATGTTGAGCTCCATAATTATAGCTACTACTTCTCGTTTTGCTGATACTACCAGTGAGTTATGTTTTAGCACCTTTAGCTGTACTCTGTACTTACACATTCTTTGTAATCGGCACTTAGAGTGTAAGTATTTGAGCTTATCTTACAACTGTAAATGTTGTTAACCATGTGTTGGAATCTAATCCACAGGGAGAGAGGGAGGGAGGGAGGGAGGGAGTGAGGGAGGAAAGGAAGAAGTAAAGTAATGATTTCGAGCAACCTCATGGTATTATAAGGACGAGGCAACGCCAAAGGACAGATCTAAGTGTCTTTGGACGTACAAAATTCACCACCAGGGGAAATATCAGCTTGTAACGCTAATGCATTGTATTGTAGCCGCCATCTTGTCCCTATGTAATATCATGCAGTGAGTACATCAACTAAAAAACTTTGTTATTATCACTGACATATGCTAATCACCCACTATCATCATTGATAATGAGAGCAAGGTCAGAGCCTCACACTAAAAATGGTTGCAAGATTCGTATGGGATGATTAAAACAAAAAAAGACAATGATTATATCATTGAGATTATCTATTATTGTTAATACAAAAAGAAAAAAATACTGAATAATTAAATTTTAAAGTATCACACAATAATTTCAATTTTGTTGCCTTACAAGCAAAAGCAGCTAACTATAGTTATTGATACTAATTTTTCAAAGCACTGTATTCATTTCACTTTCTTTTTCAATCTTGCTGGAGTCTGGCTTCATGAAATAATCACTCTGTGAGACATAATATGTGTTCTCACAATTTGAAGTGAACATCATCAACGCTTGTGTCTTCAGAATAGGATTTATCTTTCTCGCTCGCATCAATTACAGCTTCTCTCATTAATTGTTTCTTTGGAACTTGCTATGCCTAAAGTATCAGAGGTTGTGGAGCGGCTGGCGTGATTGTAGCGAAATGATTTTTGCATGATCTTGAAGCAAGGAGAAGTCAATAAAATTTCCACTGATTGCGCATGTCAGGACTGATCGCGACAAAGAAGATGAAATAAAGAATCCTTGCAAAGAATTGAAGAAAACAAACAGCCACTGAATGACAAAGGCAGCGTAAATGTTAGTCTCAGTTCCCACAACTGTGAACAGCAGAATGACCCTTGAGAGGCCAAGAAGAATCATAAATCCGATAAGAGACATTAGTAGCTTCCATGCTTGTTTAGATGACAATCGCTGTTTCTTTAAACTACCACTAGCTAGCTTGAGTTTCATCTCTTGTTGCTTGAGCCTGTGCTTGATTATAACATATCCAATAGAGACAGCTACACAAGCATTAGCAATGATGACCAGAATTATAGGACCAAGAAATGCTCCTAAGAATACAGCTGTATCACCAATATTAGAATGACAATTATAAAATTATAAACTCCTTTGTCGATTTGATGTTTTAATTTCAGTTCTTCCACTTCATCGGCTTAGTTTCATCCACTTCTAAATCTAACTTTAAATCCTAAACCTAACATTTTAAAACTTCGCCTAACGGTAAATACCTAGATGCCTAACTGTGAAAAGAATAGCAAAATTCTGGATGCCTTTTGGTGATCATGAAAGCTTGAAATTTTAAATGAGACACTCCTCCAAATTATTGTAGGAAAGATTATTGTAATTCAAATTATTGTAGGAAAGATTATTGACACTCCTCCAAACTAGGCACCAAAGGTGCTGATGCCTCGGTGGAATTCCATTGTACACAGCACTGGACTAGCTACAGTAAACTCCACCTATTATACAAGCTATAGCACAATTCCTGTACAGTAACTATCCACCATTCCACAAACACAGCAACTGCAGATGCATGTATACAGGATTTCTGTACAGCAATCACAATGCAGTGCTTTAGTTATGCAATCAGAAGCCAATCAGTGCTAACCACAATTCAACTGGGCGTGTCTACAGTGTTTAGCACAGCACACGCTTACCACGAGCTAGATAGGTTCCATAGCTTGCTTACATGATTTCTCTGGACCTGCGCTGCTATCCTGTAGTAAAATTCTAACCTATCAGCTTCTAGGCAGTCAACTGTGGACAGATTTGCCTTTGGAAAAGTCCAGATCGCCAGAAGCGGGCATCGAGGTAAGCAAATCACGCCATAACTCGAGAACGAAGCTTCGTATACAAGTTTCAAATGTTGAAAAGCGAGATATTATCGAGTTATACCTGCATTGCTAGTTTCAGGGCTCGTCGTCTAGCGCGCGCCGCAAAACTGAAGTAACAGACGGAATTACAGTATGCCTCGTGGCTCCGCCCACCGAGGCATAATGACTGACTGACAAACAAACGAACTACTGTACTGTATGCCTCGTGGCTCCGCCCACCGAGGCATAATTATTGTAGAAGCTACATGCACTAGCATGTAGCTTCTACATTAACTCTTTAGTGACTGAATTATTTTGACGAAAATTCGGCTTGCTCTAAACTGACAGTTTGACTTGCGATTTCTACAACATGCAGTACGCTAGCTGTTCCAAACTAGCAATGTTTTTTCCTGGCATGTCAAAGTTTACGACCATGTGAGTTGGCCACTCCCAATTCGGAACTGAAGCCGCTTAAGTGCTGCGACCTCGTCATTTTTCAGGCAATTTTGGTCTTCGTTTAGCCCTGGTGACTGATACAAAAACCTGGTGGTGTCCAGGTGAGCAAACAGCATAGTTTAGACCATATTCTATGCCCAAGTATGCATTTACGGGCATCCTGAAGCCCCAAAAATGCCGAAAGCGGCGAGGGGCTCCGCCCCTTCGAACCCCGGGTTAAAGGGGGACACCCCCTTTAAAAATCCCCCCCGTTCTATATATTTTAGTGGGGAGGGCGCGGCGAAAAACAGTGGGTTTTTTCAGGTAAAGTTAGCTTTTGCAATTAAACTTTATTTGACCTTTCTAGACCACTTTTCACACTATTTAAGACGTCTACAGTAGGTGGAGTCAATTATGACGGCTAAATCCGCTATAGGCCCTAAAGGGTTAATGGAGCACTATAGTAGAGACACTAGTACCAGCAGCACTATAGTAGAGACACTAGTACCAGCAGCACTACAGTAGAGACATAAGTACCAGCAGCACTATAGTAGAGACACTAGTACCAGCAGCACTTGTAAGAAAAATTGTGTCACTGTGCATTAAATGATCCCTTAGCTAATTTAGTGCAATAGTGCATTATATTATGCTCAGCATTCCACAACTGTTATTGGAGAGAATGAGTGACATGTCGCACTAAATCTCTCCCGCATACTGTAGGCAAGAGATCCCTTTTAATGACTTTTATCAGGACTTGATAAGATGCGTGGGCAGCATCCCAATCTGACACAAATCCAGCACATGTAGTAAGCCAGAGGCTAGCAAGGTTGAGTAGTTGTACTCAGCTAATCAGGTAAGATTTACAACACGACCATTTTGAGTCTGCATTCTCACACACAACAGTATGTTAGGTGTTATGTTTCATTTTACTACACAGAATACTGGCATTAACAACATATTCAAAATTTTATTCTTTTTGGCTTGTGATCACACCATAAGCTGAACATTCCTTCATCTCAATATTGGCGTCACTCCGTGGCATGTTCGGTAGTTTGCTTCATGTTATTTCTTTGTTGCATTTAACACATTATCATTTTTAACACCATTCATTATTGTTCAAATTCTATGATATGATTCTACTTAGAACAAGCACAAATACAGAGCTAAGATGAGCACAACTAAACACTAGTAGCTACTTATAAGAAAAAAACAGTACAGCTCATTGATCAACTCCAGCAGTCATACACTTGATGTCTGCAGTCCAATGGTGCCAGTGTTTTCCTCAGTCGTCGTGGGATGAATCTGGTTGTCTTTCTTGCAAAACAGGTTCTTGGGGATGGTCTTTATTGCGATGCGAACTGGTTTGAGTAACGCTATGGCTACTATTGGTGTAGCAATGCCTGGAACACTGAAAAGAAGTCGAGTAAAGTAACTTCGAGCAGTACTGGACACAATAGTAGAGCCTGGGATAATCAATCGTACAATAAACCTCAGTGCTGGTGCAATAGTGCCGAACAAAGAAACAATTGATGCAATGAAGATATACACGAGTACTTTAGCGACTGCCTTCTTGATTTGAACATTTTCTTCCAATGTGTGCTTCTTGATGTACACAAACGTAACTATTATCATAACAATCTGAATGATCAGGAAGGTAATGGCCACTATGGTAATCATAGAAGCTGATGTTGTGAATATGATAGATGTGTGTATACGTATAGAGCATAATCCCCCATTGATGTAGCTCACGAAGTCAGGTGGTAAGAGTATTGTTAACGGTAATGATATTATCGTTATAATAAGCCATGATAATACAATATAAGGTGTGATTAGGTACCATTTTAACTTCTTCTCTCCATACTTTATGAAAATGAAGACATTGATTGCATAAAAGGTTCCAGAGGTTAACTTTTGGATATTAGCCACTAGATTAGTTGCATACAACAGCTTACATGATATAGTTTCATTGTGGTTGAGGCGTATTATCCAGCCAAGATAGAAGATGGCATGGACAATCCAACCTAGTATCTCTGCTGCAAATATATTGATGAGAAGAACTCGAATCTTGATATTGATAGTCTTAGCAAGAACCAGTGCCAGCATAACCAAGACACACAGCAGGAGTGGTAGTAGAGATAGGAATATGAAGAAACAGACATTCAAAGCAACGTTGACATCATAGTAGAGTTGAGTGATGTTGAGGTCCATAATAGCTACTGTTTCTCGTTTTGCGTTGAGTTGTGTTTTAGCAACTTTAGTTGTACTCTGTACTTACACATTCTTTGTAATCAGCGCTTAGAGTGTAAGTATTTGAGCTCATCTTACAACTGTAAATGTTGTTAACCATGTGTCAAATTTTAAAGTTTGAGTAGTCATAATTATTTTATCTTTTAATAATAATTATACTAGATTACCTCAATGATGTCTTTTTGTTTTAATCATCTCATATGAATCTTGCAACCTTTTTAGTGTGAGGCTCTGACCTTGCTGATAGTGATGAATGTGGGTGATTAGCAAATGTCAGTGACAATAACAAGTTTATGTGACTCACTGATACTACTTAGGGACGAGATGGCAGCTACAGTACAATGTATTAGCGTTCACATGCTGATATTTCCCCTGGTGGTGAATTTTGTACGTCCAAAGACACTTAGATCTGCCCTTTGGCGTTGCCTCATCCTTATAATAGCCATGAGGTTGCTCGAAATCGTTACTTTCCTTCTTTCCTTTCCTCCCTCCCTCCCTCCCTCCCTCCCTCCCTCCCTCCCTCCCTCTCAGTGGATCAGATTCCAACACCACTACTGAATAATTAAATGTGTAGTGAGTAAAATAAATCAGCCATGTAGCATTTATTATTGTGCTTTTACATGGAATACATGAGTGTGTTATAGTCTGTTATGGTGCATTATAATAATTATGCTCAGCATTCCACAATGGTATTGGAGAAAATGAGTGACTTGTTGCACTAAATCTCTCCTACATACTGTAGGCAAGAAACTCCCTTTAATAATTTTCTATCTGGAATTGATAAGATGCGTGGGCAACATGCCCAATCTGACACAAATCCAACTCATGTATAGCGAGCAGGCAGCTACAGAGGTTTTATTACTTCTTGCAAGAATGATTTGAGTGTAAAGTGTCACCTTGCAGTCACTAATGTGTCAAGTCACTGGTATTTATTCACACAATGGAGCATGATCAAAGACTTAATGACATTTTAATGCATTAGTGCTCCACACTTCACGGTCTACGCTCTATGGTTTACGCTTTACCCTTGCAAGAAGTAATAAAACTGCTGTAGCAAGGCTGAGTAGTTGTATACTTAGCTAATCAGAACAAATCAAAGCGGTAAGACGAACAACTCAACCATTTTTGTGCCTGCATTCACACACAACATTATGTTAGGTGTTAAGTTTCATTTTACTACACAGAATACTGGCATTAACAACATATTCAAACTAGTATTAAAATTGTGCTTTTTGGTTTGTGATCACACCATAAGCTGAACACTCCTTCATCTCAATATTGGCGTCACTCCGTGGTGTGACTGAGAGCGATACGTTTGCTATGTTTTCGTACAAACAAGCTGTTTTCACTGAATCCTGCTGAGAACATGGATAAACACTCTCGTACAGTGGAGCTGTTGGATTTGTATAAGTATTAACTGTAGCACTTCGGATCCGCTCCATTTTAGCTCTTCTAAACAACATATTAAAAGGCGGAATACTCTTGATTATATTATTGTGAGACAACTTACTTTACTTTATTCTTTCTCCAGTAAACTAATACTGCTATTACAATTACTGTAGCAATGACCAAAACTAGCAGTAGAACTCCAAAGGATGCACCTATAGTCAATGGAAGATGTTTCAAGATGATTTCACCTAGGACACTAATTGAAAGTACAGCAACACATTGCTTGGTATGGTCGTCAACCTGGAAACCTGTCATGCATTCAGAGCATGTGTACACTCCATTAGAACATGTTAGGCATCGTGCGTCAGCGCAAGGGACTGCACAAAAAGCACTGATTTTTAATTTCAATGACATATTTCGCTTACCACACTCAGAATTGATCATAGCATATCTTGATGCACACATCGTATAGTTTGAACCACTTCCATTAGCACCGCAAGGATTAGAAGCACAGTCATCAATGTTCATTGAACAATCAGTTCCAGTGTAACCATCAGGACACATGCAAGCAGTGCATTCTGAGTTAGGAGTACCTCCATACATACAACTGAGGCAACACACTGCAACAATGAATTAAAAATTTTGAATAGGTAACGTCAAATTTGCTCACAAATGTGCTAGCAAGTACAATAAACTAACTTTCACAGTTTCTTCCAGTGAATGGTTCAGTACAGTTGCAGGCATAGTTCAATCCTGGGCTTGCGATACACACTCCTTGATTTTGACAAGGTGAACTAAGACAAGGATCTGTTGAAAACAACTATATAGATTGATAGCTTCAAATGATTTAAAGATTACCACAAGTGTAGTCAGTTGTATTTGATCCAGCTGGACAAGAGTTGATACACATTCTGGTGACAACATCATAGAATCTGCAGCAATCTGTAAAGCTAGTAACACAGCTACCTTGACCTCCTGCACACACTGGATCACAAACTAAAGCAGACATATGAAGTGTCTGTCAGGCAGCTCTTACCAGCACAGTTTGTTGGTGGGTCAATGGTTGGTGAGCCCGATGCAGCGCAAACAAAACAGTCTCTTCTGGTTTCAAGGTCAAACAATGATTCAGGTTGATTCATTTCATGCTGATAGTGATCAAACTTTCCACCACTGCACCGCACTACCATCTGTAGTATAAGCTGTTCTTCTGGTCTGCCATTACTAGTAACTGTTACATTGTATCTCGCAGCAATAGATAATGATCTGGCCTTGCCTTGTGTGCTACTAACACCTATGCAAGTGAAATGGTACTGAATCGGTATGACAACAGCGTCGGATTCTTCGACGGAGAGAACGACTTGTTTTACTAATGTACGAATGAATGCATCGTCCGGAAGAGAGCATTCCTGTGCCGCGGGGAAGGCTGCACCGAAGAGTGATGCACACGATACTGCCAACAGCATCCAGGTTTTTCCTTTAGTTCCAGTCATTTTTTGTGCTCGGCTCGCTTGCTTAAGGTATAATAATAATAATAATAAAGACTGTTATAGGCTAAGCCTAGTTCGTGTTTCAACCATAGCACTGCAATAATGAGCAGCTAAGTAATACAAGGAACTTGAAACAAAAATGCAAATTAAACTTATAAACTGATAATTATATTAAGCACAACATGTGGACTAGTGCAGTCTATTTATTAATGTATTGTCACTGTATAATGACTGCACTCATTAAGGAAGTAAATAATGTGAGTTCATGACAGGATGAGTTATAATGATGCTGTTTCTTTGTCACTCTCATCAGTGAAGGTAATCTCAACTATTTCAACATCGTGTGTCTTTCGGATGGTAGACCAACGCTTCATTTTAAATTGAGATTTCATCTCAGCTGAGGTGTTGTCATCATTGTTAGTAGTTGTTTCAAGATGCGCACTAGTCGTAGTGGTCTCAGAAGTGATGTGATTTTGCTTTCCACTGTTAGTATACTCATTCAATTTCGCACTCACAGTTTTCTCTTTGGACGGCAAATTTTTGAACTTTGTTGAAGATCTGTTGCAACGAGAATGAAGGCACACGAGCCACAACTTGCGAGCATCGCGATTGAGAACCACAAAGAACACAAAGAGGAAGAGACCTTGAAGAGAATTGAAGAACACAAACAGCCATTGAACGGCAAAGGCACCATAGATGCTAGTATCTGCTCCGATTATTGTGAACATTAGAATAATCCATGAGAGGCCCAGTAGAAACATGAACCCTGCCAGTAATGCTAGTAGCTTGCAAGCATTCTTTGATGACATTGGCAATTTATTCTTATTTGAAAGTGGTTGATTTCTCTTCTGTTGATTGATTTTGAGCTTAATAACCACATAACTTGAAGAGATGAAGATACAGGCATTGAATATCATGATAAGAATGATTGGAACAAGAAATGCCCCAAAGAAAACACCAGTATCACTGATGAAGCAACTATGAGAGAATACGAATAAGATTATGATGTACTCATTCACAATATTCTCACATTTCTCTAGTTGTGTTGGACTGTGTGATGTAGTAGTCAGGATTGATGCTAACAGATATCATTACTGGCAGCAGAGGACAAGCTGGAAAAAATTTAAATGATTATGAGTACTGCATTAATTTTTATGCTGCTCACCCCAGCATACAATTGAAACAATCACAACGTATAGTGTAGTCGATTTTTTGAACACAATCACAAGTTTTTGAAACATTAAGACAGCTTCTGCACCCATCCACATCCAGGTTACCAGGATGAGGTAGTGGAGGAGCACACCCACAGTGATACAACCAGCTCTGTTCTCAGTACGATCAATACCAGCCACAAACACTATCAACATGAGCATCAGTGAAACGGCCAACTGAACATGGAATTTACTGATGTCTTTTTGACGAAAATCTCTGTATAATAGTGAAGCTTGCCTTGCAATTGTGTTACATGCATGAAAGAACTTACTTGAAGATCAAGTATGTTAACAATAGTAATATCAAGCCCATGAGAGAACAGAACACACCAACATAGGTTGTGACATCCAACGCTAAAATAAACTCAGCAGGCAATCGATTATTATCATTGTTGCCCTGCACTCTGATGGATATGTCCTACAGTGATAATACAAAGCCGTTTATAGATTTGTTTTAGTCATGTATAGTGTAGTACCACAAGACAGGCAAAATTTGTGAGATGGTTGCACATACAGTCCACAACATTTGCAGATTCGTTGAAAGCTTTCAGACTACAACCATCAGTGCTCCAGCCTCCATTACCATCTAATAGCAAAATGATTTGACTAATGTAACAAATTGTTAGACTCACTTGCAGCAGTGAAGTCCCAGAATACACATCGTCTGCCAACAATGATCTCACTCGTTTCAGAATTAGGTAAATAATTTATTAATCGTAAAGAGAATACTACAGGAGCATCAAGTCTTGTTCCATCATCAATGCCTCCAACTTGCACTGACACTACTTGACTGCCGACTACAGTATTGGACACTGCCATATTCAGTGATGTGTCTCTCACAGGGAATAACGCCGAGGAGTTGTATACAGTGAACGCTACTGACACATTACGATCTTGTGGAATGCTGCTCAAAATATCTTGAGGAAGGGAAAGTGCAGAATCTATATTTTGTGACAAATCTCTTGATAGTTGAGAATTTGACGTTGACAGCTGTAAATTTTGAGAGTCTATGGAATAGCTACATAAGTGCATGTTCAAGTATTAAATAGTATTTATACACAAGGACCTGGAGATTGTTTTACTGTCAGAGTTCTTCCTTGAAATGCACTCCTCTCAATCTACATGCAAGAGTGATTCGCCATCATTGTTGCAATGGTAACTTACTCGTTCCCCTCTCAATGCTAGGTCTCTTGTAGACACGGATATATTCATGAAGTTCACTTGCTCAATCAGAGCATCAACAATGTCATTGAATGCTTCTACAATCCTATATGTAGAAGCACAAATATAGTCACTATTAGTGTGCACTTGCTTACGTGTTACTCTGTTCTTGAACAACTTCCGTTGGCCACTCCTCAACATTGTCCAGTATTTCCACAACATTTGTTGTAGCCTTAAATTGAATCAGATACATTGACAGCATCATTAATTTATTAGCTTACTTGAGTGATCATAGTTAATGATGCATTCTGAGTCATAATAACATCCACTGATCGTGTGAGTAGATTAGCCACCACCTCAAGATTATCACTGTTCTGATCTGATGTTTCATTTGCTGTTGTTACAATACTTGTGAGGTTATTAATGACTTCATTCACATTCTCAATACTGACATTCATCTGTAATGGTAGATAAACAATAATACTACTAATAGCATTATTACTATTACCTGTTGTATGTTGCTGAACTGTTCACTAGCTACTGTTCTACACTGATCAATCGATGGAGCTGCCCAAATGTTTCTAGACACACATTGTCTAGTTGCCATTACTTCATCTGGTCCATAGCGGCAGATAGTACTAGCAATAGAGTTGACTTCAGTCTCATTCCACTGGAATACTCCTCTAGTACCACCATCAGTAGACTCTTGACTACAATACTCTAATGCCAAGGAAATAGGACAGAATGTATTTGTCTCTACCTATTCATTTGCAACTAACTGTGCAGTGTTTGGAAATTTAAGCATATTTGAGTGGTAATTAACTCATAACACATAACAATAGACATTACTTACACGGATGTTTTTCGCTATTATTGGGGAGGCACGGTAGTGCCTCCCTAGCCCTATGCAGGATGAACGAGAAAAACAAGATGGCGGCTACTTAGCGTTCAAACGCTGATATTTCGCCTGGTGATGAATTTTATACGTCCATGGACACTTAGATCTGCTCTCTGGCGTTGCCCCATCTTACTGTAGCAAGGAGATAGCTCGAAATTGTTACTAAAGTGACGAACCTGGAAATAGATAGTGAAACCGTGAAAGTCGCTGGTTTCGTCATCGTTGTTTTCTTCCGTCTTTCATATATCTATGCTTTCTTTAACTCGCCTAGCGCCTTTTACGCGAGCAGTGCCGAGACCAAAACACCCACGAACAATCGTGAAATTCTCCTAGCAGGTGCCTTTTGGACTTTGCTTTTAGCGAAACGGCGATATACATTCCGCCGCCGAGTTCTCGATCGTGATCCATTGTCAGCTAAGTGTTAGACGCCATTATTGTGATTGCGCAATACGCACAGAACATGCACTACTTACTCAAGGAGCACATCTGTACTGGGCTACTACAGTAATCTGAAAAACAAAATGTTTTTGAATGTTGTAAAGATCTGACGGACTCACCAGGACTAGTTGAATCGACTGAATGGTTAGTTGAAACTCCTAGTTCATTCTCAGCAATGATAGTGATATTGGTACAGTTCATAGTGTATGGTATATTTGTGCTACCACCATTATCATCAATAACTGTGAAATCAGCCGAACCACTGCACATATTTTTTAGAACAAGTCTATATTGTATGGTGGTACAACTGAATGCCTGCAGATGCAAATACATACATTACTGTATCAATACACAAAATAAAACTTTAAAACTAACAGCATATTTGACTGTAGCACAGTTGTTCTGATTTGATATGCAAATATCAGATTGAACATTGGTAGGTACTGCAAATAAGAAAAGTAAAGTAAAAAAGTTTTAATAAAAAAAACTAAAAAGTGTAGGGATGACGCTTGCAAAAGTAAAGGAACAAGATGGGATGATGCTTGCAAAAGTAAAGGAACAAGATGGAAAAAAGTAAAGGAACAAGAGGGATGATGCTTGCAAAAGTAAAGGAACAAGATGGGATGATGCTTGCAAAAGTGAAGTATGAAAAGTCCCAAGTATCCCTACATCAGCGGCTTGCTGCGATGGCGTGCAACTGACAAATGCGGAATCCTCTTCCTATACCTTTTACAACCGTCAATTACTTAATCGGACTGCGTCCTCCAAACCACAGATACCTCTAGTTGTTTACAACCGTCAGTTATTTCATCGGACTGCGTCCTCCAAACACAGATACCTCTAGTTGTTTACAACCATCAGTTACTTCATCGGACTGCGTCCTCCTAACACAGATACCTCTAGTTGTTTACAACCGTCAGTTACTTCATCGGACTGCGTCCTCCTTCAAGCCGCTGATGTAGGGATACTTGGGACTTTTCATACTTCACTTTTGCAAGCATCATCCCATCTTGTTCCTTTACTTTTGCAAGCATCATCCCTCTTGTTCCTTTACTTTTTTCCATCTTGTTCCTTTACTTTTGCAAGCGTCATCCCTACACTTTTTAGTTTTTTTTATTAAAACTTTTTTACTTTACTTGTTCCTGTTACTTTTTTGATCACTATCAGTTTGAATTTATTAGCTGTATTCTATGCTAGCTTTTATCACTAACAACTCAGCTCAGCTATGATGCATATGATCATGGCTGGAAGCCTAGTCCGAACAGTGAGCTAGTACCATGCTGGCTTCGGCATGTTGATGTCGATATCACGATCACAGAGGCTTCTAGCTTTTTACAATGACCAATGTCCAGTTGTCAACAACAGAGGGGTCCTATGGGTACAGCTTACGCCGTGTAGTGTTTTAGTAGCCTGGCTAGCTAGCTAGTAGATCGGGTACATGTAGCATCACCGTCGTCCGGTTCGCGCCTGCCGTGGGTCATGATGTCAGCATAGACAGATCAGTGTTACCCAGGGCATAGTATACTGATTGTTCATACCTCTAGGCTCTAGCTTGGGCGCTGAAGCGCGCCCAGAGAAAGCGAGAACCGAGCTCAGTTTCAAAACTGATGTGGGCGGAGTCAATGATCAGCAGCTACAAGAGGGTTAATTATTGGAGTTGCTGTAACAGTCCAAAACGGTCCAAAAACGATGTTTTTCAAGGATTACTCGCTTCTGGTAGTGTTTTATGCCTATCTAAGAAGTAAGTGCACTACCCCAGATATATACACGTGCGATGGTGCAGGTTTGGTACTCATTCGTTAACTCAGGACAGCGATAGGCTTACCGAAAGAAGAAAGAAAGAAAGAAAGAAAGAAAGAAAGAAAGAAAGAAAGAAGAAAGAAGATGAACAATTCGCGTGGGCGGCGATTTCGGTTTACCACTTTAGAAATGTCTGCCAGCTTCGCCAAAGGTATTTTCATGCTCAGAACAATCGTCTGATCAATCCTAGGTGTCTGGATTCTCGATAAACGCTAAAATAGCGAAGATCTGGCAACGGCTCTCTGAGAGTCGCCATCTTGATTTTCGTCGTCAAGCAAGCAGTCCCGGTGACTTTCATAGACTTCCTACAAGCGCTCAAACTTCAGATTCCCTCAGAGATAGTTAAAATGCAGTAGAAATGTATAACAGTAGAGATATGTGCGAAAACTCATTTTCACACATGAGTAGCCGCCATCTTAGTTCGAGGTCATCCCTACATATCATTGCCGATCGGCAATGATAATATTATAAATGCATTGAGTTAAATTTCAATGCACTAACCTGACTGAGCACGTGAGGTATGGTTGGCTGGTTTACTACTACCAGCAGGATTGATAGCAGTGACACTGAATGTGTAAATATCACAATCTGTTGTGTTTCCAGTGATGTCTCTACTGATAGTGATGGTGGTGGAGGAGGTACCGAAAAATGCGATGGCATTGGGGTTGGTCCACACTGTGGCAATGTAGCGTAGCTGTACTGGAGAGGATGGAGCACTCCATGATAGTATCAGAGCATTGCCAGTGGACTGTGTTGATGTGAGGTTTGATGGTGCATCAGGAGGACCTGTAAAGAATGACAATAGCTAACTAAAATGAGCAAACTGTACTATACCATATGCTGTTAGAGTAGCAGTCATGTCACTAAAGACTTCAATTGTTCCATTTAATAGTATGCTACACTGAATGGAAGCAGCTGCTGAGATGTAGCTCATTGCTACTTCAAGAGTAACTGTATTGCCTGTCACTATTTGGTTCTTTCTGATCGGTATAAAATTGTTTACTCTCCATCGTATAGGATCGAAGAAGGTGTTTGCTGGCAATTCAGATGGATTTATTGTGCAGGTGAAGTCCACAAAGCTTCCGACCGGTGCAAGGACACTCACTGGTTCAGGACCTTGGACTAGACTAGCTGCTGTACATTGTTGCACCAAAATGAAGACAAGAATCAATACACAGCTTCTTGAAAGGATCTCCATTTCTTGAAAATATACATTAGACCCATGAAGATGGTAGAACATGCAGATGTTCATTTATGTACCCTCGACTTCAGTATGCGATATTCTACAGTTAATTCCCATGTGACCAAAAAGGATAGATCAATCAAGAAAAAGGAACAATTGTCAACCCCATAGAGATGTGGCATGTACAGTACAGGTTACTTGTTGTGTACTGTACTCTACAGATGCTAGTGAATGTCAGTACATATTCATTAACATATCAGTACACAACCACTGACCTCAATTTGCTGCCCTGTTATTGCATGACTTCACTGTGTACAAGTCAGCTATACCTGACTTACCTATAATAGTCAGGCATGCAACCGACATCAGCTAATGTATAGTATCTACATACTCTCTACTCTATTCCTGTTTTAATATCTCAAACACAACATCTGATCAGATTAATTATTGTCTTGTTTCAGAGACGTGTAGTAACTACACTGATAGAATTCAGTGAATTATGGGTGCATTGTGCATTGTGTGCATAGAAATTATGTATTTCCTATAGACATCAGGTAGGCATAAAATAACCTATACGTTAATCTATCAATCAACATCCTGCAACATTTCAAGGCTATTATAATGCATGGCTTACTTTCACAGTTTGTTCCAATGAAAGCTCCAGTGCAGTTGCAGGTATAACTCGATCCTGACGTAGCGTTACACACTCCTTGATTTTGACAAGGTGAACTAAGACAAGGATCTGTGGATATAAAATAGTACTGTCATAGCTTTATTATAAAGCTAGCATACTTACCACATGTGAAGTCAGTAGTATTAATTTTATAAATGCAGCAGGACAAGTGGTTATACACATTCTCATAAAAACATCATAAATTGGCAGCAATCTGTAGGGCTAGTAATACAGCCTCCTTGACCTCCTGCACACATCACATCACACACTAAAAATGAGAAGAACAAAAGTGTGGTCGGTGTAAGATGATGCAGTATATTGCTGCTTACCAGCACAGTTGATGAGCCTGATATAGCCTGATATGCAGCTGAGATTATAGCAATGTAATACTAGAATGACATTTATAAAAATTATAAGTTCCTTGATGTTGATTAACTTGATTTCAGTTCTTCCACTTCATCGGCTTCATCAGCTTAGTTTCATCCCTACTTTAAATCCTAAACCTAACCTTAACTTTTAAAAACTTCGCCTAAAGGTAAATACCTCAGTAGATGCCTATCAGTGAAAACAATAGCAAAATTCTGAATGCCTTTTGGTGATCAAGAAAGCTTAAAATTTTAAATGGATGAGACACTCCTCCAAATTATTGTAGGAAAGATTTAGTGCATGCAGCTCGAGTCCTACATTAATGTAATAAAATTGTGTCGCTGTGCATTAAATGATCCCTACAATGGTGCATTATTAGGGACGCACGGTAGTGCGTGACTGTGCGTCCCTAATAATCCCTATGTAGGGATCCCCATCCCTATGTAGGGATGGCCAAGAAAACAAAATGGCGGCTACAATGCATGTATTAGCGTTCAAACGCTGATATTTCACTTGGTGTTAAATTTTGTACGTCTAAGGACACTTAGGTCTGCCCTCTGGCGTTGCTCCATGCTCACAATAGTCATAAGATTGCTCATAATGGTCATTGAAGTGACGAACCTGGAAACGGTGAAAATCGAGTTTCGTCATCTTCTTCTTTCTTCAGCGCGCCTAGCGCCCTAACGCAAGTCATATGCTGGCCCAAACACCCACGAACAGTCGTGAAATTCTCCTGGCATGTGCCTTTTGAACTTAGTTTTTAGCGAAACGACGATATACATTTGACGAGCTCACGATCACGAACAGTTGTCAGCTAAGTGTTTGACGCCATTATTGTGATTACGTAATACGCACGTGACCAAACACACTTGTAGAGTATCGCCGTACGGAGAGCGCATATTGGCGTCTGGAGTCTTCGAAGAACAACTCACAGAGTAAGCTCGTGTAGTATCACCGTTCTGCTGCTTGCCAGATAGTATCACAGCCATACAGAAAATTCTAAACCAGAGTGGGCGGTGCTCGTATGCTGTGCATCCAGGCTTCAGCATGCATGAATGCATGAGCTAGTTTCAGTATTTATAGGAGCTACAAGTTAAAAAGCAATTATCAAGAAAGCAAACCAAACCAATGATGGAAACAAAAAAGAGATACATTATCTTGCCGAATTCGAACTGCACCAAAAATTTGAAACTCACTGTAAAAGAAAAAAGGACACAAACAAGAAAATAAAAAGATTTCTAACGAAATCAAAAGGATGTAGGGATAAAGAAATCTGTTACTGGTCCACAATGTAAACCAACAAGGAGCAAGCATGGAATGGTAACACGATTGACTTGCTAACAGACCATAGATCCCTACATCAGTGGCAGTTCTGCTAGTTGCTATTGACTGACACCTGACATGCATAGAATTGAATTTAGCTTGTGACAAAATAATTATAGTATAGTTAAAATGTTATGTACAGCCACTGATGTAGGGATCTATGGTCTGTTAGCAAGTCAATCGTGTTACCCTTCCATGCTTGCTCCTTGTCGGTTTACATTGTGGACCAGTAACAGATTTCTTTATCCCTACATCCTTTTGATTTCGTTAGAAATCTTTTTATTTTCTTGTTTGTGTCCTTTTTTCTTTATTTTCTTGTAATATTATGCTCAGCATTCCACAACTGTTATTGGAGAGAACGAGTGACTTGTTGCACTAAATCTCTAAAAACATACTGTAGGCAAGAGATCCCCTTTAATGACTTTTTATCTGACACGAATCCAGCACATGTAATAAGCCGGAGGCTAGCAAGGCTGAGTAGTTGTACTCAGCTAATCAGGTAAGATGTACAGCACAACCATTTTGAGTCTGCATTCACACACAACAGTATGTCAGGTGTTAAGTTTCATTTTACTACCAAGAATACTGGCATTAACAACATATTCAAACTAGTATTAAAATTGTGCTTTCTGGTTTGTGATCACACCATAAGCTGAACACTCCTTCATCTCAATATTGGCGTCACTCCGTGGTGAGACTGAGAGCGATACGTTTGCTATGTTTCCGTACAAACAAGCTGTTTTCACTGAATCCTGCTGAGAACATGGATCAACACTCTCGTACAGTGGAGCTGTTGGATTTGTATAAGTATTAACTGTAGCACTTCGGATCCGCTCCATTTTAGCTCTTCTAAACAACATGAAAAAGTGGTATATTTTCATTGACCACATTACTGTGAGACAACTTACTTTACTTTATTCTTTCTCCAGTAAACTAATACTGCTATTACAATTACTGTAGCAATGACCAAAACTAGCAGTAGAACTCCAAAGGATGCACCTATAGTCAATGGAAGATGTTTCAAGATGATTTCACCTAGGACGCTAATTGATAGTACAGCAACACATTGCTTGGTATGGTCGTCAACCTGGAAACCTATCATGCATTCAGAGCATGTGTACACTCCATTAGAACATGTTAGGCATCGTGCGTCAGCGCAAGGGACTGCACAAAAAGCACTGATTTTTAATTTCAATGACATATTTCGCTTACCACACTCAGAATTGATCAAAGCGTATTTTGATGCACACATTGTATAGTTTGAACCAGTTCTATTAGCGCCGCAAGGATTAGAAGCACAGTCATCAATGTCCATTGAACAATCAGTTCCAGTGTAACCAGCAGGACACATGCAAACAGTGCATTCTGAGTTAGGAGTACCTCCATTCATACAACTGAGGCTACACGCTGCAACAATGAATGAAAAAAAATTTGAATAGGTAACGTCAAATTTGCTCACAAAATGTGCTAGCAAGACAGAACAGTACAATAAACTAACTTTCACAGTTTCTTCCAGTGAATGTTTCAGTACAGTTGCAGGTATAGTTCAATCCTGGGCTTGCGATACACACTCCTTGATTTTGACAAGGTGAACTAAGACAAGGATCTGTTGAAAACAACTATAAAGATTCATCAATTCAACTAATTTAAAGATTACCGCAAGTGTAGTCAGTTGTATTTGATCCAGCTGGACAAGAGTTGATACACATTCTGGTAACAACATCATAGAATCTGCAGCAATCTGTAAAGCTAGTAACACAGCTACCTTGACCTCCTGCACACACTGGATCACAAACTAACACAAGAGAATAACAAATAAAGCTAGTCCACTGTCTGTCAGGCAGCTCTTACCAGCACAGTTTGTTGGTGGGTCAATGGTTGGTGAACCCGATACAGCGCAAACAAAACAGTCTATTCTGGTTTCAAGGTCAAACAATGATTCAGGTTGATTCAATTCATTCGACAAACATTCCACCACTGCACAGCACTACCATCTGTAGTATAAACTGTTCTTCAGGTAAGTGATCGATAACTGTTACATTGTATCTCGCAGCAATAGATAATGATCTGGCCTTGCCTTGTGTGCTACCAACAGCTATGCAAGTGAAATGGTACTGAATCGGTATGACAACAGCGTCGGATCCTACGAGGCCGCTAACGAGTTGTTTTACTAATGTACGAATTAATGCATCGTCCGGAAGAGAGCATTCCTGTCCCGCGGGGAAGGCTGCACCGAAGAGTGATGCACACGATACTGCTAACAGCATCCAGATTTTTCCTTTAGTTCCAGTCATTTCTGTGCTCGGCTCGCTTGCTTAAGGCATAATGATAATAAATACTAGGCTAAGCCTCTTTCGTGTTTCGTTGCAATAATGAGCAGCTAATAATTAATACAAGGAACTTGAAACAAAATGCAAATTACCTAATGTAAACTGATATTTGGATTAAACAACCACCTCTGCACTAGTGCAGTCTGTATTGTCACTGTATAATGGTGATGCTGCATTCATTAAGGAAGTATTGTGTGTTCATGACAGGATGAGTTATAATGATACTGCTTCTTTATCACTCTCATCAGTGAAGGTAATCTCAGCTGTCTCAACATCATGTGTCTTTCGGATGGTTGACCAACGCTTCATTTGAAATTGAGATTCCATCTCAGCTGAGGTGTTGTCATCATTGTTAGTAATTGTTTCAAGATGCACACTAGTCGTAGTGGTCTCAGAAGTGTTGTGATTCTGTTTTCCACTGTTAGTATACTCATTCAATTTCGTACTCACAGTTTTCTCTGTGGACGACAAATTTTTGAACTTTGTTGAAGATCTGTTGCAACAAGAACGAAGGCGCACGAGCCACAACTTGCGAGCATCACGATTGAGAACCACAAAGAACACAAAGAGGAAGAAACCTTGAAGAGAATTGAAGAACACAAACAGCCATTGAACAGCAAAGGCACCATAGATGCTAGTATCTGCTCCGATTATTGTGAACATTAGAATAATCCATGAGAGGCCCAGTAGAAACATGAACCCTGCTAGTAATGCTAGTAGCTTGCAAGCATTCTTTGATGACATTGGCACTTTATTCTTATTCGAAAGAGGTTGATTTCTCTTCTGTTGATTGATTTTGAGCTTGATAACCACATAACTTGAAGAGATGAAGATGCAAATATTGAAGATAATGATGAGAATGATTGGAACAAGATATGCTCCAAAGAACACACCAATATCACTAATGAAGCAACTATGAGAGAATACGAATAAGATTATGATGTACTTTTTCACAATATTGACTCACAATCCTCTAGTTGTGTTGGACTGTGTGATGTAGTAGTCAGGATTGATGCTAACAGATATCACTACTGGCAGCAGAGGACAAGCTGCAAAATATTTTCAAATGATTATGAGTATTGCATTTATGCTGCTCACCCCAGCATACAATCGAAACAATCACAATGTATAGTGTAGTCGATTTTTTGAACACAATCACAAGTTTTTGAAAGAGTAAGACAGCTTCAGCACCCATCCACATCCAGGCTACCAGGATGAGGTAGTGGAGGAGCACACCCACAGTGATACAACCAGCTCTGTTCTCAGTACGATCAATACCAGCCACAAACACTATCAACATGAGCATCAGTGACACGGCTAACTGAACATGGAATTTACTGATGTCTTTTTGACGAAAATCTCTGTATATCAAGGGAAGTTTGCCTTGCAACTGTGATACATGCATGAAGAACTAACTTGAAGATCAAGTATGTTAACAATAGTAATATCAAGCCCATGAGAGAGCAGAACACACCAACATAGGTTGTGACATCCAATGCTATAACAAACTCAGCAGGCAATCGATTATTATCATTGTTGCCCTGCACTCTGATGGATATGTCCTACAGTGATAATACAAAGCCGTCTATAGATTTGTTTTAGTCATGTATAGTGTAGTACCACAAGACAGGCAAAATTTGTGAGATGGTCGCACATACAGTCCACAACATTTGCAGATTCGTTGAAAGCTTTCAGACTACACCCATCAGTGCTCCAGTCACCATTACCATCTAATAGGAAAATGATTTGACTAATGTAACAAATTGTTAGACTTACTTGCAGCAGTGAAGTCCCAGAATACACATCGTCTGCCAACAATGATCTCATTCGTTTCAGAATTAGGTGAATAATTTATTAATCGTAAAGAGAATACTACAGGAGCATCAAGTCTTGTTCCATCATCAATGCCTGCAACTTGCACTGACACTACTTGACTGCCGACTACAGTATTGGACATTGCCATATTCAGTGATGTATTTCTCACAGGGAATAACGCTGGGGAGTTGTATACAGTGAATGCTACTGACACATTACGATCTTGTGGAATGCTGCTCAAAATCTCTTGAGGAAGAGAAATTGTAGAATCTGTATTTTGTGACAAATCTCCTGATAGTTGAGAATTTGATGTTGACAGCTGTAATTCTTGAGAGTCTATGGAATATGTAAGAGTATGTCCAAGCATTAGATAATATTTATACACAAGACCTGGAGATTGTTTTACTGTTAGAGTTCTTCCTTGAAATGCACTCCTCTCAATCTATAAGAAACACATGCAAGAACAATTCAAGTCATTCTTGCAATGGTAACTTACTCGTTCCCCTCTCAATGCTAGGTCTCTTGTAGACACAGATATATTAGTAAAGTTGACTTGCTCAATCAGCGCATCAACAATGTCATTGAATGCTTCTACAATCCTATATTTAGAAGCATAGATTGGATAGTCACTACATTTTGTATTAGTGTGCTCTTTGCTTACGTGTTACTCTGTTCTTGAACAACTTCCATTGGCCACTCCTCAACATTGTCCAGTATTTCCACAGCATTTGTTGTGGCCTAAATTTGAGATACATGGACAGCATCATTACTTCACTAGCTTACTTGAGTGATCATGGTTAATGATGCATTCTGAGTTATAATAACATCCACTGATTGTGTGAGTAGATTAGCTACCACCTCAAGATTATCACTGTTCTGATCTGATGTTTCATTTGCTGTTGTTACAATACTTGTGAGGTTATTAATGACTTCATTCACATTCTCAATACTGACATTCATCTGTAATAGTAGATAAGCAATAATACTACCAATAGCATTATTACTATTACCTGTTGTATGTTGCTGAACTGTTCACTAGCTACTGTTCTACACTGATCAATCGATGGAGCTGCCCAAATGTTTCTAGACACACATTGTCTATTTGCCATTACTCCATCTGGTCCATAGCGGCAGATAGTGCTAGCAGTAGAGTTGATTTCTGTCTCATTCCACTGGAATACTCCTCTAGCACCACCATCAGTAGACTCTTGACTACAATGCCCTAATGCTAAGGAAATAGGAGTGAATGTATTTGTCTCTACCTATTCATTTACAACTAACTGTGCAGTGTTTGAAAATTTAATGTGGGACCTGTGAATTCTTGGTAAACCAAAACAAACAACTATTGTGGTAGAACCAAGCAAGCTAGTGACATTATTTTTTGAACAGTTAAAGTAGAGAGGTTTGTTTGTATGCACAATGCAAATGAGACTTTTAAAGTTCTTAGGTTTTGCAACATTTTCGTCGTTGTATAGTGTAGTTAAAGTATATTATCTCATTTTTATCACTGACAGAAAGAGATGCAGTAATTTCAGTTTCACAGTTGTTTAGGGGAAGCAAAGAGCTAACGTTATTCAGAGGCCGCAATCACAAAAAGATTTGTTATCAATGCTCGTAGTTTTTAGCTCAATACTGCCTAGAGCAGCCGACTTGGATCCTGCTGATGCGACCTCTGCTAAGAACAATGCAAAATTGTTGAAGAATCCATGTAGCCTCAACTCTTGAGCACTTTTGATACTCCTTCGCTGAGTATGACCCCGCCAGGCTTCGTGGTTGATATTTTTTAGTAGTATATCTCCAGAACTAATCAGAATTCTCCACTGTCAACACTGCAATTTTACTTATCAGTCTAAAATGAACATATTATGCTGTAAAACCAACAAAAATCCAAGAGATGAATTTCACACATGCTACCTTAAGCATTTTTGAGTGCAAATTAACACATTGCAATAGAGACAAAATAACATTACAAATACGGATGTCATTCACTACAGCTACACCTGTACAACATCATGCAGTGCACACGATAAACCACCGAGATGCATTATTATAAATAGATTTAAGCATTATACGTAGCTTACATTCACAACTTTGCTCAGGAGGACATGAGCAGGTGTAGTTAGTGTTGCTGTTGGTACCGATATTACATGTTGCTCCATTCTGACAGGGATTGCTAGTGAGACAAATGTGAACTGGATCACACATTGTGCAACCTGAATTAGGCTCACGACCCAAAGAGCATGGAAGAACACAATCTACCAGAGAATAGATATAATGTCATTTATTTTATTTTCTCATACCTGTACAATTATCTCCGTCATAATTACCATTACATGTGCAGGTGTAGTTAGTGTTGCTGTTAGCACCAATCACACATGTTGCTCCATTCTGACAGGGATTGCTGGTGACACAGATATGCACTGGAGCACATCCATTACATGCTGAATTTGGCTGATGACCCAGTGGACAAGACAAAGCACAGTCTGAATGATATTGGAATGGATAGAGTCACTACAACACTACAACGCTTACTTTCACAGTTTGCTCCAATGAAAGATCCACTGCAATTGCAGGTATAACTCGATCCAGACGTAGCGTTACACACTCCTTGATTTTGACAAGGTGAACTAAGACAAGGGTCTGCGGAAATAGAGTAGTCATAGCTAGCTTTTTAAAAGCTAGCATATGCTTACCACATGTGAAGTCGGTAGTATTTATTGATCCAGCAGGACAAGTGGTTATACACATTCTCGTAACAACATCATAAAATGGGCAGCAATCTGTAGAGCTAGCAACACAGCCTCCTTGACCTTCTGCGCACATCGCATCACACACTGAAAATGAGAAGAACAAAAGTGTGGTCTGTGTAAGATGCAGTAAATTATTGCTCTTACCAGCACAGTTCGTGTTAGGGTCAATCGTTGGTGAGCCCATTATAGCACAAAGGAGACAGTCTCTTCTGGTTGCAAGGTTGAACAATGATTCAGGTTGATCAGGCTCAAATGGGTCAGACTGGGAAAGAAGATAATTTGAACCGCTGCACTCAAATAGTAGTTGTGATATACGCTGGACTTCTGGCTGATCCGTAGACGTTACGTTGTATCTCACAGCAATAGATAATGATCTGACAGTGCCTTCTGTGCTACCAACAGCTATGCAAGTGAAATGATGCTGAACCAGTGTGACATTTGGGTTTGTTCCGTGGCCTCCTTCACTCCTGACAGTGGACTCTAGTCTATTCTCAATGAAGTCCGCAGCTGGAAGCGGAGAACATTGTGCGAAGACTGCGCCGAAGAGAGATGCACAGGATAGCGCTAACAGCAGCCACATTTTGGGCGAAGACACGCGACTGTGATGGGTTCCGTAGAAAATGTCACTATAAAATGGAATTTTCCTACGTGTTATCGATAATTATGCAGGCTATTTCTTTCCTCCGTTATACAGCGTTATCTAGGGACGCCGGCTTGAGATATGCCGATGACGATGCTAGGAATGGAATGCAATGGCATCATAACATTCATAAAAATTATTAGGGAGGCACGGTAGTGCCTCCCTATGTAGGGTTGAACGAGAAAACAAGATGGCGGCTACATACAATGTATTAGCGTTCAAACGCTGATATCTCGCCTGGTGAAGAATTTTATACGTCCAAAGACACTTAGATCCGCTCTCTGGCGTTGCCCCATCTTACAGTAGCAAGGAGATTGCTCGAAATTGTTACTAAAGTGACGAACCTGGAAACGGTGAAAATCGACTTTCGTCATCTTCGTTTTCTTCTTCTTCTTCTTCTTCTTCTTTCTTTCTTTCTTCCACTCGCCTAGCACCTTTACGTGAGCAATGCCGAGACCAAAACACCCACGAACAGTCGTGAAATTCTCCTGGCATGTGCCTTTTGAACTTAGTTTTTAGCGAAACGGCGATATAAATTCCGCGATTTCTCGATCGTGATCCATTGTCAGCTAAGTGTTAGACGCCATTATTGTGATTGCGCAATACGCACGTGACCAAGCAGTGGTTAGTGCACGTGACCAAGCACTAGCTTGAGTATCTCCGCGCCGTATGAATCACGGAGAACCCATATCTGTCTGGAGTCTTCGAAGAACGGCATGCTATAGGATCACCATTCTGTTCTTGCCAGATAATTATAACCGCCGTATAGTTATAGGTCTACAAACTAGTGTGGGCGGGGCTCGTATGTCGTTCATGTATGCATGTATGCGTAGGCGAACTGATAAAATAGCATAGCAATTATTTTTTGCTACAAGTTTAAATTGTTAATAATAAAGAAAAGCCATCAACAACAGGAAAACTAACCAATGGTGGAAACAAAGATGGTTCAGCACGTGCAATGAACTGCACTGCACTAAAAACTTGTAAAAAGGGTCACAAACAAGAAAATTAAAAAGATTTCTATCGAAATCAAAAGGATGTAGGGTTGTGAAATCTACCACTGGTTCACAATGTTAACTAACAAGGAACAAGCATGGAATGGTAACACGATTGACTTGCTAACAGACCATAGATCCCTACATCAGTGGCTGTGCGCAAGCTGAATGCATGTCAGGTGTCAGCAGTCAACAGCAACTAGGTTAACCACAGCAGCCACTGATGTAGGGATCTATGGTCTGTTAGCAAGTCAATCGTGTTACCATTCCATGCTTGTTCCTTGTTAGTTAACATTGTGAACCAGTGGTAGATTTCACAACCCTACATCCTTTTGATTTCGATAGAAATCTTTTTAATTTTCTGTCAACATATGAATGAAACTGAGTAGACTCATTCTTTACAGATTGGATTCCATCAGATTCACCTATGAATGCATGCATTGTACACCTTTTAAGATAGAACTGAGCAGAATCATAGTAGCAGATTGACTCAATCATGCATGCTCACTTTAACTTTGTACACAATTGCAATTGCAATTGGTATAACCATGAATATTACTACTAGTAAGTCTACTACCAAAGTAACCACAACGGCTGCAATCACTGTGACACCAGGTGAGGAGACCATCCATCACTGAATGAGAGACATTTGTATTGGTGATGCCAATGAACTCTTGGTGATGCCTATGTCGACGTCTTACCTGATGATTGAGGTGTACATGTTAGTAGAAGTCAGTGATTCCAGAGCAGATATTCTGAGGGCACAAGCAGTAGCACAGTGTGTGCAGCATAGAGCAGAAAAGCAGTATTCAACATAAAAATATTATTCATTATTCAAACATTCCTGTATCCAGTGCTAGACCCGGATATTCTTTGAAGTATCCACATACCCTCAGTCAGTATCCTTGTATCACGTAACCTTAAGTTAGTGTGTTCAAACTACTTTGATTAAACTACATTGTGAGTGCTGCATAGTCTATGAACATAATATCAAACATTGGGTCTGCTGTTACCGTTGCTGTTCCATAAGCAACATTCCTATCCATCGCTACATGTATATGGACTGGCAGCATTGTCCTTCAGTTCAATAGACTGAGAAACGCTTCATTGACTTTGTCTGACTGGATTTTATCTTGCTTACTTATGGAGAAATCATTTTGTAAACATAGTTGCTACAAGAAAACAAAAAGATTTCTAACAAAATGAAAAGGATGTAGGGATGATGAAGTCTGCTACTGGTCCACAATGTAAACCAACAAGGAACTAGCATGGAATGGTAACACGATTGACTTGCTAATGCAGACCATAGTTCCCTACATCAGTGGCTTCTGTGGCAGACTATAGCAATAATTCAACTAGTTGCCGTTGACTGACACTGAAGTGCATTGAATTGAATTCAACTATAGCATTAACAATATAAGACAAAAATTGATTTTATGATATGTACAGCCACTTGATTTCATCCTTTTGACTTCATTAGAAATCTTTTTATTTTCTTGTTTGTGTCCTTTTTTGAGTTTCAAATTTTTGGTGCAGTTCGAATTCGGCAAGATCTCTTTGTTCACACCATTAGTTTGGTCTGCTGTTGTTGATAATTTCTTTATGTGACCTTTTAAACTTGTAGCTCAAATTTATTATTCCTAAATACTGAAACTAGCTCATGCATTCTGCAAAGCATTCGAGCCCCGCCCACTCTAGTTTACTAAATTCTGTACGGCTGTGAATGATACTCTAGCGATCAGCAGAACGGTGATACTACACGAGCTTACTCGGTTAGTTGTTCTTCATTCGAAGACTCCATCGTTAATATTAATTTTCAAAAAAAGAAGTAACAATCAGGTGGAAAAGTGACACTATGGATTCTACTTTGTCCATGTAACACCTCACTAAAGACAATAATTGTAGTCACAGCACAGAAAAGTTAATAGATCATTTAAGATGGCAATTCTTCACTTCAGCTCCAGAGTTGTGCTGGTTTCTGTGTCCGGTAGTTTACTCTCAACAGGACTACTACTCTTGACAACATTAGGATCTTGCTGGCCCTTGAAGGTCATTCTTAAAGCAATAAGCTGTATTAAAACAGGAGTACATGATTAAGATTACAATATATAACGTTCTTTTAACCTTAGGAATGAAGACAAGTGTGAGGAAGAGTGTTGCTCCCACCATTAGTCCCAGACCAAACAGAGCAGCGTATACCTCATGATAGGTGTTCAGACCAAACTCAATTACTGCCAGTAAAACCAGAGTGATGCTGTTAATGTAGATGATGACAGCTATCTCCTTGGAGTCATTCAGAGCTTTGATCTTGACTCTGCGAATGTGAAAGGCCATGAACATGGCGACCAGTTGAAGGAGACCCTTGTAGGCATAAGAGACAGCCAGCCATATGATAGTACCAGAATTGATACAAGTGTATACAAAATATTGTATAACTCTTCCTTCAGCCTACAATAGTCAGACATTTACATCATAACTTGAAAGAACTGTTTTTACTCACAATGACAAAACCAGGATGTTGTATGTCATTGATGAGGGTAGCATTAAGCCGCAGAGCTGGTACAACTGTTCCAATGAACATGATAAATAGATCAACAGTCACTATCACAATCACAATCACTAGCAAGATCCAATCATTATTATCCTGTAATGATAATTAGTCAGTGTTATATGCACGAGCAGTATAACTGAAACCTTGATCTTTGGATTAGCATTGTCGAACAGATAATATCCCCTCCATGTTTTAGCTAGAAATACACCAAAGCACAACGAGTATCCCAATGATGATATCCACTGCCGAAACTATTTAACAACAGCATTGCAATTAGCTTTTGTTAATATTATAGGGTGATACTCACATTGCAAAGAATTGTTTGAGCGAGCACTCCATCAGCTGTGAAAACATACAAGTATACTGAAGCATACATTAGAGCTGCTCCGGCAATAACCAGAAAATTAAGACTGGGACTGACAATCTTCAAATCACTAAAACAGGTAATATATCAAGTTCAGTCATTGCAAACTTAAGCACAGCTAACCTGTTTCTCCTGAGAAAAAATATATTCAAAACCAGGCATGCAACTACAAAAGCCAGTGCTGCAGTTGTCAAGATTGAGTAGATAACCTGCAATCCTGGATGGTTATGATGGACCTGTTCCATTACTATGTACACATAATAATAATAATAACTGTCATTGTGTGTAATCATCTGTGATTACCGGGCCATAGAGTACTTTCATTTTCATTAGAAGCAAATTCAAAACTGCTACCAGCATTGTCAATATAAAAATTCGCAACCACAACTTTGTATAAAGGTTCCATGTCATCTATACAGCATTATAAGTAAACCACTATAATATCAGCTACAGTTGCAAACCTGTCACTCTATATTGATGCAGTACTAATCGATTGTTATCAATCCGGGATCTATTTGCGAGTGAAATATCTCCCTAGAAAGGATATAAATAAATAATCTTATTATAATGCATGCTTACGGTAATTCCAGTGAAGTTCACTTGCTCAAAACCTTTCTGAAGCACACAACCCATTTTTTCATTCGTGTAGGTGAAATCTTCCAATCCTACTATTTCTCCAGGTAGGCATTCACAATCACTGTTATTAGTGTTGTTCTTCACTACATTATCTAGTCCCAGAGCGATCGCCCACACTGCATCAAAAGCCATTCCGGAAGCTTCAAAATGAGTATAATTTTTATAACGTGGATCACTAGTAAGCCGACTTCTATACATCACTTTGTATTGCTCAGAAGTCTGAAGTAAATGAGTAGTAATATAATCATAGTCTACATGCGCATTGTTCTTTACCAATCCACTGTCTCTCACTCCGGTTCCATTTTGAAGTGGAAAGAAGCCACTCGGTGCTATTGCCAGAGATTTATTCAGCACTTCTTTGATATCATCAACAGTGCAGCTTTTATACGCAGATGTACTTTCCCACCAATTGTCAGGATACCAACTGTGAGTAATCCAAATATGTCTTGGTGCAACAAGACCACGGAGGAAAGCCTGAAATTATTTATGATAATGTAACTGTACATTGTTATGTCTCACATTGCAAAGAATTCCAAGAGCAAAATTATTGTATGCGTTGATAAACGTCACCATTGTCCCAGAATTCTAAAAATTATCAGCTCAATTATTGACATACAGAAAGTATTGATTCAGTAGTGACTGACCATGATATTGTCTACAACATCAGGATTCAAGGGTTCTGAACTTGAAGGAATAGTGAAACTTGTGTCTAGTGACAGATTATTCTGTTTAGCAGCCAAATCTTTAAACTCTTTAGTGATCTGTGCAAAAGAAAAATGATAAAACACTATAGATAGCTATGTAACACCGTTTCTAAGAGAGTCTCTGTCTGGGTTATGACTGACATCTTGCTCCACTTGAACTGGTTTGCTAAAGTACGAAGAGCGTGAGGAAGAAATTCATATTGAGGTATAGTACGAAAGAAACTTCGAAATCTCTCTTGATCGTTTAAAACATCGGCTCCAGCTGCAAATGCAATCTGTGATATAAAAGTCACTTATAATAACACTGAAAATACTTTCTTACATGAGGGATGTTCCAGTAATGACTGATCTGAGCTACAGGAATGGTGGCAGTGGAACACCCACAGCCAAATAGAGTCAGATAAGTAAGGTTGGTTTCTTTGATGAAGTCTTCATTAAAAGCATCTAGACCACCGATGACACTACACTGGAAAATAATTATATAGAATAGGCGTAAGTTATAAAATGGTTGGTATTATACTTTAGAGTCCCTTATTGTTGAGTAACAAAGGTGATAGTCTGACAGAATGTTTGTGTTGTTGTTGATCAGTTCAAGAGCAAGATCCACAACTGGCACAGCCTCTGATGATAAGAGTGGTCCTGTCACACCAGTAATATAGGAGAAGTAGATAACTGGTTTGTTACTGTTAGGAGGACGAACACATGAGCTGCTAGACACATCTTCTCCACTTCCAACACTTTCAAAATATGCTACCATTACATGCAATAACCAGAATTCAAGGCAAAGGCACTTTGAAATTCTTCCAAAAACAGCCATGCTGTACAATCTCTGCAATAAATTATGAACATTTTAGGACTCATATGGGATCAACCGTAATATTCGCCACCTCGTTAATTATTCATGAACTCCTAAACCCAAGACCCTAAAAACCTTCGCCGCTAACTGCGCAAAGTCGGGAGGGTCGTCCTAACCCGGGCCTTCGGCCCTTGGTAAGCCTAAGGATCGTGTCCTAAGCGTCAATTGCAATGAATAATTAACGAGGTGGCGAATATTACGGTTGATCCCAAATATTTAAGCTCACAATCACGTCTGGCAGGGACGGTACAAAACCTGGACTCTGGACTGGACTGTGGACTGGACTCAAAAACAGACCGTGTTTAGGGGTAGTCTCGCTCGCCAGACCCTTCCCTTGGGTTGGGTCTGGCGGGCGAGACTAGTTTAGGGGTGTAACTAATATAAAGCCACGCCCACAACACTATTTTCTTCAGCGATCGACCCTGTAAAATGGCACCCGGTAAAATGGCAAAATAAAATGGCACCATGACGGGGATTTGACAGCTTCTCGTGCCCTGTGGGTGGGGGAATTGACAATTAAAAGTTTCAAATCCCCACCATTGCTCCACATAGTCCCGGGAGGGGGGATGGGGGTACACATTGATAAGTGCATTACATGTATACAGCGTCGCTGCAGGTATCTTGAAAGCAAAAGTATTGTGGGCGTGGCTTATATTAGTCACACCCTAAACACGGTCTATTTTTGAGTCCAGTACAGTCCACAGTCCAGTCCAGAGTCCAGGTTTTGTACCGTCCCTATCTGGCATGCACATGTACGGAAGCCACATGTCATGAGGTGTATGTATTCACTGGACTGGATTAAAGTACTAGACTGGACCACCCGGTTCGGAAACTTTTCTCCGATTAATACCTAAGAAAATACGGGAACCCTCACGGCACGTGCGGTGTTAGGGTTCTCGGTTTGTAACTATTAGTGGGCGGGTTCAGTGTACTGTCTGGTACCAGAGAAAGGTGGGGCTGGTGCAGGAATCGACTAGATAGAATGGCGTACCGCGACAGCACTAGCTTGAAAAGCACGCAGATCTTCGTCTGGAACTACTTTAGTAAAGAAGGCTGCTGTTTATAGGAACCTAAAGGTGATTGAAATCCACTGAAGCTGAGTTAGTACTGCTGTACTAGCATTCTATTCTACCACGAGCAAAGTGGACCTGAGCCTTTTAAACTTCTGTGTGAGGGGTCAGCGGGGGTGATGTTGTTGCGTTTTTCTTGTGTTCAAGGAGAGTGTTCGGCTACTTCTGCTGGTCATCGTTTAGCACAAGGATGGGTGTATGCTAGCAGCACTAAATAAAGCACCAAAGGTGCAGATGCCTCGGTGCAGTAGCATGTATGCTAGCATGATGCAATTAGCAGATGCATATGACAGCACGTATGCATGCAGTAGATCCATGGAAGCATCAAAACAGTATCATGGAACTTGAGCATGCAAGCACCAGAACTATGGAAGCATGCAAGCAGCAGAGCCATATTAGCATGCAAGCAGCAGAACCATAGTAGCATGCAAGCAGCAGAACCATAGTAGCATGCAAGCAGCAGAACCATGCTAGCATGCAAGCAGCAGAACCATGCTAGCATGCAAGCAGCAGAACCACGGTAGCATGTAAGTATCAGAACCATTGTAGCATGGAAACAGCAGAACTATATATAGAAGCATGCAAGCAGCAGAACTGAAGCATGCAAGCAGCAGAACTGAAGCATCTAAGAAGCAGAACCATGGAAGCATGCAAGCAGCAGAACTATGGTTGCATGCAAGCAGCAGAACCATGGATTATAGCAGCATAAAGTACATGTAGCTAAAATGCACTGTACAAGCTGTTGTAATAAAAATACAAGCTGTTTACTGAAGACTGACCTGCATAACGCTTGCTCGCTCAGGCTCACTCGACGAGCAAGATGAGTCTGAAGACGCTTTCGCTTGCAAGTTTCATTGCTGCTTATGGAGTCATATGAGCTGCACTGTCATATATCAAGCGCGATGTAGCCAGCTGTGGACAGTACTGTCTCTGAAGGTAGCCAGAACGCGAGCAACGGCAGTCCAGGCGAGCAAATCACGCCATAACTCGAAAACAAAAGCCTTTAATCGCAATTCTGCCAAATTTGTTTTTCATAAACTACTGAGATCTACCTGTGTTGCTAATTTCAGCGCTTAGTAGCAAGCGGTTGCTGAGATACGCATTGCGAACATACACACACACACACACACACACACACACACACAAACGAACAGACTACTGTATGCCTCGTGGCTCCGCCCACACCTCGGCATAATTAGCCAGCTCCTCCGTTGGACGTAGCGAGTGGTGAAACGAAAATACAGAGATTCTACCGATCTTAGGGAAATTCGTACACGTGTCTATTATTGTTTGTTGTCGCCTTCAGGAAGGACGCTGGACTGAGCTAACGGTTTGCTGTGTCTTCTACACATGCAAGTGGCTATAGTTTGCTGTGGCAGGCACCGTCTTAGCTGCGTTGGTTTTGCTGGCAATAGCGTACGAATATACATGTTGGCCGAATATAGATAATTTACTCTATTGATACCTAACTAAACAAAATCTGCATTAGGGTTGCTACAGCACAATTTACAAAAGCGCTGGAGTCCTAAGTCTATTTTCATGATCGTCTTGGGGCCCCGCCCTCTTTCAATGTATGGCTTGGAAACAGCGCATAAAGATAGATCGCCGCGACATCGAAGAGCTTGGAAACCTTGACAGCATGATCCTGTGCATCCTTACCAACAAAACCAAGCTTTGGCGCTGAATGCAGTTTGAAAAAAAAGTATTTACTTACGATTGGCTAGCTCCACCCAGTTATTTCGAGTGTTTTTATTTTTCCTGCAAAAAGGAAGGAGATCAGGTTCACAATGCGTGGGCGATGACATCAAGTTCACAATGCGTGGGCGATTAGGGTACCCGCCACCTAAATTTCTACCAATCAGTATTGTAGCATGCAGCATCATCCTGCAGTTTTTGGTGGGGATGAGAAATAATTAAGAGATAGGAAAATAATTCAAGTGAATGTGTTAACAAGAAATCCTGCGTCCCCGCAGTAGGGAAATTGTCCCTGCAGTAGAGGTAGAGTGTCCTGATGACTATGACAGTGATCAGGACACTCTACCAACAGTCAGTACATAACAGTCTATGACCTTTCATCATTAACATTAATTTTCAAAAAAGTAACAATCGGGTGGAAAAGTGACACTATAGATTCTACTTTGTCCATGTAACACCTCACTAAAGAGTAAAGACAAAAATTGTAGTCACAGCACAGAAAAGTTAATAAATCCTTTCCAAAGATGGCAATTCTTCATTTTAGCTCCAGAGTAGTGCTGGTTTCTGTGTCCGGTAGTTTACTCTCAACAGGACTACTACTTTTGGCAACAGTGGAGTCTTGCTGGCCCTTGAAGGTCATACTTAAACCAACAAGCTGTATTAAAACAGGAGTACATGATTAAATTATATTTTTATTCTTTAACCTTAGGTATGAAGACAAGTGTGAGGAAGAGTGTTGCTCCCACCATTAGTCCCAGACCAAACAGAGCAGCATACACCTCATGGTAGGTATTTAGAGCAAACTCAACTACTGCCAGTAAAACCAGAGTGATGCTGTTAATGTAGATGATGACAGCTATCTCCTTGGAGTCATTCAGAGCTTTAATATTGATTCTGCGAATGTGAAAGGCCATGAACATGGCGACCAGTTGAAGGAGACCCTTGTATGCATAAGAGACAGCCAGCCATATAACAGTACCAGAATTAATACAAGTGTATACAAAATATTGTATAACTCTTCCTTCAGCCTACGATAGTCAAACATTTACATTATAACTTGAAAAAACTGTTTTTACTCACAATGACAAAATCAGGATGTTGTATGTCTTTGATGAGTGTAGCATTAAGCCGCAGAGCTGGTACAACTGTTCCAATGAACATGATAAATAGATCAACAGTCACTACCACAATCACAATCACTAGCAAGATCCAATCATTATTACCCTGTATGATAATTAGTCAGTGTTATATACACGAGCAGTATAACTGAAACCTTGATCTTTGGATTAGCATTGTTGAACAGATAATATCCCCTCCATGTTTTAGCAAGAAATACAGCAAAGCACAACGAGTATCCCAGTGATGATATCCACTGCCGAAACTATTTAACAACGGCATTGCAATTAGCTTTGTTAATATTATAGGGTGATACTCACATTGCAAAGAATTGTTTGAGCGAGCACTCCATCAGCTGTGAAAACATACAAGTATACTGAAACATACATTAGAGCAGCTCCGCCAATAACCAGAAAATTAAGACTGGGACTGACAATCTTCAAATCACTAAAACAGGTAATATTATCTAGTTCAGTCATTGCAAACTTAAGCACAGCTAACCTGTTTCTCCTGAGAAAAAATATATTCAAAACCAGGCATGCAACTACAAAAGCCAGTGCTGCAGTTGTCAACATTGAGTAAATAACCTGCAATCCTGGATGGTTATGATGGACCTGTTTCATTACTATAATGTACTTAACAATAATAACTGTCATTGTATAATCATCATTGCTTACCGGGCCATAGAGTACTTTCATTTTCATTAGACGCAAATTTAAAACTGCTACCAGCATCGTCAATGTAAAAATTCGCAACCACAACTTTGTATAAAGGTTCCTTGTCACCTATACAGCATTAAGTAAACAATCATAATATCAGTTACACATACATAATAGTTGCAAACCTGTCACTCTATATTGATGTAGTACTAATTGATTGTTATCAATCCGGGATCTATTTGCGAGTGAAATATCTCCCTAGAAAGGATATAAATAAATAATCTTATTACAATGCATGCTTACGGTAATTCCAGTGAAGTTTACTTGCTCAAAACCTTTCTGAAGCACACAACCCATTTTTTCATTCGTGTAGTTGAAATTTTTCAATCCTACTATTTCTCCAAGTAGGTCTTCTTGATCACAATCACTGTTATTAGTATTGTTCTTCACAACATTATCTAGTCCCAGAGCGATCGCCCACACTGCATCAAAAGCCATTCCAGATGCTTCAAAATGAGTATAATTTTCATAACGTGGTTTTTGAAGCTGACTACTGTACATATCTTTGTATTGCTCAGGAGTCTGAAGTAAATGAGTAGTATTTCAATCATAGTCTACATGCACATTGCTCATTACCAATCCACTGTATCTCACTCCGGTTCCATTTTGAAGTGGAAAGAAGCCACTTGGTGCTATTGCCAGAGATCTATTCAGCACTTCTTTGATATCATCAACAGTGCAGCTTTTATTCACAGATGTACTTTCCCACCAATTGTCAGGATACCAACTGTGAGTAATCCAAATATGTCTTGGTGCAACAAGACCACGATGAAAAGCCTGAAATTATTTATGATAATGTAACAGTACATTGGTTATGTCTCACATTGCAAAGAATTCCAAGAGCAAAATTATTGTATGCATTGATAAACGTCACCATTGTCCCAGAATTCTAAAAAATTATCAGCTGAATTATTAACATACTGATTCAGTAGCCACTGACCCTAATATTGTCTACAACATCAGGATTCAAGGGTTCTGAACTTGAAGGAATATTGTAACTTGTGTCTAGTGACAGATTATTCTGTTTAGCAGCCAAATCTTCAAACTCTTCAGTGATCTGAGCAAAAGAAAAATGATAAAACACTGTTGATAGCTATGTAATACCGTTTCAAAGAGACTCTCTGTCTGGGTTATGACTGACATCTTGCTCCACTTGAACTGGTTTGCTAAAGTACGAAGAGCGTGAGGAAGAAATTCATATTGAGGTATAGTACGAAAGAAACTTCGAAATCTCTCTTGTTTGTTTAAAACATCGGCTCCAGCTGCAAATGCAATCTGTGATATAAAAAGTCACTTATAATAACACTGACAATACTTTCTTACATGAGGGATGTTCCAGTAATGGCTGATCTGAGCTACAGGAATGGTAGCCGTGGAACACCCGCAGCCTAATAGAGTCAGATAAGTATGATTTCTATTGGTCTCATTGATGAAGTCTTCATTAAAAGCATCTAGACCACCGATGACACTACACTGGAAAATAATTAAATAGAATAGGCGTAGCTTATCAAATGATTGGTATTATACTTTAGAGTCCCTTATTGTTGAGTAACAAAGGTGATAGTCTGACAGAATGGTTGCGTTATCATTGATCAGTTCAAGAGCAAGGTCCACAACTGGCACAGCCTCTGATGATAAGAGTGGTCCTGTCACACCAGTAATGTAGGAGAAGTAGATAACTGTCTTGCTACTGTTAGCAGGATGAACACATGAGCTGCTAGACACATCTTCTCCACTTCCAACATTTCCAAAAAATGCCACCACTGCATGCAATAACCAGAATTCAAGGCAAAGACACTTTAAAATTCTTCCAAAAACAGCCATGTTGTACAAATTCTGCAATTATGAACATTTTAGGACTTATATGCAAATATTTAAGCTCACAATCACATCTGGCATGCACATGTCATGCACAACAGCATGAAAGACTGACAGGTGCTCTCGTATGATACACAAATGTTCTCTACTTGCTATCATGTTAGTCCACAAAGATGACAGAGACAACACAGATGTGGTTGTCTGTGCATGCCGGTAGAGTTAAAGAATTTCAGTGTAATTATATCTGACATAATATACAGCTTTTACATATTCAACATTGCATATAGTTGACTCTCCTAACCTTTTTCTGATAATAAGATCATGTGACAATGACCAGCCATCACTCAGGACAATGGGATGCATCATACAGGAATGCTTGTACAATATTGTTTTCTAGGACAAAATCACATCCACCCACATAGCATCACATCCTGTTTCAAACAGAAACTGCCCTCTAGTCATCCTGAAAAACACGAGTGATTATATACACTACAGTCAAGAGTTCGAGTATGCAACCGTCATTGGACGGCGTTGGACATTTTCTACGTCACTAGCTTACCTATACACAGCGATGATTATCATTACTGCTGTTGTGAATATCATTACACAACATTAGCATAGCAGCCCTAATGCTTCTGCTGTATAAACTTGTGACTTAGAAAATGTCCAACGCTGTCCAATGAGGTATATTGACGGTTGCATACTCTTAGGTAATGAACTCTTGCTAGTTGCTACAGTAGTAGCTAACAATAGATCTTTGGTTAGTTACAATAACAATGCATTGAACTCAGTCATTATAATAGTTCCTTGAGGTAATGAGGTGTGTGATCTAACTTCCTTGATGTGAATGATGCTGAGTAAACAGAACAGCGTATTGCCGTATATATAGACTAGGAAGGTGACTGCTGGGCTGTATAAGCTCTTTAGTGTACCTTGATGTTGTAGTATCATCATGATAATGTTGATTTGCTGGAAAGCTGGTATTTTACTGCTCTGGCTGTGTGCTAGTGCTGTGACTACTGGACAGAAGACTCAGCTCCATTTCTCCTACATAACATCTATGACTGGAAATTTTGTATCATCTGGTGGTATCCCTGTAGTGGATCTTGCTCTGGAACAGATTAACAATAGGACCGACATCCTACCCAACTACACGCTGAATTACACAACTATCCTTGATTCTCAGGTTAGTAAAGCAACTTGCTCTGTTTATTTGTTGCAGAATTATAATTGTGAATACATTTGCAGTGCAATGGGTCAGCTTCATTAGATGCTTTCATGGAGCATTTTAGAGGTGTTTCACAGCCAACATATCTCTCTCTTCTCTGCTGTGGGTGTTCCACTGCCACCATTCCTGTTGCTGAAGTCAGCCATTACTGGAACATCCCTCAGGTATGCTGACAACTGCACAAACTAAGCTTCACGATAAACACTAATGCTTTAGATGGCTGGAATTGCAGGTGCCTCTGTGCTTGATAATCGTCAGAGATTCAGAGGTTTCTTTAGAACTCTACCATCGTTTGAATTTGTGGGACCAGCTTTGGCTCAGATTGCTCGTCACTTCGAATGGACTCAAATGGCTATTATTACACAAAGAGAAAGCCTGTTTACACTGGTATGTCTATTCAACCTTGAATGTGTATTATCATAATTTTTATTATAGGTTACAGAGAGTTTAGATTCAATTTTCAAATCAGAAGGCCGTACTCTCGACACAACAGCTACCATCGATTTAACTGTTAGGCAGCCATTTCCATACAACTTGATTTTCAACTGGGTAAGCTGACACTGAGTTTAAACAAACTATAGTAGAGTTATTTGTCTGATAACAGGTCAGAGATTACCGTATAATTGCTATCAATGCGAATCCACCAATTGCATACGCTGTGCTCTGTGAAGTGAGTTTCTACCAAGACAAGATGACTACAATTTTTTTTACAATAATACTTGTTCATGATTTACATAGGCTTACTACAGAAATTTCCTGTCTCCAACTTACGTGTACTTGACCCCCAGTTGGTACAGCGATGGATGGTGGAAAGAAGACTACGGAAACTCATCATGCACTCCAGCTATGTTGCAGAAGGTGTTGAACAATAGCCTGGCGTACACTCCAAATGGCTACTTTGTGTCCGAAAATAACCAAAGACAGACTATTTCTGGTTTGGTAAGTGACAAAAGATTTTTTTTAACAACTTTTCTATTTTATTTTCACAGACTCCAAATCAGTACGAAGTCCAGTATACCAGCCTGCTCAACTTGAATCGGTATCGCGACATGAACTTTACAGAATTCATCTTATCAGGATCTCTGTATGACGGGATGTGGGCTCTTGCAATGGGTCTACACAATGCCTCAGATCTCCTCAGTAGAAATGACAGCAGTGGGTGTGACCACCTTCCTGGTCAGTTGATGGCGCTCGAAGACTTTGATTATCAAAATGAAAGGATGGGTTGTGTACTGAGGAAAGGCTTCAGTCAAGTTCATTTCTCTGGAATCACAGTACGCCTACTGCTATATATAGATATAAGTATTATGCAACCTTCCCACTTGTTTACTATCTCTCTCTCCTTCCTCCCTCCCTCTCTCTCTCTCTTTCTCTCTCTCTCTCTTTCTCTTTTCTCTCTCTCTTTCTCTTTTCTCTCTCTCTTTAGGGTGATATTTCATTCAACATCAACGGTAGTAGAATTGAACGCACAGTTCGAATTCAACAATATCATGTAACAGGTACACACACAAATATGTGTGTATGTGCACAAATTGAGATGATCTTATTGTACACAGCAAACGGAATAGTGAGCCGAGAGACTGTAGCTAAAGTGGTTATTGGAAAGAATGAGAGCACATTTAAGTTTGAACGTGGTGTGACAGCTCTGCAGCTGTGGCCCGGTACAGTTGCACACATGATTGAGCACACATGCAATGATTAATTGTCATTAATTAGGAGGTGTACCATATGATGGAGCGGTGAGAAATGAACTACACAGCAACAACATAGGACTCGTGATAGTATATTCCATTGCTGCTTGTGCTGGGCTTGTTTACACAATCGTCTGCTTCTTGTTCAATACATTATTCCGACAGAATAAGTGAGTTTGTTCACTCGTTCGGAACTAGGCTAGACTTATATTATTCAACCATGTCTCTCTCTCTCTCTCCCACTCTCTCTCTCTCTCTCTCTCTCTCTTTCTCTCTCTCTCTCTTGCTCTCAGATATGTCAAACTTTCTAGCCCTAATCTCAACTATCTTATCATTGCTGGAGCAGCCATTCTGTATGCAACTGTTGTTCTTTATGTGTTTTCGGTCAATGATAAGAGTCAAAGACTACTACAGACCATCCTTTGTAATGTGAGCAACATTTTGTAACGCGGTCAATGTACTATTCAAAATCGCTACAGATTCGACAGTGGTTATTTTCGCTAGGGTACACTCTGTGCTTTGCTGTGATCTTAGCAAAGACTTGGAGAATTTACAGCATATTCAACAATCCCACACCAAAGAAAAAAGTAACACATCTGTGATTCACTCATCTACGGTCCACTACTTTGTCTATTTTCAGATTCCCAAAGATTGGTTACTTTTTGTGATAGTGATCCTAGTGATGGCGATTGACCTTACTATCATACTGATAGGCACTGCCATACCAGCATCACGACTCAATGCTACTCTAGTGGGTGATAGTCAACATCCAATGCGAGTTGACGTAAGAGTACTATACTTGATCATAAGTTCAATGTCTCTATTGTCTGTTACCATAGGACGAGGGGATTACGTACAATGATCATGTGTTTGTGTGTGTCAATAGAGGCACTATCATATGGCTGGCTGTCTCTTATGCCTACAAGGGTCTCCTTCAACTGGTGGCTATGTTCATGGCCTTTCACATTCGCAGAGTCAAGATCAAAGCTCTGAATGACTCCAAGGAGATAGCTGTCATTGTCTACATCAACAGCATCACTCTAGTTTTACTGGCAGTAGTTGAGTTTGCTCTGAACACCTATCATGAGGTGTATGCTGCTCTGTTTGGTCTGGGACTAATGGTGGGAGCAACACTCTTCCTCACACTTGTCTTCATACCCAGGGTGAGTACATTTAGCAATGCCTCTTCGTGAATTTGAAACTAATCTCTTGTCTTTCAAAGATGGTGCATATATATAAAGATCCTAAAGGAGAAAATGCCATGGACACTTCATCAGAGAGCAAGCCCCAGTCAATTAAGTACACTACCAGGATGGACGCTATTGATACAGATGAAGTAGCAGGCTTAAAGCAACGAGTGATTGAACTGGAAAAGAAACTAGCAGAGGTACGTACAGTTGTCTAGTTTATGACAATACTAATAGTAGTATCTTATTTTTCAGTCAGATGAAGTGAAACGTCTGCAATCAAGACGGAGCAATAATAAACAGTGATATCACAAACATTCATCATTTTCATTACGAAATTCAGCAGTTTTTAGTTTATGTACAAGTACATAGTGTCATTGTTTCATTGTTCCACTTTATGTAGTCTCTCATGTTGAATACTATGCCTTGTAATAGCAAGCATAACGGAAATGTTTCGGAAATTGGGAAGCTAAATTCTGACCTTTGCATGATGAGCATTGCTCTCTTTCAACTTTGTGCGTAATATCCTTGCATGGAAGCAACTACAGCTTGCAAACTTTTATGTCATGTCATGCACATTTAGAGGAGTAAAATATCACGCATGCAGACTAACAAGGCATGAGTGTATTCCATACTTCAATGCTACCTGATCTCTTTAATCTTTGTCCCAATTGTGATATTTACTACTGAGCGTGAGCTTTGATAAGTTTATAGACTAATTCAATAAAGCATTCTACCATAATTCAAACAGTTGTAATTGTGCCCTGAGTCTGTAAGCCAGCATGACAGACCACAATGTCTCTACAATGATTCATTATTGTTTAACACATGTGATAACACTAAAACAGTCTTATGGCTGCATGTAGCAATCAGAGGTTTCATGATGGAAATCAAACAAGTTAAGTGCAGAGTACGAACAGAATATTGACTGCACACAGCAATCAATACTCATGCTATGTACATTAAGTTACCTGCAGGGATTTTTCATTTTCAAAATGGTCATCGAAAAACTACTTTTGGCAAGTGATATATGTACAACACTTCCAATGATGCGAGCTTGCTTCCTGTCAGGTAATCATTCTATATGGCTTCTGTAAGTATACACTTCTGGTGGTCATATAAACCAATTCAAAGCAGCATGAGTCATTCATGATTTTAGCCTCAAAATGCTGCCTGCAAGATCTGCTGTGCTTATACTTCTGCTTTGGCTGCAAGCTACTGATTGTTCTGGCAATGGAACAAAGACCCCTCTGTACTTCTCTTACATCACAACTATTACTGGAGACCTCACAATTGCTGGAGCCATCCCAGCAGTGGACCTGGCTCTGGAGCAGATCAACGACAGAGAAGAAATTCTTCCCAACTATACTCTTGGTTATACATCCATTAGAGACTCCAAGGTATTAGCATGAAACAGAAATACATTGCAATGCTGGCATGAAATACTCATGTTTTTACAGTGTAGTCGCACAGTGTCTCTCAATGCATTCATGGAAGACTTCAGAAATAGTTCTCAACCAACTTATGTGTCCCTTCTTGGATGTGGGTGTTCCACTGCCACCATCCCTGTTGCTGAAATCAGCCATTACTGGAACATACCTCTGGTATGTTGACATAAATTCATACAAAAATAATAAAATTATTTTGTCTTGCTCAGATATCTTCAGCTGCAGGAGCTTTTGAACTGAATGATCAGAAACGCTTTAGAAATTTCTTTCGAACTCTTCCATCTTATGAATTTGTTGCACCATCACTTCTTCGCATCGCTCAGCAGTTTGGATGGAGGCAAATGGTTGTAATAACTCAATCTGAAAGTGTATTCATGACGGTAAGAGGTCATTAAAAGCATCTTCCTGAAATATACATATTCACATGCAGACTACGCAAAGACTGAGTCGTCTGTTTCAATCTAATGGATTGTTGCTTGAAAGATCAGCCATGATTAAAACTAATGCTAATCCATTTCCCTACGACAGAGTGTTCAATTGGGTGAGTATAAACGTTATAAACTAGATTGAACACTCACACACACATTTGTACTTTGAAGCCTTTTGGAACAAATTTTCAGATAATAATGTATGTACATCAAATGTTGCTCAAAAACAAGTGATGAGTGAAATTACTACTAAAACAAATGCTCTATTTATAGAGAAGAGACTACAGAATTATAATCATCAACGCATTTCAAGTTCATGCTGCAAGAATCCTTTGCGAGGTAATTTTTAAATTAGCATTCAACTGTCTTCTTAGCCACAATTAAGAAACCACAAGTAATATTGTATTATTTTTTTCTACCCGCAGGCGTTCTTTAGAGGAATGATGGCTCCAAGATTTGTGTGGCTCATTCCCAGTTGGTATGAGAGAAACTGGTGGAGACTGAACTATGGAAACTCCACTTGCACACCGCAAATAATGAGGTCCATTCTCACCAACAGCCTCACCTATATACCTGAAGGCTACTTTGTTTCCGATAATGACGACAAATCAACACCGACTGTATCCGGTTTGGTAAGTCACATAATAACCATGTACACTTAATTAAGGCTTCAACTCTCAGACAGTGAATGAGTTTGATAGTGAGTACCTTCGAAGGCTGCAAGAACCACGATACAGAGTTAGAAACCTGCGACCGACCAGCGCTCCTGGGCTGCTCTATGATGCAGTCTGGGCGATGGCAATAGCACTGCAAAATGTCTCCGAGAAAGTGAGAAGAAACGATAGCAGCGGTTGCAGCCATCTTCCTGGTGAGCTGGTTCCACTGGAACAGTTTGACTACGAGAATGAGCTCATGGGATGCCTCATGCGAAAAAGCTACTATAACATCTCTTTTTCAGGAATTACAGTATGCAGAATTATTTTTTCACCTACATATAATGTTGAATAATATTATCGCCTCTCCTGTGAATAGGGAACAATTGCTTTCAATGAAAACGGTACCAGATTCGACAACACTATAATCTTGCACCAGTATCGTACTCAAGGTGAATTTAATTCAAATTCAAATTCAAATTTGAATTCATTATCACCTGTTGTGATATCTTCATCAGGGACCAATAATCTAAGGAAGCACACAATAGCTGAGGTGGTCTCCACAAAGAACAGAACTGTCTTTACATTTCGACGCGAACAGTCAGTTATGACAATTTGGCAAGGTTGGTCTGACTACAAGTAGTGAGATTGAAGATATCTGCTTTTTGATTCAGTTAATAGTGCACCTTATGACGGATCGCCACAAGAAGTGCTGCATCTTAATCATATATCATTGGTTGTTATTTACTCCATTTTCGCCAGTTCTGGACTTGTTTTCACAGTCGTGTGTCTACTCTTCACTCTCATTTTTCGAGAAAGAAAGTTAGCATTAATAACATAATTAGATAATTATAATGTTTGTTGCAGAGTCGTGAAGCTGTCCAGTCCAAATCTGAACTTTCTCATCATTGCCGGAGCAGCGCTTCTGTACATTTCAGTCTTCTTCTATGTGTTTAGCGCCACAGATGAAAGTCAAGCCCTTCTCCAGACTGTCCTATGCAATGTATGCTAATAATTATAAGCATATTCTTCACAGCATTATTTGTTCTCGCACATGCAGCTGAGGCAGTTGCTTTCATCACTTGGCTATACTCTCTGCTTCGGTGTGATATTAGCAAAGACCTGGAGAGTGTACTACATTTTTAATAAGCCCACTATGAAGAAGAAAAAGGTATGGAAATTGTGCTACACTTTTATCAGTATGTGATGTCTTAATTGCAGCTCCTCAAAGACTGGATCATGTTCATCTTTGTGTTTATAGTGGTGGCGGTAGATCTTGTTATTATCATGATAGGCACTGCCGTACCAGCATCACGGCTCAATGCTACTCTGATAGATGACATCCAACATCCAACTGCTATTGATGTAATACCATAGTTCACTCGGTTTTCGATTTTTCTCTTTTAAATTTTATAGGACGCAGGAATTAATTACAACCATAATATCTTTGTGTGTGTCAACAAAAGCACTATCATATGGCTGGCTGTCTCTTATGCCTACAAGGGTCTCCTTCAATTGGTCGCCATGTTCATGGCCTTCCACATTCGCAGAGTCAAGATCAAAGCTCTGAATGACTCCAAGGAGACAGCTGTCATCATCTACATTAACAGCATCACTCTGGTTTTACTGGCAGTAGTTGAGTTTGCTCTGAACACCTATCATGAGGTGTATGCTGCTCTGTTTGGTCTGGGACTAATGGTGGGAGCAACGCTCTTCCTCACACTTGCCTTCATTCCTAAGGTGAGTCTCATAGTACCCAGCTCTATCATTACCTGCTACAATACAGATGGTCAACTTGATAATGGATCCGAATGGCGAGAAAGCACTGGAGAGTAGTTCTAATCAAGACAGCACCTTTCAAACTAAGATAGAATTAAATGCAAATGTAGGCCAGCTACAAGAGAAGAATATGACTTTGGAGCAAAAAGTGATGGAATTGCAAGAAAAATTAACAAAAGTAAGTAAATCCATCTGCAAAAGTTAGTAATGCATTTATTTTAAAAATTTTAGCTCATCAATTCCCCATCACATGTTACGAACGGACATTTGCAATGAACAAATCAATATTGATACATATCACAAATTATGGTGCAATAATTTGTATATTTTGTTACTGTACATGATTTTTAATAGTAGAATAGTCACTTTGCTTAGAACTAGCAAACATTGCAGAAACTTCTGCTTCCAATGCGATCTCACGTTCATAAACCGACTCGATGAATCCTCGTTCATCGAGAACTTCTTCTCTCACTCTCTTCTGGTAGAAATAGACAGCGATCCCAAACACAAAGCAGCCGATGAGTGCCATGACAGTCATCAGTAGCCAGTAGACAATTCCACATTTTATTGCTTTGAACTGAAAGTCGTCAAAGACCAGAGTGAAAATCATCCCTATTTCCGTATATAAACCATGAAGAAACATGATCATTCCGAGCAGCATGCCTCTCATGGTGTGCGGAGATTGACTGCATATGAACCTGAATATAGAAGTTGCCATTAGAAACTCTACTGTGCTCCAGAGGCAGCTGGGAATAAAGAGCCACTGAAATGAAAACTCGTGTCGATCACTCTTAGTATCCCACTCAAAGAAGCATGCTTTTTCATAACTTGCTATTCCTGCAATTATCGCCAATGATGCGTTTGTAAGTAGCAGAAGTATGCAAGCTAGAAACAGCCATCGTAAAGTGTAGGCAAAGAAGTACTCTAGCTTAGGAAACAGAGGAAGAACTATAAGTTCAAGAACAGGTATGGCTAGCAAGGTCAGTGCTGTGTGGACGGGAAAAACTGATAAACGGAGCAAAGTGTTCTTACCACTGAAGTAGTTAACATACGGGATGAGCTCACCAAGTGGACCAGTGTAACCGACAAAGAATGGAAAAAGAGCTAGAAAAACGCCGAGAATACGAAGCAGTGTTTTAACATCTTCAACTTTTTCGTGACTAAATGGGCCGCCATACTTGTTCTTTGCTAGGTCGATCCTGCTCGGCAGTTTGTTCTCCCAATATGTGAATGCACTTCTTTTCAGAGGAGTCTTGTGTTTCTTAGCAAATGCTAGAACCTTGTACGCTGTGTAGTAAGGGTTTGTCCTTGCAAATGAAATAATAAACTTGTGTCTAAAAAAGAAAAGAAGCACAAGGATTATTGAAAAATTGGTAAATGCAACAAGAATAGCGACATAGAACCACTTGTCGATGTACTCTGGATACAGCTGTGAGCCACTTTCCATCCAATTTTCACAGAAAAAACCGAAGTAGAGAGCCCACACAAACCAGTGGATGCAGGATCTGAGACGTGAGCTCGATATGTCGGGAAGCTGATCCATCAGCAACACTAGTATGTTTGGAAAGAATCCAGCAGCCCCCAATGCAATAAACACCAGAGCTAAGACATTAGCAGCATACTTCCCAGAAATGAACAGGGGTCCATCGCATGGTTCAAGTAGTCGGAGAACACAGCCAAACCCAAAGCACAGTATTCCACACCAGAAGCACCATATGCTGCCGTATACAACCCTAAACTGGCCCAGTCTTGTGTCAGCTAACCAGCCAGCTATTGGGAACGCGACATACACAAGCACACTTTGTGTTACGGATGCAACTAACGTATAATCCACTGATTTTTCGAACCCAATTCCGGCGTTACAGGGAGACGAGAAAGCAATTATGGCGCCTGCGACTCGTGAGAATCCAGCAATACTGCCAGCAGGGATAACAATCACTATGAGGAGAAGGGCGGGGAAATTGAACGACTGGCATCTCCTCCAGCATTTGCTACTAAATGTACTTTTCCCGGTATCACCATTCAGCTTGTCCGAAATACTGCTGTCCTCAATTTTGCATAGAGACTGCTGGTCTTCATTCCTGCTGCCATTGCTATGTCTGAGGCACTCCATATCTAAAGCCGTCACATGATGATTGTCACGGTGGTTACCCAAGAAGACAATGGTTATGGAACCTTTAGTGTGTGTTGTTATGGTAAGTTACACAATCAATATTGCAATGCACACAGTAATTATAGTAATCATTATGAAGGGACAGGCTCTTTTCCAAGCATATCTTGATCAGTAAGTAGTTTTTCTATGTCTTCATCGTGCTGAATTTCTCTCACTATCACAGATTCGATCATAGATCTGTAGTTTACAATCTCTTGTCTTTCTCTTTTCCTGTACCATTTTGCGACCCAGAGGTAGAGTGGGAAGCTTGCAGTACCAATCATGGTCAACGTGAGCCAGAACCAAATCGAGCAGTTTAGTATGTATTTGTTTGTGGGTATTGCAAAAATCAAACTTATCATATCTCCTAAAGCTGAAAATGATCCACGAAGCAGGAGAAACAAACCAACCAGCATTCCTCTCATGCTTGAGGGAGCTTGACAGACGATAAAGTAGAGTATAAATGTGTACACCAGTATATCTGCGAATCCGAATAAGAATGAGGGAATCTCGATTAGACCCATTACAGATGGAAAGTTCAAGTTTGTGTCAGCATGATACTTCAAGAAACAAGATGCATTGCCTGCATGTAAGGTGGAGCCAACTGCACTAATCACTGCTAAACTTCCGTTGCATAGCAACAATGATATAAAGCCGATTCCTATCCACATGAACGGTTTGTGCAGATAATATTCAAAATTTGGTTTCAAACAGCGCACGATGATTTCAACTATTGGTATTAGCAAGATTCCAACGATCGGATTTGTGAATATGCCCAACAATTGTAGAGGAGACAATGTGTTGTTATTTGGTGAATTGTCAAGATGCATAACAAACAAAGACAGTTGAGAGAATGGGCCAGAATAGGCAATGTAGTAGCCTGACAAGCTCAACAGCACAACTAGGATACGAAAGAATGTCTTGACATTTTCAACTCTTTCATTGGTGTAAGGACCACCATACTTGTCCTTGGCTAGGTCAAGACGACTTGGAAGACCACTTTCGCAGTAAGTTGTAGCACTTCTTCTGACAGGAGCTTTGTGCTTTCTTGCAAAGTTGACCACACTAAAAACCGTCTTGTAGGGATCGTCATAAGATTGAGACTGGATGAAAAGTGTTCGACAGAAAATATTTGCAATCACTACAAAAGAATGGACACCAAAGCATACTGTAGCAGATAAGAGAAGAGCCTGCTGTTCATCACTGAAGACACCAACTGGAAATGCGCCAATCATGAAGCCCAAAAACTGTGCCCAAGAGTAATAGCGAACATATGAGCTAATCCATGAGCTAGATGCCTCAGAGAGCTGGTCAATGATGAATGGAAGAATGTTTGGTAGAAATCCAGCCACACCTAGACTAAAGAGTACCAATGAAATAGTCAACAATATTCCAGACAATGGATAGACCACAATCATTGCAAGATCTGTAGTGCACTGGTTCGAATTAGTATGAAATAGAAGTGGATTTGGCAAAAGTAGTAGCAGACCAATCACTAAAGCCAGTAGGGCCCACCACATTAACCAAATGCTTATATTGATCACTTTGTATCTGCCATACTTGGCATCAGCGAGCCAGCCAGCTATTGGAAAGGGCAGGAACACAAACACAGATTGGAATGCACGGGTGACATTTGAGACTTGGTAATCACTTTGTATTGCCCCATGACATGCATCCTTGATATTGAAGAGAACTCTGGGAACCAGAAGTTGAACAAAAGACAGTTCACTGTACAGCGGTATTGTGAAGAGTAATAGAATGATTGCTGAAATATGAGGAAACTTTAGTCCCACTTGTAAACTGTTCCTTTTCTTCTTTGGCAGTAACTCCTTTTCCTCGTCATTGTAATTAAAATCATTTGCCTGGACGGCCATACTTGCACTGACAGCAGACCTCGACACAATGATCTGATCTGACCATTGATAAAGTGCCTGTGGAGTACTGTTATGACAATGAGTGTGGAAGACCTTTGTGCAACCATAATAGCTTTGTATATCAATACTACAGTGTATATACAGTGCACAAACTATGCTACCAGCAACACGAGGCTAGGCATGCATTTCATACCGAAAGTACCATAGAAAACATTGTAAACACTGCAGAGTACAAGAGTCACAGTTCATAGTTTGTACTGTGGTTACCAAGCAAACCTTATGTGTGGTATTTCGAATTTTAAAATTCAAATAAACAACAGCAACTGATCAACAGTTGAACAAGATGATAATACAACAGAACAAAAGAGATAACGAAAAACACATAACATGTACATTGGCTGAAGTATCAATTGTTATTGTCTAAAATGCATACATGATTGACTATCGCTACTATTTTTATTGGAGGCATCGCCAATCGAATCTGATATTAGGTGCATGTGTAAGTGGAGGCACTGGAGGATCTATGAAGTCCCATGTGGAGCTCTTGCCTGATTCGCTCTCTTGACAGACACACACACCACAGTAGGGAATCTTTTGGACTAGTTTCGTCAGTTCTTGAGTGGTTCTGGGTTGACCGCCAACAAGCTGTCTAGTGCAGGCCTCAAGAGTAGCAGCATGTCCGATGATCATGACATTGCCGGTGTTTTGTCCGACGCTTTTCACCAAGAGTCTGGTGATGTTGAATGAACGCTTGTAGAATTCGAGATGAGTTTCGTTAGGTTTGAGATCCTTCATTGAAACCTTGGATGTGTAGCTGGTGTCTACGTTCATACCAAATTTTATCAACTCTTCGTTGGACATGAATGAAGGTACATCTCCTCTGCACCAGGCGAGCCATTCAAAAAGTCCTTGCTCAATCTTGATTTTAACTGAATATTCTCCCATCCCTTGCAATATTGCGTTTGCAGTTTGGACACATCGAATAGCAGGAGAAGCAAAGACGTGATGGATTTTGATGCCAGCATCTTTCATCCCTTCGCCTGTTATTCTTGCCTGGAAAAGACCTGACTCGGTGATTGGTGAGTCGTTGACAAAGTCAGTTGGGCCTCCACGTCTCTTTGGTAGCTCTCTGGGCATGTTGAGGTTGCGACGATGATAGTAGCCATCTTGGTCAAATGACAGTTGTATCCACTGTTTACCAAAGGTCACATCAACACGTTCTGCATGACGAAAGATGAACAGTCTACGAGGACCTTGTGGAGGACTGCCATTTTCAACCGGACTGTCTGACGTAGGGGAGTGGTTTGGTGAGCGCTTCTTCTTGGGCTGTACCTGAGCATAGAGCACATCAGCATTCTTCCGATCTGGCAGCAACCCTGATAAAAAAATGAGGAAATTGTAAGTGAAGGAGCCAGTCTTATAAAGGTTCACATACCAATAGAATTGTTGTAAAGTGATTGATCCTCGCGACGAAGAACTGAGGAAGTTCTGGACTTGATATTACTAGCAACAGGAGGCGATCTTCTGACATCCTCTTCAAGATTTGACACGGCCCATGTTCTGCAGAGACACCAAACAGTTGAGCATTATGACACACACATAAGCACACACGCACGCACACACCACACGCACACAGAGAATAAAGTAGCTAGAAGGTGGTATGTAGAAGGAATGAAGCAACTAAAACAGTGTTGGTACACAAAGCATTGAATAATACACGATGTTCATAAAACTATATTAGCGATGTACATGTACTATTGGAGTTGTTTGCAAACTGAAGATACCTGTGTAAAGTCCAGCAGTCAGAGTCTTTGGTCTTCTCGACATAGTTGCCCGGATACATTCCACTGCACCCAGACAGAAACGAGGTACCGAAAAACCAGCCATCACTATCTGTAGAGTAAGTGGATAAGAGTATGTAAAGCATAAGTAGATAAGAATAAAAAGGAAAAGCTTACTTACCCGTCTGTCCTTGATCTGCAGTTGACACAAACACGAAATCATCCTCGACTAACTCTAGTTCATCTTCTTTTCTCGGAGTATACGGATAGACAACTTTGTAGATCTACACAAGAAATTTAACTCTACTTCTTCAGACAACAATTGTACTGCCTTACATCTGAAGAAGCTAGTCTATGGTCCCGAGAGTAAAATCGAAGCTCCCATTTTGTAGGCAGAGAAGGATCCACCATTGACAAAGAGAGGTCTTCCAGAGCACTGTGTACCTCCGGCTGGTACTGGTGAGCCATAGTGATGTGCAGCTGGCGCCGATGTGGATCAACGATCACTCCTGTAGAAGAACAAAAAGATCAAACAACTCACTAAATAGAGTTTCAGCTTGAGAGGGCACATGGGCTGATCAGTCATACCTTGCTTTTTACAGGCAGTAGCAAACTGAAGAGCAAGTTCTCTGAACCAAGACGCCGAGTCTTCGTCCAAAAAGAGACCAATGTATCCTTGGGTAACGAATCTTTTCAGTTTAACATCAGCGGGAGCTTTTTCAGCTAGTTTAAGGAAGCACTGTTTGAGTGCATGCAGTACATATGGTATCTGTCCATCTTCACACTGAGTGAGAGAGAGAGAGAGAGAGAGAGAGTGAGAGAGAGAGTGAGAGAGAATGAGAGTGAGTGAGTGAGTGAGTGAGTGAGCGAGTCAGCGAGTGAGTGAGTCAGTGAGTGAGTGAGTCAGTGAGTGAGTGAGTCAGTGAGTGAGTCAGTGAGTGAGTCAGTGAGTGAGCGAGCGGGTGAGAAAGAATGAGTGAATTGTAAACATCAAAAAACTAATTTTGAAGTGTTGGGAATGATGTGATGTTCACTTTTATGGGATAATGAGCTGTTATATGTTTTTCGTAGACGTGGGAATGTATGTAAACAACTCCGGTAATTGGTACCTTAAAGAACTGACAAAGAGTGACATGAGGAAAGGATTTGTGGCATCCGTTACGCCCGCATTTCTCAAGAGAGGCGTCCATGAATTCGTTGATAGCTGTTCCAAGAGTCCCAAGAGGACAAGCGTAAAGAATGTACTCACGAGGACTGACTTTGTCCAGGTCAGGATCGAACACATGATTCAGCAACCTAGAGAGAAATGCAGAAAAATTGAAAGTGAGTCGATGCCTAAAAGCAAATATGCATTAATTTTTTTAAATGAAAACCGGTAGCAAGTGCAAAACAAACTGACACCTAAAGTTAAATAAACTAGTCACCAGTTTAAGCACACACAAGGAGTGCTAGGTACATGTAAGCTAGCTAAAAACACAACAACAAGTCAAGTATGTCTATGCTTTAACATACATGTGCATTGTGTTCTGTATCAATAATCCATGTAAGTTGTGACATACACATCTGGACCTCTCTAAGGCAGACACCATTGAGGCAAAAAATCGTCCATTATAGAGATGGTGTCCTCTGGTAAAAATTATTATACAATAAAAAAATTATGTGGGTTATATTTGGGATTCAGTAAGTGTCCATTATAGAGAGGGTGTCCTCTGGTCAGGGGTTTATTATACATTATGTTGATTATTATTTGGGATTCAGTAAGTGTCCATTATAGAGGAATGAGGGTGTCTGCTAAGAGAGTGGTTCCATCAAATAAACATAACACGCTTTACTCGACACACAAAGACACAATAAAATACCTGTGATTTTGGCAGACTGTAACTGATTCGATCAACAATAGACTATTGAATGTTAGTCTCAATAACATCTAATATGCATATTATTATACATTGTTGACCGTCACCTGACACAAACATAGCAGATCGAATGATCAACCAGACTATCACTGTACGTATCAGTGAAACTTTGAATAGCAACTATAAAAACGGGCATGTAATGTTCCAAAGAACTGCCAATTGTAACAACAACTGATTTCCCCTGTGTGCACACACAAGCTGAAGTCATCCATTAATCCAATAGCTTATCTGTTGGTCAGTAGGTTCTTTCCCACCGACACACGACCGATTCTTACTCAAATTTCGTTGTCAGTGATACAAAAGCCATGATCAGCTTACTACGTGCGTGATGTGTGTGCGTGTGGGTGAATTAGCTAGGATCAAGTAACAATGAGTCTGTTTATAAGGTAATAATCTGAAGCAGTACATGTGCCACTGTATACCAACAGAACAGATTGAATAACCACCTGTAACCATAGATATTACTGTAACACAACAAGCTATTACCATCACCTATCAAGAGAATATGCTTTAGCTTAATTGTCCTGAGGACATGACATGAATACAAATCTGTACTAACCAGTCAGCAGCAACTTGAACACCGCAGTCTCCAGTAGCCGATAAAGCCTTCTCTCTGTAGAAAAAGCGACAGACAGTAATACATGCGACAACACAAATCAAAGTCTCTATACACGTTACCATGTGTGCATAGAATAATCTATCACTCTCCCTACAAGAGTTACCAACACGCACTACAAACCACACACACAAAACAAAAAAAGCAAAGTGTCTAGCTGCCACAAGGGTCACGCGTACCTGGCGAAGCCAGGACACCTGTGCACCAAGCAGGTACTGTGTGCCGGTGCTCGCAGTCTCCTGGAGCCGGGCAAGGAACTCGCAGGAGCACCAACTGTGACTCTCACTGCAGGTGTGGGCACCCGAAGTTACACACACACACGGATGCTATTATTGGTCGCCCACTATTGTAGACCCAATATGATTATCCAAATAGCACACATGTAACATAACTTGACCAATATAGACAAACCACGTAACCACTACACAGTGATGGTAATTACTTTAGATGACACAGTGTGCACTGTTTACTAAGCTACGCAGCATTCTCTTATGTAAGAGGAAGACAACTAGACCATGATGGTGACATAAGCATGTGGCTAGCTGGAATGCTACCATGTCAACCACCCTCAGACCAATCTGTCTCTGACAGTCCCTACATGGGCAGCACAAGTACAGACTTCCCCCTAACACACAGAACCTTGAACCAGCTGCCTTTCTTATTCAAATTCACATGTAATACACGAAAACGAGCATCTATACCATAGTAAATAGTACTAAATGCAATACCATATATTGGAGTGTGTGGTATGAGTAATGTAAATCAGCAGACCATTGTTACCATAGACAGCTCAACCAATGCATACCATAACCTTGCTAGTAAATTGGCTAATTGTCCCATCAATTGGTGTTGTGTCATCTGAAGACTGAAATGCCTACCCTGCTTATTCTATTGCTGGCTTATGCAAAAAAGCTTTTGCACAAGCTTAGCTGTTTCTTTACAAGATGCCAACGACAGTAAAATTATCTGACGTGTGTATGCAAATAAAATAAAAACACTGTCGTACGGATTTCCCCTGTTTCAGACAGCTTATGTCGCAGGAACATGAATGATGTTCACACTTTCATTGAAAATGTTTCGTTACAACACACAAAACATGTACTATCATGATGGTATCCATGGCCTTTGTCAGCTAAAGCTTAGGGGCATCCTGAGGTTTGCTGCTTATTACAGCCATACAAACAGAAGCCATGTTTGGAACAAAACATGACTGATTATCCGAAGGCTACTTCTACAATCAGGACTTGAAACTAGACAGGTCAACAACATTCAACATAATACTATCATTTACAAGTTCTGATAAACTATCTCACACACACACACACACACACACACACACAATGATTGTGTATTGCTTTAGAAAGACTTACTTTTTCTTATGAATTTTTCTCTTCACCATAAGAGACATGATAGCTATAATGCGCAACAGAACTAGCAGTGAAAACTAGTGAGGAACTGGAATGCGTCGTTTCTTAAAAGCATGCAGACGCACACAATGCTGAGCTGATATCTATAGCTGTATATGTAATGCACAAAGCATTGCTATACCAAACCACAGCAATAATGAATAGATCAGGGTAAGTTCTTGACATAACAACGTTCAAAGGTTTGAATGAAATAGAAATCAACAAACCAGTGTTAAAACTATGGGATCGACTTTCCCCGAATCACTGTGACAACCAATAGGTGTGGTCTGTCACCTATGAACAGCATGAAGGTATGGTCGGTTAATTACCGAACAGCCAGTAGGTGTGGTCTGCTCTTATAGTCACTATAACGACAGCCAGCTAGTAGGTGTGGTCTGTTACCAGGTGGTAGGCTATCTCCCAGTGGAGGCATGCATATGGCTGTCTCTGATATAATTGGATCTAACTTGATCTCGGGAGGCTAGCATGACACACCCAATCACATGAAATTCACAAAATACTGCATTAATATGCTTTTAGTTACTTAGTACATGCATAGATATGTATACAGTATACACACACCTTCAAACTACTACACAATCACACACTATGTGGATATTATAATTTGCTGTGTCAACTGAGTTTACTGCAGCTGCATAGCATAAATTTATGTCAATCGTACGAATGCATACTGTACACTATAAGCAACAGCTTCAGCAGTTTACACTTTGACATAGTGCAAACAAAAACACACTCTTTTGACACCTCAAGTGGATACATCGTGCTCTATAGACCACATACCATAACAGGAGCAGTGTTTGTGTTGCCTACAAACACTTAAGAGTCTATCAAGTACACACACACAGCACTGATGAGTTTGTCAATAAAATGACACACACATACTCAACAACGCCCACAACTGCTATTGTAGTCGAGGACATCCCTTCCTGCTGCTCAAGCTGATTTGAATACATTATAGACAACACAAAACAGTGTACCCCGACAACTGTACACAGGATAATGCAGCAATTGGAGTGTTCAACAACTATACATGTACAAGGGCCGAAAACCTAGTTTTCATGCCAAAAAGCACAGAAGGGAGGGGACGAATTTTATGCATGGGTATACATACTACTAGAGAGAGTGAGTGGAGGCTGAGAGGAATAGCACAAAAACACAAGAATGTCAAAGGGAGAGAAATCGAGAAGAGTGATAATAATAATTATTATTATAGGTGAGAATTTCCCAGTGAATGAAAGGCATAAACACATCTTCTCAAAGTAGGGAGTGAACACAAGCTGTGTAGTTGCATAGACTGTTTGGTTACAGCCTTAAAAGATCAATTATTTCAGCAGACAACACATTCAGCCCCGGCATGCTAATCCACAAACACATGCATGTGCATGGTAGCTAGAATGTATGCATGTACACACTTACGCTCTGTGCTTTGAGAAGCCCATGTCTATTAGGATACGACGAGAGTCCTTGCTACGATTGATGGTAGATGAACTAGTTGGTTCTCTTGCTGAAATAGGAGGAGGAACGGGTGGAGGTTGTTCTAGGCTAGTCATATCGCTGCAGCAATCAATGCCGTGCAGTAGTGGATAAGGAGGAGAGGGTCTTCTTTAGTTTACAGTATTCACAGATCAGTCACAGTATGTCAATGGATGGTGACCGCAGGAGAGCCGAGAGCGTGGATCAGAATACACTACACTACGATCACTAGTTGTCAGTCTGCAAGATCTAGCTGCTTCTTCTCACACAAACACTCCTCTCAGTGTGTGACAGTGCGATCGCCAACTGATCTCGAGTAATAACTGAGCGTCTACCGGATGGCAGTGCTTGTTACGATTAATGTGCTCTGGAAGCGAGTCTGAAATAAGAAACTCTATCCTCCCACGCCGTCTAGTCACCTTGTCTTCGAGGAAGAAAGGCGTGTCAGCTAAGTTATTAAGTAAGCTAAATTAATAATACCCGTAGCGAGTCTGAGCGAGTGCCAACTCGACCACCCTTGATATGATCGCACTAGTCAGGCGTGGCCCGACCCATCGCGCCTGACTATGATCGCACTGGCTTTGCTCGTAACACTCCTAGGTTATGACTAAGCTTCGTTAAAACCAATCCTTTGAAATTTATCTTTTTTGTAGGGACTGCAAAAGCTACAAGCTCGATAGTACTGGATGCTGTCAAAGGAGCAACATGTCCTGGAGGAGAGCTAGAGTATACCTGCACTGTTTCAACTAACACAACAACTCTTTTTCATATGAGATGGATACATGAAGTAGGGTCAAGCTTGACTCAAGTCTTCTATCTGTATAATGAACCTGATACACTGACTAACAAAAGTATTGTAGGCTTCACAACAACTGCTAGCCGCGTATCACCGAACTACACACTAACATCGACTGCAACTCTGACAAGAGCGATGTTTTCTGACAACAACATCACACTGCAGTGTCAGATGTTTATCATAAATCCTCCTTTGCCTCGTACAATTGTTACAGAAGGTATTATTAATTTTGATCGCTATAATGTTATCTGCAATTCAGTCTTAGGTGCAACTAATCCACCTTCGGATCTGGTAATCATGACATTGCCTGCATCACTAACATGGCTACCTCCTCCTAATACTAACTGTGCCTTCAACTACACTGTCAATATCACCAACAGCTCCTGCAGTATGACTGTGTACAGTAGCAGCACTTCACTGATACTGACTGACCTGCTCACTTGTGGACAGAACTACTCATTTGCTGTGGCTGTTACTGACAGTACAGGACAACATGGACCATGGAGTGATCAGCTGATGGTGACATGGGATGGTACTGTTCTGTAATGATTTGTGATTTGATTATTGCATGGTATAGTTCCTAGTGCTTTGGTGTTTACAGCAACTCTGACTGAGAGAAGCATCCTAGTGGAATGGCAGGTGATTGTTGTCTTGCTACACACCCTTGTGACACTAGCGCTGTGTACATTTGTTTATACAGCCTCCTCCACTGATAGATGGTCTTCCAGTCATGAAATATGTTGTATCTTACAATTCCAGTGATAACAGTATAGTAATACAAGCGGATTTGATTGTAAGCTCTTCTGCAAGAAATTACACAGTGGTCGGTGAACCAGGAGTAACCTACCACATTGCAGTGTCTGCAGTGAATGCTGTGGGAGCAGGAGCTATCAGTGAATACTCTATTGTGACCGGTGAGACACAGATGACCAAAAATTAATTGATACTGTTTACCTGGCTTTTATTCAGTACCGTTTTTAATCACGCCCACCTCCTCAACACAACTAGTCTTTACCGATACTCAAGTCACTTCTACAGCAATTTGTAAGTGACATTTTGGTTGTATAACTGTTATTTACAAACAACATAGTTTTACAACAATCGAACTGTTCACAAACAATTACTGAAATACAGCAAGTGGACACTAATGGATCTGCAGCAATAGTTGGTAAGCGGCTCAACAATATTCTTGTAAACAAGTTGATGACCTTATAGAATGCTTTATTGCTTGTTTGTATAAGCTGTAACTTGTGTGTATTTTCACTGCTGCAGTAACAGTATCAGTTCTTGTTAGTGGAGTGGTGTCAGCCATCAGTACAGCTACTGTCACTAGTATCATTGTGTGGTGTGTCATGAGGAGAGCAGCTCAGAGACCATCATCACCAGCCGATGATAAAGGAGCCACTACACATGAGCTAGCTCCAGCGATCTATGACACACCAAATGATCAGAGTATCAGTACTCAAGACAATGTAGCTTATGGAGGAACAATACCTCTCAAACAGAATGAGGCTTATGAACAATTGCGCATTTAGTGTACTGTCAGAGAACATGCAGAAATAAGGGCAATACTTCTCAAGCAGAATGACATGTACATTATTATGAACAACAGACACAAATTGTGCTATTCCATTGAATATTTTTGCTAATGTAAACAAAATTAAAAGTACGAAATTTTACAACATAGCAAAATTATGCAACAGCTGCTACCCAGACTACTCTATAGTCAGAGTAAGAAGACACATTATTTAACCACACACACACACACACACACACATGAAATGACTCCTGTCGCAAAATTAAACACGTTTCTGAACTATATTCAACCGGGCCGCTCCTTTCATGTGTTTCTCTTCTTGGTCAAAGTATCTGTCAAAGTGATCTTCAACTATGACATGTATGTTGACGTGCCTGTCCCTCTCTCTCAGCTTGTATCGCCTGGCAGCAATAGCGAACAGGACTAGTGACAGTATTGTGAGGATCGATAGCACCAGGTAGTAGTAGAACCCACAACTGAGACTACTGTAGCTTGAATGTTTGAGTAGTCCGTAGAGGAGTCCATGATGAATCAGATAATAAACACCAAACAATGTTATTGCGACGCCCATCATGACAGCTCTCATTGTGTTTGGACTTTGAGCCATGATGAACTCAACTGAACAGCATGTTGCAATGGTTGTTCCTATGCTCGATATGACATCGGATATCACCGGCCAGAAGAAAGGCACAGGAAGAAAGTTAGTTGATTCGGGACCAGCCTGAAACATGCACTCAGTGTTGTTGTATTGAAGATGCCCAATTGTGTCTATAGAAAGATTGAGCAAACTACTGATGCAGCATATAAGCAGTCCTCCTCCTATTCTTTTCAATAAACTTGGAAGACGGAGTCTAACCAGTGGAAATACAATGAAGCGATAAATAGGAATTGAGCAGAATCCAGTCATGGCAAAGATAAGGTGCTTCAAATTACCAACACACTCATATGAATGAATAGTTGTCCTTATTGTGTGGGCAAGAAGATTTTGTTTTGGAGTTAAAAAAGCAAATTGAAACCCAAATGTAGTAAAAAACAAGGGTAGTAATCGTAGTAGTGTCTTCACATCTTCCACTTCTTCTTCTGTGAAAGGTCCTCCAAATTTTTGCTTGCCATAATCCAAACGAGACGGCTCCTCTTCGTCTATGTAAGTCAACGCACTCCGATGCTCGGGATACTTAGTCTTACGTGCATAGTTCAGTACTTGAAAAATAGTCTTTAGTGGATTACCACTTTTGAAATGATCATCAAGCTGTTTGTAGCACAAACGGTCAGTTATCAAAATAGCGGATAAACTAAGAAAAGTCAATAATAGGGAAACACTGAGGAGATCAAACTGTACAGCCAATGAGAGGCATACAGGAAAATTCTGAATAAGAAATCCAGTCACAGCAGCCCAGTAGTACCACTCTACAGCTGCACTGATGTCATCAGCTGTAGTACCCAGCATTTGGTCGATTATGAACGGAAGGGAGTTGGTGAACACGGTCCCAAGACCAAAGATAACTAACGGTAGAGAACAAAACAGTAAAAGAAACGCTATAACTGGACTCCAATTGAGCTGTAGCAAGATAAAAGCACCAAGAAAAACCAAGAATTCTATAGTGAGCAAGACAAATCCAACAGTAATAGCTCGATATCTTCCCAGCAACGAATCCCCTATCCAACCGGCAACTGGCAACAGTACCAAAAGTCCACTGTAGAAATTCACAAGATAATCATTAAGCTTAGCTGGAAAAGGGAAAAGAGACAGCAATTGACCGGTGTAACCAAAGGAGGCAACATTGATAAGTGCACTCCAGGCTAAAACAAGAAATGTTCCGTTAGAGAATTTGCACCTCATCTTCAGCATGCATGGATCTTGTATACTGCAGAAAGATATTTTTTAAACACTATTTTCTCCACTATGAAAACACTATTTTCAGTTCTGTTTCATAACATTTGTTTGCCCAGTTAAAAAATCTAAAGTCCCATTTGACAGTTTAGTTAGTTGAAGAAGCCATTCAGTTTTTGATCACGTGATCTACAGTCAAGATGGCTACCATGAGGGCTCTTGTCGGTTGCAAACGCGTTATTGACTATGCCGTGAAGGTAATGGTGTCTCTATAGCAACTATAACCGTTACTTTTCATACTATTGCTGCTTTTGATCTTAGATTCGAGTGCGACCTGACAATCTCGGCGTTGTCACAGAAGGCATCAAGCATTCGATGAATCCATTCGATGAGATAGCTCTAGAAGAGGTTAGAGAGACAGATTGATCGCGCTTCAGTATCGTTATATTATAACAGGCAGTACGTATGAAAGAGAAGAAGATGGTATCAGAGATTGTAGTAGCTAGCTGTGGTCCAACCCAGTGTCAGGTATTTAAAGATCTGGTGATTGCAGCAGCTGCCTTCATCTCTTGTGTTTAGGAGACTCTGAGAACAGCTCTTGCGATGGGAGCTGATCGAGCTATTCATGTAACTGTAGATGGTGACAGTTACGAGAAGCTCCAACCTTTAGCTGTTGCTAAGATATTTGCTAAACTGGTTGAAAAGGAGAAGGCTGATCTCGTATTTTTAGGCAAACAGGTAAAATAATTTTGCGTCGTTTCTCAATGTACCATGTGTGATTTTTTGTTTTTAAGGCTATTGACGATGATTCAAATCAAACTGGTCAGATGTTAGCAGCACTGCTCGATTGGTCACAGGTAATAGACCTCCTACTCTATCTTAATTATTTTTCTCTCCATGCTATGACGATGGTGTCTACCTGTACACATTTTCCTGTATTTATCCCTCTCTCTCCTCCCTCTTCTCTCTCTCTCTTCCTCCCTCCTCCATTCTTTCCTCCTTTCCTCCTTCCCTTCCTCCTCTCTCTCCTCCTCCTCTCTCTCCTCCTCTCTCTCTCCTTCCTTCCTTCCTCCTTCCCTCCCTCTCCTCTTCCTCCCTCCCTCTCTCCCTTCCTTCCCCCTCTTTCCCTTCCTCTTCTCTCTCTCCCTCCTTCCTCCTTCCTTCCTCCCTCCCTCCCCCCTCCCTCCCCCTCCCTCCCCCTTCTCTCTCTCCCTCCCTCCCTTCCTTTCTTTCTTTCCCTCCCTCCCTCCCTCTCTCTCACTCTCCTCATGTGTGACTTCATACTCTTTGTAGGCTACATTTGCTTCTAAGATTGAGCATGACTCTGGCTATCTCAAAGTGATGCGAGAGATTGACGGTGGTTTAGAGCACATCAAGGTCAAGATGCCTGCTGTAGTCACTGCTGATCTTAGACTCAATGAACCAAGATATGCTACCCTACCAAACATCATGGTGAGTACCGAATTTGACAACAGTATACCTCAAGATCACCTTAAGATAAACAATAAAAATTGATGCTTTTGAAAAATTTTGTCAAACTTTTGAACTTTCACGAAAAATTATATTCCTGCACCAATTAAGGTCAATTAGCTTTTACTGACATTCCTGTTATTTTAGATGCTTCATCTGAAAATATTTTTTTGTTCTTGTTTTAGAAAGCCAAGAAGAAGCCCATGGAGAAGGTGAATCCTTCTGACCTTGGTGTGGACATTGCTCCACGTCTAGAGGTGGTCAGAGTTGAGGACCCTCCGGTCAGAGAGGCGGGCAGCAAGGTGGAGAATGTAGACGAACTCATCAGTAAACTGAAAGACGCTGGCGTAGCATGACGGGTACATGATAGACTATGTATAGGTGACAATATTTATTATTAGTCGCTGTATTATGTACAAAAAGTATATTTTAATCAGCGCTATCTGAAAACTTAATCCAAAGCGTGATGTAACACAAGCAGATCTAAAAATTTGATCACACTCTTTTTGTACCATTCTTTCGAAGAGTTTCCACTGTATGTATTCTATAATAGCTCAAAATCACTTTGTCCAATGAAATAGTGCTAACACAGTAATTCAAGAGAGACAACAGTCATCTACTTTACCATAGTCTCTTTACTGCTTTGCCATCACTCAAGGTCTCATCCTTTTCTTGTGTTTTTCTTGGTGTTCCCACCTTCAGATCGTGTTTTTTGCACCATGATAGAAAATACCTATAACAAACAGAATTAACCAAAGCAAACGTATACAAGTTAAATTCATGTATACGCTGGTAGCTATACTATTTATTATTTTTTCCATCGTGTTTTATGGAACGACATGCAGCCCATGCATGATCTAGCTATACCGTATATAGCTGCTTACTTTAAAGCAGCACTGGTGCTTTTTTTATCTCGTTTCTTGCAGAATACACGAACAGTCATTTCTTGAAAGTTGTAAGGTAACAGTTGAGAAACCTAAATGATAAGGAAATCATGCACACACATATAAGTCCAATATGTATACCTCCTCTTTGGGAAGTTTAAAAGCTATGTCAGGATCTCCTTTGGCATAGAACCTCATTTTGTCAATGGGGTTCTCATCTTGTTTGCCATAATCAAACTTGACTACCTGTATGAAAGCACACATAGTAATACCATCGTGCATGTGGTTTTGACATACAGCGGTTTTATTACTCCTTGCAACAGCCGCAAAGCGTGATCTGTGCATTATTTGGAAGGTTTAGTACACTGCGTGATTTACATTGAACACGGTTTACGCTCTACGGTTGAAGCTTTTAGATTGCAAGAAGTAGTGAAACCGCTGTAACACTTTGCATGCATTTGGTAATGTGTGGATACATTAACAGCATGCATCAGATCATGCTGACTTTCACACCCTTAATATTATCAGGCACTATTATAGTTTAAACTAAACTAGATGACTTTTCAATGAAACAAAAGGTGAAATGCCCGGTAGTATTTATCTAGATAAGTCACCTGAACCAGAAAGTCATCTTTTGTGAGCTCGGGTAGACCTTCAAGCATCTCTTGTGAAGTGAGGGAATCAGCTAGTTGTTTCTGTATTGTCTCCTATAAAGACGTTATAGCAAGCTATAATATTTATCACTACAAATTGTGAACCTCCTTAGCAAGTTTTGATTTATTTGACACTGGCTGGGTCTGGCCGATGTATTTGTAAAACTTTCTTTCCTCTACTTGTAGCAGTAAATCCTGGGACTATTTATTATTAAAATAAGTTAACTTTATCAAATAATTACAGAAACCTTTTTTAATTCTGGGTCGGAGGATGCCATGATTAGATACAATACTCCATCAGTGAGTCTTGAATAAGCCGTCATATCGTATATGGCATCTGACATCCTTACTGGTCTGTAGTATAAATGCAGTATATAGTAGTGCAGTATATAGTATTGCATACAGATAAAAATCTAAGACTGCTATTGTAATTCTACGTTAGATATTATAACAGTACATACCACAATGTTTTGCTTGTGCTGCGTTGCAATTACGTGATTATAATAGATTTTTACGGTCATAACTCGTAAGGCAACAAAGACATCACTGTGAATGCGTACCATGAAGCAGACATACAATATAGTCTAACCCATTCTCTCCAGAAAGTAGAAGGTGGTCATTGGCTTCTATGAGTGCCTCGGTGATCCTTGAAGAAATCAAACTTACGTAATGGGACAGTTATCGTGTAAAACTAACATTTGTTCAATCAGTCTTTTTGTTGTCTGTTGAGATGCTCTCAAGTGCAAAACTAAGCGTGTGTGAAACATCACATAGAGGTTGTTAATTTCCTGTAGATCACATTATAGTCATTATACTGCACTGACCAGTAGCAAAATGCAGACAACTGCACTGTACCTTATCACGAGCGCATATTTGTAGCCTTCCGTTGACAGGAATAACACGTGTGAACTTCATGTATCTCCTAATGGAAAGTCATTGTATACACAAGAATTAATGTACCAACACCAGCGTAATTGTATATTTTTCCTAGTATACATGTGTATACACATAGTTTGCACAAGGCTTGGTGTATACATTGCAATTGTTAGCTATAATAGCTGGCTTACTGCATATCAAAGTTGTTAGATATACCAAGGCAATGACCATCACGAGCAAAATAGTCCCACTTGTCGACATCCACACCGTTTATCTTGTTGGTAACAATCTGTATCCATGACAACCATTAACCACACATGCAGATAGCTGCACCATGTCTGTTTTACTTCATATAGAAAACTCTTCTCTTCAGTTCGACCTTCATATCTCCATGATCCCTGTAACTCTTCTTTATCATCAGACTCTTGTTTTTTATCACACTGTAGAATGTGAGAGATGGTGCTATGCGAATTAGTAACATGCAGACATACCTTTCTGTCACACAGAGGAGAGCCTATAATCATCTCTTTGATAAACACAATGTCTTGCTCTTTTAGACCGTATCGTTCGAATTCTGATATTAGGTCATTCTTTTTCAGCAAATGATCAAGCATTGTAATCGATGCATCTTCATGCTAATAGCGGTGCAAATTTAAATTTGCTAAATCTTTAAATAAATTATACTTAAAACTGTGTAATTCACTAGCAAATGTTTATTTTTGTGAGTACCTACATGCATCCAGAAAAGTCTAAAACTCTCATTAATAATTAATTTTAGATATAGCCAATAAAATGTTATTCTTTAAACTGCTGAGACGTATACATATTAAATTTTTATTCGTTCAAGACTTACTTTCCAGTGAGTGCCAGGACGAACTGCTGGGATAAACATTGAGTCAAACAAGTGTGAGAATGGTCCATGACCTGTATGAGGAGAAATGAGTATCTGTTTATGCATGTAGCTATAATGAAGATGTCCTAGCTCACCTAGGTCATGACAGAGTCCAGCCATCTTTACGCATAGTACATCCACTCCTGTGATGCCTAGTTCTGGTTGCTTTTTCTGAAGCAACTCTACGAACTCGCCTGCTATGTGACATACACTAATATGCAACGTATGGATATTTGGACAACCATAATTTGAATTATTACCCCAAACTATGCTCAAATCGATTGTGAGAAGCTCCAGGATACACATAGTAACCACCACCTAAAGGTGTTTGTTGAAAACTGAAGAAATCTGATTTACTGTGCATACCCATTTGTTTAATATTCCGCAATCGTTGAAATTGAGGAGTGTCGATGACTTTGACTAGAAGTGGGTGAAGCACAAAGTGACCATGTATTGGATCATTGAAAACCTATGTAAAAATATTTAGTAAAACAATGCATGCACGCTTGTCATAAACTCAACCTTTCCCTCAATATTTTGTTGTAGATCTCTAAATAATGTCAGAACTTTATTCTGTACTCCTACAGGTCTGCAAGAACAGGCCTCTTTAAAGTGCCGTTTCACTGAACTCACTTGATGCCCATTGTGCCAAGTAAATCTCTTGTTAGCAGTGATATGCTTGGCCCATCAATTTGGTGTTCTGGCGAGGGCAAGTCAGAACAAGAGATCACGATCGGCACAACCAACTCAATTCGAAAGTTCATACCTTGAAAAGCTGTAACTAGTCGTGCGGTATCTTCGTCGTTGAACAATGAGCCTGCATTACTTTTTAAATACGCCACTACCTGGTGTACAGTCCAGTGAAAATAGTCAGACTTCGGCGAGTGGATCTCTCCTTCTTCAACTGTGGCCTGTGTGCATAGCGACATAGTGCTCTCCGCTACACTGTCAGTGCTGCTGGTACTATCATCCGTTCTGCTGCTAGTTTCGTCGTCCACAGAGCTGCTCTGATAATACGAGTACGAGTCGAGTACAGTAAGCCGACGCGGCACGCCCTATTATTACTCAAAATTTAGCGCGCCAAAAATAGGGAAGCATGGCGTTCTGCCAGTCAAGATCAACTGAGCTACACGAATGGTCTTCACTAAGAAACCAACAAGGTGCATGAGTTATCAATGGAAGATGGCTAGCTGGGATTCCTTTAGATCCTGACATATTCAATCCAGAAGTGGATTTAGAAATTAATGAGGGGGAAGTGCTGATTTGGGGCTCTTTGAAACGTGACAACTTTTTCAATCTAGTTGCACAAATGAATAGGTGTTTTAGCAGTACAAAACATGAATATTACTAACTCCTGGTCAAGCACGTGTCCGCAAGCGAAGCCCCTTAATTTTACCACTGGATTTATTGTCTTGGTTTGCGACGGAGACGACACCTATCAACCGTAGAACCAAGTAGTTGAGTACATGTATAGCAAAAGCCAACTGTGATTATCATATATAAGTACAAGATTGTTATCATCAAAGCCAATGCATTAATTACTCATTACTCTATACAATTGGTATAAACAAAAAGCTATTTAATGTGTTAGATTCTATATGTCAACAGGTGTCATGTGTCAACAGGTACCTCATCCTCTTCTCCACTGAGAAGATGCTCTTGTTCGGAATCATTTGCTGTTTCTCGGCTGTTTCGATCATGTCTCCAAGTCGTTGGGTTCGTCAGTCTCTCTCTACGTGTAGTAGGGGTGTTCAATCGACCAGCACTGTCAGTGAAATCAAGAAAGTTCTGAATACCTGTGCTGTCAGTTAGACTTTGTCGCAAGCTAGCTTCTGATGTGGTCATATCTTGAGAAACATCTAGAACATGAGGATGGCGAAGTGAGGCTATTTTTTGGTTATAAAATCGTTTGACTCTTTTGTGGCAGATTTGGATAATAAAGTATGCGATGCAGTAGATTAAAGGGACCATGATGAGGATACATTGTAAGCAGTATGCCCAGAGAGATAGTTTGTATCCTAAGCGAGCCAAACTAAGATTGTATATGCTCAAAGTGGTAATGGCAGCTAGATTGAGGAAGATGGTAGTGTCAACATTGTTAATCCAGTCTTGCTTATATGGTCGTATCACCGCAAACAGGAATGCAGCACAGAGAAATATGTTGAGCTGGAGTGTGTACTGGTACAACAATGTGTTGTGGTTAGCTAGATAGGTAGCAAACAACACCAGCCTCAAGGCAAAGTAAAGGCCAGCAAACCAACGACAATCAAGCGTGCCATTTGTTCCATCTTTGAAGCGTCCGTGGAACACTTCAAGAAACTGCTGAGTTTTGCCACTCGGCTGAAGCTTGCCAATGATTGGATGATGGCACACTCTACCCATTCCATGCAGGATGGATGGAATGATCAGAAGAACTGGTGGAGCAATTCCAAATACGATCAGTAATGCAGAGGCAATGGTTATGTACAATGCACTTGATGCTCCATATTCAATGTCACCATCTACGTAAAGAACTTGTTTAACCACTGTTCCAGATGCATCATAAAGAGGATTTGGAAGAAGTAGCGCAAATGAGACCAGAGTGAACTTGGTATACGATATGACTAGAAAGATGGCTATGCCACCTGTGATTGGTTTGCGAAGCTTGAGCCATCCTCGTGTTCTAGCTAAGCATCGATGGAAAGGTCTGAATATATGCACACATGGTCGTACTCCTCTATTGTACAGGCTAAGTACAAATGAGAGCAATGCTAGAAACATCAAGGGATAAAGAGCTGACAAGTAAGACAAGCACAGTACTGTTGCTGAATTAATATGTGAGCTGAGACAAAAATGTGGAATCCAGGGACGAAAAAAGTCCAAGTTCCACACATCATACACGACAGTGTAAAAGTCATGAAAAGCATTCATAAGTGCTAATGAGGCTGAGTCATTGCTAAAGACACTATTGAAAAACACTAGAGTTCCTTCAGCATTGACCATTGCTACAGTTGTGATGACTTGAGCGAAGAAGATGAATGCATTAAGTGGACCAAAGGTAGCAGTCATACTGAAGATAAATACACAGACAAAGAACATAATGTTTGGGACAAACACAGCCACTACATACAGTAGCCAGCTGTATCCCTCAACCTCATCTGGACAAGGAACACAAGCGGTAGATGTTATCGAAGGCCCATAGTTTGGTATACATGATCCACACAGTATTCCTTTACGGTTGAGGGTTTTACAGAAGAAATCGTTCAAATTCTCAGATGGTAGTTGAATAGACTCATTCATACTGATGCTGTTCACATACGGACTACGACCAACAACAGTTTCATTTGTGCCATTAATGTCAATGTAACCTAGCCAACTGTGATGGAGAAGTGTAGACTGGAAAGACTCACCATCACACTTTAGGTAGCCCCCAAATGCGTTTCCTTTGCCTGAATTTGGACACTGGCATACTGTGGTTTTTGGTGAAGATGAGCTTTGTGTTAATCCCGGAGGACAGTTTTGCAGTTGAACTTCAATTTCAGACCGAATGACAATTGGATCAATAGTCTCAATCTGAAGCTTGATGGTAGAATTTGGTTGTCCACGAAGATCAAGCGCATTCTTTGATGTGTAGTCATAGTTTGAAGTGGAACTGCCTCTAAAACTTGCATTTCCTGAATAAATCTGTGTCAAGAATATTGCATCGTTTGTGACATCATTGCCAAGAGCGTCTTTAGCTTCTATTCCGAGTGGAAGCAGTTTTCCAGGAATAGCTGTGTAGCTGTCGTTCATACGATAGTTTACTGGGGCACTACCGACTTCATTAGTGCAATTAGAGTTGTTGTGGTAGGTCCAACTCTTCCAGCAGAATACTTTTCTCTTTAGCTCATCTGAATCTTTGCTGCTTCCATAGCTTGCGCCCCACACACACGGCAGTATTGTAGAAGCATAGATAGAGTTCTTCTTACCATTAGCTGTGTTGTTTCTGAAGTAAAAAGATGCTTTCCACTTTTCTGGTGATGATTCAATGTCATTGTAGCGTATGAAACAATTCCGTGATGATATGAGATCATGTTCGCCTGATCTATATGCATAAATAGCCCCGCCCTTGTACTGGGCTGTGTTGTTGATAAACTCAAGACGGGTATTCTCTCCCATGAGGATGTAGCCATTGCCCATGATGGATACTGCTCCACCTTGCCTTCCTGAGTTTCCATAGAACCGAATGATACTGTCATCTCTCACGAATAATAAATTGCTCAGAATAGCCAAAGCAGTTCCAGAGTTGGCTTCAAACAAATTTGAACCAGTGAAATGCACAGGAAGTGTATCAACATATACAGCACCGATTCCAGCTATAGCATGACTAGCAAGGTCAAAATGTACTGAGTTATTAATAAAAGTACAGTTATTAATGATCGGCGTCATGTGCTTGCCTAGCAACAAGGAGTGCCAAAGAGACGATAAGTCAAGCGCAGTGCCTAATCTTCCTGCATTCGAATGAAAAGTGCAGTTAGAGATAGTTAAAAGATTAAGAGGGAAGGAAATGCGTTCTTGTATGGAGCTATAGAAAGATATCCCGCCACCCCAGTATGCATTGTTATGAGAAAAGCTACAGTTCTCAAAAAGAACCTTGTTTCCATGAACGTTGAGATCTTTATAGAAGACAAAGCCTAACCTTACTGCACCACCTCCCGTCCCCTCATTTAGAGTGTCATCGTAATGTAGAGTGTTGTTTGTCATGACAGTGTCTCTGATGGTACAGTTATTGTCATGAGACCAGTCCTGAAATTCAATGAAAAGTGCAGCACCCCACACGGCGCGATTTTTCAGGAAAGAGCACTCTTCAACAAGGATAGAATTGTTTGAAGCATTGCCTTTAAAGAATGCAGCAATTCCTCCACCACGTCCAAATGAAGACTGGTGAATACGGTTAGGAAGAATGAATGCATGTTCACTGATGTTCCTTAGGTTAGCAATATTGTACAAAAACCAACACTCACTGAAAGTGTAGTTTGCTCCGTGAGTGAAGTTCTGATCAACAACCGATTCTGTATTGTTCAGACAAAAAATTGATCCTGGCTCACAAAATGTGAACTCTATTAAGACAGCGCCTCCAGTTGGATGTGATTCAGAAGAATTATAGACATTGGAGCTAAAGGCACAGCGTTCCATTCTGTTAGTACCAACTGTATTGTACAGTACCACTGCAGTGCCTGATGTACCTAGGACACTCACATTCTCCATAGTAACATTAGCACAGTAGAGAAAATACAGACCAACGTTAAACTGAAGAAAATCGGGATTGCTCTCATTGAGATTGTAGGTTGTGCTCGTTTGAAGAGCTCCACAAGCATGAAAATAGATATTTTTCAAAGTTATGCTGCCACTCACGTAAATGAAGGAAAATCCAGCTCCTCTCTGGCATTCAATCTCCACAGATTTGTTCTCACCGATTATCATCAGTGGACCTGTTCTGTTGAAGTCTGTAGGTGTTTCAGCGGATAGCACGTACCGGCCTGAAGCTATCATGAGTGTTGTGGTACCATCGGTCCGCTCTTGCGACAAGGTCCACAATCCGCGCACGCCAAGGTCAAGTGACTTGCACGGATGGTCTTCACCAAGAAACCAACAAGATGAGTTATCGATAGAAGATGGTGAGTTCGGATTCGTGTAGATCGTTACAGATTTATCGCCTTGGCTTGCGACCGAGACGACACCAATCAACAATAGAACCAAAGCGGAGGATGCCGATACCGCCATTTTGAGGCATAGGTCATGGTTATTATAAGTACAATACTGTATGCATTCCGTGATTATAACTATCAAAGCAGTCGCACTATTCTTCTCTATTCAGTTGGTATAGACATACTCTATTGAGTTGGTATAAACAGCCATAATTATTGTTAGTGTTAGTTTCTATTTCGATATTTCACACAATAGTTATTGAGTTAATTCACTTGTCTAATAAATTGTCCTCATGTGTCAACAGGTACCTCATCCTCTTCTTCACTGACAAGATGCTCTCTTTCGGAATCATTTGCTGTCTCCCGGCTGTTTCGATCATGTCTCCAAGTCATTGGGTTCGTCAGTCTCTTTCTACGTGTAGTAGGGGTGTTCAACCGACCGGCATTGTCAGTGAAATCAAGAAAGTTCTGAATACCTGTGCTGTCAGTTAGACTTTGTTGAACACCTGCTTCAGATGTTGAGACATTCTGTGGTATATCCAGTGGCCTGTGTTGACGAAATGCAGCCATTTTTTGTCTGTAGAATCGTTTGACTCTTTTGTGGCAGATTTGGATAATAAAGTATGCGATGCAGTAGATTAAAGGGACCATGATGAGGATACATTGTAAGCAGTATGCCCACAGAGATAGTTTGTATCCTGAGCGAGCCAAGCTAAGATTGTATATGCTCAAAGTGGTAATGGCTGCTAGATTGAGGAAGATGGTAGTGTCAACGTTGTTAATCCAGTCTTGCTTATATGGTCGAATCACCGCAAACAGGAATGCAGCACAGAGAAATATGTTGAGCTGGAGTGTGTACTGGTACAACAATGTGTTGTGGTTAGCTAGATAGGTAGCAAACAACACCAGCCTCAAGGCAAAGTAAAGGCCAGCAAACCAGCGACAATCAAGTGTGCCATTTGTTCCATCTTTGAAGCGTCCGTGGAACACTTCAAGAAATTGCTGAGTTTTGCCACTTGGCTGAAGCTTGCCAATGATTGGATGATGGCACACTCTACCCATTCCATGTAGGATGGATGGAATGATCAGAAGAACTGGTGGAGCAATTCCAAATACAATCAGTAATGCAGAGGCAATGGTTATGTACAATGCACTTGATGCTCCATATTCAATGTCACCATCTATGTAAAGTACTTGTTTAACCACTGTTCCAGATGCATCATAAAGAGGATTTGGAAGAAGTAGCGCAAATGAGACCAGAGTGAACTTGGTATACGATATGACTAGAAAGATGGCTATGCCACCTGTGATTGGTTTGCGAAGCTTGAGCCATCCTCGTGTTCTAGCTAAGCATCGATGGAAAGGTCTGAATATATGCACACATGGTCGTACTCCTCTATTGTACAGGCTAAGTACAATTGAGAGCAATGCTAGAAACATCAAGGGATAAAGAGCTGACAAGTAAGACAAGCACAGTACTGTTGCTGAATTAATATGTGAGCTGAGACAAAACGGTGGAATCCAGGGAAGAAAAAAGTTCAAGTTCCACACATCATACACGACAGTGTAAAAGTCATGAAAAGCATTCATAAGTGCTAATGAAGTTGAGTCATTGCTAAAGACACTATTGAAAAACACTAGAGTTCCTTCAGCATTGACCATTGCTACAGTTGTGATGACTTGAGCAAAGAAGATGAATGCATTAAGTGGACCAAAGGTAGCAGTCATACTGAAGATAAAAACACAGACAAAGAACACAATGTTTGGGACAAACACAGCCACTACATACAGTAACCAGCTGTATTGCTCAACCTCATCTGGACAGGGAACACAAGCAGTAGATGTTATCGAAGGCCCATAGTTTGGTACACATGATCCACACAATATTCCAGTACGATTGAGGGGTTTACAAAAGAAATCGTTCATATTCTCAGATGGTAGTTGAATAGACTCATTCATACTGATGCTGTTCACATACGGACTACGACCAACAACAGTTTTATTTGTGCCATCAATGTCAATGTAACCTAGCCAACTGTGATGGAGAAGTGTAGACTGGAAAGACTCTCCATCACACTTTAGGTAGCCCCCAAATGCGTTTCCTTTGCCTGAATTTGGACACTGGCATACTGTGGTTTTTGGTGAAGATGAGCTTTGTGTTAATCCCGGAGGACAGTTTTGCAGTTGGACTTCAATTTCAGACTGAATGACAATTGGATCAATAGTCTCAATCTGAAGCTTGATTGTAGAATTTGATTGGCCACGAAGATCAAGTACATTCTTTGATATGTAGTCATAGTTTGAAGTGGAATTGCCTCTAAAACTTGCATTTCCCGAAATAATCTGTGTCAAGAATATTGCATCGTTTGTGACATTATTGCCTAGAGCGTCGTTAGCTTCTATTCCAAGTGGAAGCAGTTTTCCAGGAACACCAGTGTAGCTGTCTTTTATACGATAGTTTACTGGGGCACTACCGACTTCATTAGTACAATTATGATTGTCATAATAAGTCCAATTATTCCAGCAAAATACTTCTCTCTTCAATTCTTCTGAATCTTGACCGCTTCCATAGTTTGTGCCCCACACACACGGCAGTATTGTAGAAGCATAAATAGAGTTCTTCTTTCCATTTGCTGTGTTGTTTCTGAAGTAGAAAGATGCGTTCCACTCACCTGGACGTGTTTCAATGTCGTAGTAACGAATGAAACAGTTTCGTGATGATATTAAGTCGTGTTCGCCTGATCTGTATGCGAATATAGCTCCGCCCTTGTACTGTGCTTTGTTGTTGATGAACTTTAAGTGAGTATTCTCTCCCATGAGGATGTAGCCATTGCCCATGACAGCTACTGCTCCACCTTGCCTTCCTGAGTTTCCAAAGAACTGAACCGTTCCTCCATCTTTGACCGATATGCTGTTGCTCAGAATAACCAAAGCAGTTCCAGAGTTATTCTTGAACAAATTTAAACCACCAAATTCAACAGGGAGTGTGTCAACGTACACAGCACCGATTCCAGCAATAGCTTGTTTAGCAATGCCAAAGAAAACCGTATTGCTACTGAAAGTACAGTTGTTAATGATCGGTGTGATGTGTTTCCCCGATAGAGAAGAGTGCCATAGTGACAGATCTATAGCTGCACCAAGCCTTCCAGCATTGGAAGTGAGAGTACAACCAGACATTTCGAAAGTGTTAAAAGGATAGTAGGTTGCATTTTTCTGTCTGGCAGCATAAAGGGAAACTCCTCCACCCCAGTATGCACTGTTACGAGTAAAATTGCAGTTCTCAAACAGAACGTTGTTTCCATATACATTGAGATTTTTAAAGAAAACAAATCCTACTCGAGCCCCTCCGCCACCCGTCCCTTCATTTAGAGTGTCATTGTAGTAGAGACTGTTATTAGTCATGAAGGACCCTCTGACGGTGTAGTTATTATCATGTGACCAGTCCTGAAATTCAACGAATAGTGCACCACCCCACAGAGCACGATTATGCAGAAAAAAGCACTCTTGTATAGTGACAGAATTTTCTGAGGCGTTGCCTTTGAAAAACACCGAAATTCCTCCGCCACGCCCGAATGAAGAGTGGTAGATTTGATTTGGAAGAATAAACGCGTTTCCACTGAAGTTTCGGATGTCAGCAATATTGTACAAAAATTGACAGGCATAGAAGATAAATTTGGCTCCGTGTGTGTAATTATGGTTAACAACTGATGTCTTATTTGTTAGACAATCAATTGATCCTGGCTCACAAAAAGAGAACTCTATATAGACAGCACCTCCAGTTGGATGCGGACGAGAGGAATTATAGACATTAGAACTAAAGGCACAGCGTTCCATTCTGTTAGTACCAACTGTATTGTACAGTACCACTGCAGTGCCTGATGTATCTAGGACACTCACATTCTCCATGGTAACATTAGCACAGTAGAGAAAATACAGACCAACGTGAAACTGAAGAAAATCTGGAGAAGTCTTGTTAAAGTTGTAACTTGTACTCGTACGAAGTGCCCCACAACTGTTGAAACAGATCCTTTCCAAAGTTATGTTACCTCTGACGTAAATAAAAGAAAATCCTGCTCCTTCCTCGCAATCAATCACCACACTCTCGTTTCCCTCGCCAGCTATCACCAGAGGACCAGTTCTGTTGAAGTCTGTAGGTGTGTCAGCAGATAGCACGTACCGGCCCGGAGCTATCATGAGTGTTGTGGTGCTAGCGCTATCGGTCTCCTGCAACGTCGACAAATTCCACAGTCCCAGCAAGGCGAGATCAAGTGTGGCGCATGGATGGTCCACTCCCAGATGCCAACAAGAGGAGTTGTCAATGGCAGTTGTAGAATTCGGGTTCAAGTAGATCGTTACTGGCATACTTTGGCTTGCAGTGGCCGAGGCGCCAATAGTTGCCAACAGCAGCACGATGATCGAAGTGAATTCCATACTGTCTACTGGACAGCTCAGCTCTGCGGTTTAGCGGAGTAGTGATAGACATCTACTCAAGTTGTGGACACGTGAACCAAGTTTATGATAATAATGACCCCAATTTGGTACAGTTTCATGTACAATGTACATTCATAGTACTGAAAAACTAATAATAATTTATTATTATTATTTAAAAACAATCAATTTTCACTGGAATAACCACTGCCATAGTTTGTTCGATCTCTGTATCCTTCAGTGTCTGCTGATACATTCAGTAGTCGAGATCGTTCCAAGTCGGACTCTTCTTCTAAAAGGGTCCCGTTTCTTGAATCGCATCTGGGCATTCGTCCACTGTTACGGGTGAAGTCGAGGAAATTCTGAACTCCAGTGCTGTCCTCAAAACCTCGACCGTTGTGCTTGATACTGACTTCCGAAGTAGTCACAAATGTCTCTCGTCTAATCTTTTCTTCCTGGTCACCGTTGATTCGCAGTCTATGCAACCTTTGCTCTTCTCGTTTTCGTTCTATGAAGTTTTGTATCCGACTCAAGAAGAAGAAGCCAATGACACAAATAGTACAGTAGACAAGAGGAATAAGTATAAGGAAACATTGTAGACCATAAGCAAGTGATGAAAGAGGCATACCTGCTCTAGCAAGACTTAGATTGTAAGAGCTCAGAGCTGTGACAGCAGTCAAAATGAGGAAGAATCCTGAGTCAATAACATTGATCCATTCTCGCTTGTACGGACGAAAAGCAGCAAACATGAAAGCACAGACCAGGAAGAAGAGTGTCTGCAAGCAGTATTGTTGCAGCCATGTATTGGAAGCAGTGGATATCACCAGAGCTACAATTCTGAAGCAAAAGTAGAGACTAGCAAACCAGCGACAGTCACAGGTGCCATCAGTTCCATCCTTGTAGCATCCGTGAAATACTTCGAGAAACTCCAATAGCTTACCACTTGGCTGAAGCCTGTGAAGAAATCGATTGTGAGTCAGTCTCGTCAAGGCGTTGAGAATTGAGGGAAGCACTAGAAGAAATGGTGGTATTACACCAAATACGATGAAGAAAGTCACAGCTAGCACGATGTACGGTGCACTCTCAGCCGAGCCAAATGTAACATCACCGTCAATATACATCACTCGAACAATGCTGTGCCCACTGACGTTCATCAGAGGCGATGGAGTGAGCAGTCTGAGAGATATCAAGTTGAATTTTGTGTAAGAGATGAGGATAAAGGTGGCTATTCCTCCAGCAATAGGATGACGCAAGTTCAATCTTCCTCTCAGTCGTGCGAGACACCGATGGAACGGACGCATCAATCTCACACACGGACCAACGCCTCTGTTGTAGAGATTGATCACAAATGAGAGCCCAATGAGAAGAACAACAGGATAAAGTGCTGACAAATATGACAGCGAGTTCACTGTCAGCGTGTTGATATTTGGACTGAGACAAAATGGAGGAATCCACGGAAAAAAGAATTCCAGATTCCAGACGCCGTAGAGAACATTATACAGATCGTGAACTGCACTCATGACCCATTTAGTCGAGTTGTCATCGTTTGCTAAGCTAGAAAACTTGATCATACCGTCAGCATTGACTTTAATGGCGGTCGTGATCATCTGTGCAAAGAAGATGAAAGCATTCAAAGGTCCGAAAGTGATAGACATACTGAACACAAAGATCAAACAAAAAAAGAGCGTTATCGGCACAAAGATAACCAGGATGTAGATAAGCCAGCCATAGTAAACACCACTATCGCATTTGACACATTCCGAAGCAGTGACTGAAGGCCCGTACTCAGGTTTACAAGAACCACAGAGCACTCCTCTACGGTTAGAATCATTACAGAACAAATCGTTCAACTGACTGAGGTCGGACGGAAGGTCAATGAACTCTCTATCCGAGTGCTCCATTCTGGTGTAAGCATACTGACCAACGAGGAGTCCTTCAATGCCGGCAACTTCACCCATCCACGCACCTCTTAATATTTCTGAACTAAACTCTCTGCTGTGGCAACGGACATAGCTGCCATAGTAGTTCTGTGTTTGCTCAAGAGCACATTTGCAGACTTGAGATTGCTTCCCGTGCTCGTCAGTTGCTAGAATACCAGTAAAACCAGGAGGACAGTTCTTGAGGTGAACGGTGATATTTGTTTGGATCACAATGGGATCGATAGTTTCGATTTGAATGATAACATCTGTGTCAGGTTCTCCTTGAATGTCGAGAAGACTGTTCGAGATGTAGTTGTAGTTCAGAGACTGGTCACCGCGAAATGAAGCGGTCCCGTTAGTGATTCGAGCGATAAAGACAGTAGTGTGCGAGACAGTGTTGTTGAGTATGTCGAAGGAGTTGGCGTCTAAGTTTAGAGTGCTTCCAGGAAAAGTTGAGAATAACGAATCTATCTCGTATCTTGATGGTGCGCACGATATCTCTCCATCGCAGGACGAATTGTGGTATTTGAATGTGTCCCAGCAAAAGCAGTCTTCCACGTGAGCATCAGTAATGCCTTGTGGACCTCCCCACAAGCAGGGAATGATTGTAGTGGAGTAGATGGAGTTAGGCTTACTGTTTGCCTTGTTGTTCTCAAAATAAAAATGAGCGGTCCAGTTGTTTGGAGTTTGTGAAACGTTCCAGAACTGTATGAAGCAGCTTCGTGAGGACAGCAGATCATGTTCTCCGGTATTGTAGTTGTAGATAGCGCCACCTTGATACTGTGCTGTGTTATTGATGAAGAATAGCCTCGTATTGTCAAAGAAAGTCATTCTGGCAAGGCCCATGAAAGATATAGCGCCACCATTTCGACCCGAGTTTCTATAAAAATGCATTGTAGTATCACTTTGGACATCAACAGTGGAGCCTAACAGAACCAAAGCTGAACCATCATTGTCAGAGAAATAGTTATCGCCTGACACCACTGCAGGCAAAGAGTCTATGTAGACCGATCCAATTCCAACAAGGCTTTGCTGAGGTATATGATAATGAATATTGTTATACTCAAAAGTACAGTTTTTGATTTCTGGTGTCATCGCTCGTCCTTTGCGAGTAGCATGATACAATGACATATCAATGCCGGAGCCAAGACGAGCTTGGTTCTCTGAAACAGTCGTGTTTTCTATAACAAATTTGTTCAGCGTCTTGTCAGGGGTGATCTGCAAGGCAGTGTACAGTGAAATACCGCCTCCAAAATAGGCTACGTTGAAAGCAATTAAACAGTTTACGAAAGTTACGCTATTTTCATAAGTATCCATATCATCGATGGTTATGAAACCAATCCTGGCTCCTCCGCCACCTGTGCCAGAGAACAAAATATTGTCCTGAATAGGAAGAGTGTTACCGATGATGAAACATCCATTGAATGTGACGGCATTATTAGTAGCCCAGTCTTGGTGCTCAACGAATATCCCTCCACCCCAGAGTGCTTTGTTGAAAGAGAAGCTACATTTTTCAAATGTGATGGTGTTGCGAGTGGCATTTCCCTTGAAAAATACAGATAATCCACCACCTCTTCCAAACGCCATGTGATACTGCTTGTGAGGGAGAATAAACGTGTTAGTAATATTATCAGCAACACTAGCGTGGTTTTGTAAGAAAGTTGTATCCTTGAAATAGTATTTTGCATCATGAGTGAAGAAAGGGTCTACTGATATTTTCGTCTTAGTGCTGGTCAAGCAATCTCCATCACTAGTATCACAGTAAGAAAACTCGATGTAGACACCTCCACCTCCGTTGGAATCAGGCATTGCATTGTTGTCATTGAAATTACAGCTTCTAATGTCATTGGAGCCGATCGTGTTATAAAAGACAACGCCTGTTCCCGGGGTTTTGGCAACCGTGACATTATGCAGCGTTACATCACTGCAGTAGAGGAAGAACAGACCGACATAAAATCGTAGATAAGAAGGAGGGTCGGAAGTGAAGTTAGTGCTAGAGCTGGTCTGCAAAGTGCCGCAGCCCTGGAATGTGATTCCTTTAATAAATAGGTTATTTGCTTTGATAAATGACAGACCAGCTCCGTGTTCACAATCAATAATGACGCACGCGTCTCCTGTTACACAGCTTGGTTCAGCTAGCATTGTTATTTGGTCGACGTCTGAAAACTGAGAAGGTGTCGAGGCAGATAGGTGATAGGTCCCGGCTGAAATAATCAATGTGGTGGCTCCAGAGCCATGTCCTGACTGGTACCACAGCCCTTCCACACCCAGGTCGATATTGCTGCACGGACGTGCACTATCGTAGTTTCTACAATCAGAGCTGTTGGTTGCATCCGGTGAGTTTGGGTTGACGTATATGGTGATTGTAGTAGGACTATCTGGGCTGGCCGCCACAATGTATGTGCCAATAAGTACCGATAGTACACCTTGCAGCTGCATTGCCTAAAGGTGAGACAGTACCAATGTAAACAATTGTGATATGAATCTAATAGTGAATATCATCTTGTGCTCCTAGACTCAGGAATTTGCATTGCTAAGAGCAAGGACAAGCTTTCTTGCCTGTATACGTTCTTAAGAGAATACAGAGGCGTTTAATATGGATAAAGATCGAGACAAAAAAACTAAAACTTATGGAGCAAACTAGGGCAAATCATGCAAATCACATTATACTAACGTGAAGAGCACACGACGTATTACATTAACTATATCTGGTGTATACACTTACCAGACAGTGATTAGCAACTGTCAGGCGAACTGGGAGATAGCCAGGGACTCGTCTTGACAATCTGCAGATCTGTGCACGACTTCAGAAGGGGGAGTGGCTAATTCGGAATTCATTATGACGTCATTGGGTCACATGGGCAAATTAGGAGGGCGGAGTACTTGTGACAGCCATTGATCAAGTTCCGGGCACAGCAGAGCTCGTATCTACTCGTTCTAGCCTCCTCCTGCTTGCTTGAGACGCAATGGCGACACTCGTTGCAGATGTGGAGAAAGAAAGCCTGTACGGCTACGTGTTCGGCGTTTCAGGGCCAGGTCAGTATGTACGTGGTTGGATAATACATATCACTGTATCATTGAGGGTAGCTGTTTGCTAACGGTTTTAGCATGATAACTTGTAGCATGTTTGCTGACGGCTGGACTAGAATGTTTGAAAACATGAAATTTTTAAGGTGCTGGGAGGAAGTAGAATTTGGTGTAAATTGTCTATTTTGAGAATAGATTGACACATGCAAATAAAAAAATACGAAAGGTACATTCAGTCTCTGTGATAGCTAGTAGGTTTTTGACGATAGCTGAGGAAAAGGTGCATTAAAAACTCTGTGTAGCCTGAGTGACGGTCTATTGTGTTCTTTTGATAGTGAAAAGATGTTTGCAGCTTGTTCACTTTATTACTTCCAACTTCTCTTTCCCTCCCTCTCTCTCCCTCTCCTTCTCCCCTCCCTCTCTCACCTTCTCCATCCCTCTCTCTCTCTCTCCCTCTACTTCTCTCTCCCCATCCTTCCCTCTTTCACTCCCTCTACTTCTCTCTCCCCATCCTTCCCTCTTTCACTCCCTCTCTCTTCCTCTCCCTCCCTCTTTCTCTCTCTCTCCTTCTCCCTTCCTCTCCCTCCTCTCCCTCCCTCCTCTCCCTCCCTCTTTCCCTCTCTCTCCTACTCCCTTCCTCTCTCTCTCTCCCTCCTTCTCCCTCCCCTCCCTCCCTCTCTCATATGTGCAGTGGTGACAGCCGAGAGAATGTTGGGTGCCGCTATGTACGAGCTGGTTCGTGTAGGGCACAGTGAGCTAGTGGGTGAGATCATTCGACTGGAGGGTGACCTGGCAACCATTCAAGTGTACGAAGAAACCTGTATCCAATACCACATGTACAGTTTTGATTTTAAAAAGTTGTTGTACGTGTATGATGTAACAGTCTGTGACTGTTGATTGTGGTGGGCTGTGCTTATTTTCTTGACTCCGCCCACTAGCTGGTGTAACTATTGGTGATCCTGTACTCAGGACTGGGAAGCCTCTATCAGTGGAGCTGGGTCCAGGTTGGTGTTTAAACTATGACTGCAACACCAGTGCAAGTGTATTTGTCTTATAGGTATTCTGGGAAACATTTTTGACGGTATCCAGCGACCATTGAAAGTCAGTTTTCATGTAGACTATAGTGTGCTGGTATTAACATGTGTTTTCTCATGATGTTAGGATATCTGTGACATGACTAACAGCATCTATATCCCTCGTGGAGTTAATGTACACAGTTTAAGCAGAGAACAGGCTTGGCCGTTTGAGCCCTCCAAAGACTTTAGAGTACGTATAGCATGTGTGTGTGTGTGTGTGTGTGTGTGTGTGTGTGTGTGTGTGTGTGCGTGCGTGTGCATGCATGCGTGCGTGTGTGTGTGTGTGTGTGTGTGTGTGTGTGTGTGTGTATGATGTGTACATGTGTGTGTATGTTAGGTTGGCAGTCATATATCTGGCGGTGATATCTACGGAATAGTTCGTGAGAACACTCTATTAGAGCATCGGATCATGATACCTCCTAAGGCAGCTGGTACTATCACCTACATTGCGCCACCCGGAGAGTACACGATCAGCGTAAGTGACTCAGAGAGAGGAGTGAGGAAGTTGTTGATATATTTGGTTTAGGACGTCATTCTTGAGACCGAATTCGATGGAGAGAAGTCTCAATACACTATGACTCAGGTTTGTGATGGAGTCATGCAGCTGGAGTGTATTTGTGTATTTTTGGTAGGTGTGGCCCGTTCGTCAGCTAAGGCCCGTCACTGAGAAACTAGCAGCCAACTACCCACTGCTGACAGGGCAGCGCGTTCTGGATGCTTTATTTCCGTGAGTTTCGTAAACCTTCTTGCCCTGGCTGTATTACTGCATTTCTGTCATAGTTGTGTATTGGGTGGTACTACTGCTATTCCCGGCGCCTTTGGCTGTGGGAAGACGGTCATCTCACAGTCGCTGTCAAAGTATTCAAACTCAGACGTCATTGTCTACGTTGGTTGTGGTGAGAGAGGAAACGAGATGTCTGAAGTATTGCGTGACTTCCCTGAGGTAGAGAAGAAGCCAGAAATAAAAACAATACAACTCTGCTACCCTCTCTTGTCTCTCTATAGCTCACTCTTGAGATTGGCGGTGTAGAGCAGTCTATTATGAAGAGAACTGTGCTTGTAGCTAACACTTCCAACATGCCTGTCGCTGCCCGAGAGGCTTCAATCTACACAGGTCAGAAGTGACCTTTTGACTGAACTGACCTTTTTAGCTAATGGTGTGTTACAGGCATCACATTGTCAGAATACTTCCGTGATATGGGCTACAATGTCAGTATGATGGCTGACTCTACCTCACGTTGGGCCGAGGCTCTTCGAGAGATCTCTGGTCGACTAGCAGAGATGCCTGCAGGTACATTCTATTCCTCTTTGTCAAGCTCAAGCTATATTTTCATCCCTCCTTTCGTACAGAGAATGGTTTCCCTGCCCATCTTGGTGCCCGTCTGGCTTCGTTCTACGAGAGAGCCGGCCGTGTGATCTGTGAGGGCAACCCCGGCCGAGAGGGAAGTGTGACCATTGTAGGCGCTGTCAGTCCTCCTGGTGGTGACTTCTCTGATCCTGTCACAGCACAGACACTCAATATTGTACAGGTAACACCTACCTGCCTCCAGAAAATACCGTGCTCACCATGAAGCTACTGTGTTCAGTTGTGCACTCGAGACACTATCACTTCACATGCATCTGTGTTTTTTTAACAAAGAAGTTTGTAAGACTTGTTGCTACAATATCTATCCCAGTTATCGAAAATTTTACATCAAAGGATTTTCTTTTGTCCCTCGCAACCCTGTTGTCCTATTGTGCATTGCAAATCTGTCTTTATTCTTTCTGTACTCTCGTTTTACAGGTGTTTTGGGGCCTGGATAAGAAACTGGCTCAGCGTAAGCACTTTCCATCCGTCAACTGGTTGCTTAGCTATAGCAAGTACATGAGAGTACTGGACGAGTTCTATGATAAGAATCATCCTGAATTTGTGCAACTCAGGACAACGGTGAGTACACGAAAAACATTCAAAAGGTCAACCTTGTAACCTTTTCAATAGGTAAGAGAAATCCTTCAGGAAGAGGAGGACTTGTCTGAGATTGTACAACTAGTTGGTAAAGTGAGTCGTATACTGACTCTATTTGTGCATGGTTCTAATATTACTGCTGCTTTAGGGATCTTTGGCTGAATCAGACAAGATCACTCTCGAGATAGCTAAGCTGATCAAGGACGACTTCCTTCAGCAGAACTCTTACACTCCTTACGATCGCTATTGCCCGTTCTTCAAAACAGTCAGCATGCTTCAGAATATCGTTGGTTTCTACAATTTGGCGCAAAGAGCAGTGGAAAACACAGCTCAATCAGAGAACAAGATCACCTGGGCAATCATCAAGGATCAGTGTGGAGACCTCTTGCACCAGCTTAGTAGAATGAAATTCCAGGTAAATAATGTGTACTGAATGATAACAAATTTCTTCAAAGGCGTAATTATTATTCACAGTCACCGCCATAATTGTGAATGATAATTTGTCTCTTTCTTCAGAATGTGTATGCAGATGGAGAGGATGCTGTAAAGGGTGCCTTTGCCAAGCTCACTGAAGATATACAAGAGGGATTCCGTAAACTGGAAGAGTAGCCTTCTGTAACCTTTAGACACTTTGTACTGTAGAATTGGCCTCGCTGGCTGTCTCTCTCTAATAATGTATTGTGTGTATGTGTGACGCCGCATTATAACATAGTTTTATTAGATTGTCAATTTTGTGAAGAAATAAAATATTGTGCACATTGTTACTCTGTGTGGAGGTGTGGTCTAAGACTGATACGTTGTGTGGTGTTCAAATTATCTCAGTAATTTCTCAGCAGGTAAGCCAGCCCTACCACCAGTAAGAGAACAATCCCTTGTTTGTGCCTGTATGTTGAAAAATTATACGCGAACGTTTTATTTTAAAATACAAACCTTTTATTGGTAGGGAGCCATTGTCCTTCTATTCTGGCCGTCTCTTTCTTTTCTTCTGTATAAGAACAAAATATGACTAGGACACACAAATAACTACTGTTGACTGACCCTCCTTTGCTAGGCGCACACGCTCTCTTTCTGCTGCTCTTTCCTCAGCCTGTTTTTCTGCTTCCTGTTTTTCTTTCTCCAGAAACTCTACAACTTCAGCTGAGAACGATCACAAATATAATACATTTGTTCTACTGTAGTTGCATGTACTTACGAAGTGAATTCAAGTACTCCAACACTTCAGTGTGTCCTTCTTGCTCAGCACAATCCATTGGAGTATTGCCAGACTGGAATTTAACAATGAAGCACTAAGTGAGTTGATTTGCAAAATTATTACCAAGCGCTTGATATGGGCTCCAAGTTGAATGAGTGTTTGAACCACTTCCAAGTTTCCTCTTCTCGAGGCTGTATGAAGAGCAGTTACTTCTCCATCGTATTTACTCTGCAGAAATATTATTACAAGCTAGCATTAGTGCAGCGCTATACTGAAGTACTCACCTGCGTGTAGGTGTTACCACGTTTATGCCAAACTTGATACTGCCACACAGCATTGACATCAGCTCCTCCTTCCTTCACCATATAAACAATGGCTTCTATGTTATCGCATTCAGCTGCTTGATGTACCGGAGTTTTACCTTGCTAGAGACAAAACATTAATTTTATAACTTGGTTAAAAAAGAGCTTGAGCTCACTTTATTAGGGAAAGTTTTTGCTCCAGCATCCACAAGCAACTTGAGCATGGAAATTGCAGATGTTTCGTGAAGAACACTTTCCCCATCCTGCAGTATGCATTCAGATCTAGTACAGCTACAGTGTTCCACACGAAGAGAGGGAAATAATGTTAGGAATGTATGACGTCACGTCAATAGCGACAATACATTGTACCAAGCAAAATGACCACCAAAACCTGCTCTCTTGCAGAGTGAAGTCAGGCTTGTCGCTGTATATGCTTCTAGAGACACTAGGTGAGATCTACTTTCAAGATTAATGTTTTAGCATTGCAGTCATGAAGTTTTAGAGTTTAACTACCAGTAGAACTGGAATTCCTGTTCCTAGCGTTTGGCTCGTCATGAACAGTCAACTTTTGCTCTCTGCCACTGATGTAGCACTGATTGGGGCCAATTCCGCTTCCAACAGATAAGCATCCGAGGTGAAAGCTTAAATGCAGCGATTATAGAGCTTAACTACCAGTAGTCCCTGAGATTCTTTCCCTAATGCAAATGGCTGCCTGTATTTATGTCATGTGAGTGTCATCTGACAAGAAGCCATATAAAGCATGAGATTCAGTAAGGATAGAGGATCGAAATGATACGTACATCATAAGTTATTAACTCTAGGACAAACGATTCTATAGAAATCAAGCAAATAGTCAAACACAATTATTCCCTCTTTTCGTGTGGAACACTGTATAATTGTGTGCTATTACCTTGTTTCTGGCATTGATATCGACTTCTGGCAGCTCAAGCATATACTGAAGAACACTATCATTGTGACGACAAGAGACAGGATCTCTTAGTGGTATATTATCCTACGTACAACAATAGTAATTCTGTTATTTGTTCACTGTGCAACTCACTCTAGATGAGGTTTTATGTATGTACGCTCCGTTTTCATAAAGAAGCTTCACAGCTTCAACACGACCAAGTCGTGCTGCACAAGCCAGCGGTGTGAAACAGTTCTATGAAGAAATAATAATGGTAATGTGCATCTTCATGCAGCTAACTTACATGGTTTGAGCATTCGTTGATATGAGCTCCATTGTCTAGTAGATACTTGATCACATCGACATGATTGTATTCTGCTGCATGATGGAGTGTTGTATACCCATGCTGCAATGTAAGCACGATATTATATATCTTTGCATGGATGATCTTCTGTCGTCTCACATACGTCTCGGCTAGTTTTACGCCAGTTGAGGTTAGCACCTTGGGCTTCCAGCTCCTTTACTGCTGCCAAGTCACCTCTACCACAAGCTAAGTATAACCGAGCGGACTGTGCATCAGTAGAAAACAGACCACATGTCTTGATATTAAACTCACCAACAAACCGTACGCTACTGATGGTAGTCCTTTCCTTAACTTGTCTATTGCAAGAAGCAGGTCCCTTTTGAGATATTTCTTGTCACATTTCATCTCCTCCAGGTCGTCTTCTGTCACTGTGACTAGTTTGTCGTACTCGTGGCATCCATTGGCCTTGAAATTTGTTTTAAAAGTGCCATATAACTGGAAATTTTCGAGAATCGTCCATGCTTCGAAATCGAAGTTTTCAGCCGAGATCGTGGGAACCGAAGTAGCGGGAAGCGATTCCATTGCTGTACAGTTTGAACTGCCCGTCCAATCGTTATCGAAGGCCCGCGTCAACCATAGAATAAACTTCCGGCGCCCTCGCGTCCTTTGTGGAAATGAACTTATTTATCACTTTGAACTGGTTTCCGTAAAAAACATTGTATTTTCATGAGCAGGGCAGGGCGTGCATAAACAGTAGTTAGGTCAAGAACTCAGCTTTACAGCTAGTACTTAGCCTCGTACCAAGGGACAGGGTACGAGGCTAAGCGGCTAGTACTGTGACAGACACTGTCAACGCCAACAGCACTTTACAGCAGACTTATTCTGCAGGTAGAAAAAATGTTGAGTAATAGACTAGTGACGACACTAAATAATTTGCTTTACTTTAGTCCAGACCATTCATGCTTCTTAGCTGCACTATAACAATGAAAAATTAATTCACAAGAGGCAACGCAGCCTCAGTCCTTGGGACTGCTGTCGAAAACTAATTTGTCTTGTAAACCTTGCTTAGTTTAGTTTTTGTTGCACTATTTTGTCAATATAAAAAAAAATTCACAAAAGTGTATAAGTTACATGTGTACTTACGCGAAGCATTTCTTTCATTTTGTACTTTAGCTGAGAAGAAACAATCTTTAAGTCACTAGCAGGTTTGTGAGCACTGACTTACCAATGTATTCCGAGGTATAATTATTATACTTCAAACCAGCATCTATGGGACTCACTCCATTCTGAAAAAGACACCGATCACAACAAGTCAGTTACTTGACTACTCACGATTTTTTTGATTTCTGCACTCAGCCTGAGCAGAGCAACAGCATAGTCCCTTCTATTACGATCTGCTGCAAAGTGAAGAGCTGTGTTTCCATTCTACAAAAGATGTTACCAGTGATACAGCATTGATGACCACTCCTTCTTTAAGCACAAGATGAGCACTTCAGGCTGGGCACGATCTGTGAACTCAGTGTGGAGACCTCTTGCGCCAGCTTAGTAGAATGAAATTCCAGGGGGGTAAAAATAATGTGCACCGAATAACAAATTTTCTTCAAGTTTTCAATTTTTCACAGTCACCACCACCATAATTGTGAACGATAATTAATTTTGTTTTTTTCTTCAGAATGTGTATGCAGATGATGCTGTAAAGGGTGCCTTTGCCAAGCTCACTGAAGATATTCCGTAAACTGGAAGAGTAGCCTCCTGCAGCCTCTAGACACTTTGTACTGTAGAATTGGCCTCGCTGGCTGTCTCTCTCTAATAATGTGTTGTTTGTATGTGTGACGCCGCATTATAACATAGTTTTATTAGATTGTCAATTTTGTGAAGAAATAAAAATAATAATAATTGTGCACTAAAAATTAATATAACATTGTGAAACCAATTGATATTCTGTGTGGAGGTGTGGTCTAAGATTGATACTTTGTGTGGTGTTCAAATTAACTCAGTAATTTCTCAACAGGTAAGCTACCCCTACCACCAGTAAGAGAACAATACCTTGTGTATACCTGCATGTATGCTGAAAATTATACACGAACATTATATTTTTCTTTTAAAAATAAAACCTTTTATTGGTAGGGAACCATTGTCCTTCTATTCTGGCCGTCTCTTTCTTTTCTTCTGTATAAGCAAATTGATAACATTATGACTAGGACACACCAATAACTACTAACTAGCTTGTAAACTGACCCTCCTTTGCTAGGCGCACGCGCTCTGTTTCTGCTGCTCTTTCCTCGGCCTGTTGTTTTGCTTCTTGTTTTTCTTTCTCCAGAAACTCTACAACTTCAGCTGAGAACGATCACAAATATAATACATTTGTTCTACTGTAGTTGCATGTACTTACGAAGTGAATTCAAGTATTCCAACACATCAGTGTGTCCTTCTCGCTCAGCACAATCCATTGGAGTATTGCCAGACTGGAATTTAACAATGAAGCACTAAGCGAGTTGATTTGCAAAATTATTACCAAGCGCTTGATATGGGCTCCAAGTTGAATGAGTGTTTGAACCATTTCCAAGTTTCCTCTTCTCGAGGCTGTATGAAGAGCAGTTAGTTCTTCATCGTATTTACTCTGCAGGAAATATTATTACAGGTTAGCATTATACTGAAGCACTCACCTGTGTGTAGGTGTTACCATGTTTATGCCAAACTTGAGACTGCCACACAGCATTGACATCAGCTCCTCCTTCCTTCACCATATAAACAATGGCTTCTATTTTTTTCTCATAATCATAACTAGTTCGGTTGCATTTAACTGCTTCATGTACTGGAGTGCTACCTTTCTAGAGAAAAACATATTAATTTTAAAACATGGTTAAATAGAGCTTGAGCTCACTTTATTAGGGAAAGTTTTTGCTCCGGCATCCACAAGCAACTTGAGCATGGGTAGTTGCATTGTGAACATTCTGTGAAGAACACTTTCTTCATCCTGCAGTATGACAGCTATATAATTATTATTGTGCTGCAGGACTATATACTACAGTGGAGTCCCTCTAAGGTGGACACCATTGGAACCGACAACAATAATATATTGTCCATCATAGAGAGGGTGTCCTCTGGTCAGGGGTTTATTATACATTATTTTGGTTATATTTGGGAATCAGTAAGTGTCCATTATAGAGGGATGAGGGTGTCCTCTAAGAGGGGTTCCGCTGTATCACCTTGTTTCTGGCATTGATATCGACTTCTGGCAGCTCAAGCATATACTGAACAATATCCATGTGATCAGAAGAGACAGGATCGCTTAGTGGTACATCATCCTACTTACAACAATTATAGATAATTATAAGTAATACTGTACTGTGCAACTCACTCTAGATGAGGTTTTATGTATGTACGCTCCGTTTTCATAAAGAAGCTTCACAGCTTCAACACTACCACGTCGTGCTGCACAAGCCAGCGGTGTGTGACAGTACTATGAAGAAATGATAATGGTAATGTGCATCTTCATGCAGCTAACTTACATGGTTTGAGCATTCGTTGATGTGAGCTCCATTGTCTAGTAGATACTTGATCACATCGACATGATTGTATTCTGCTGCATGATGGAGTGTTGTATACCCATACTGCAATGTAAGCACGATATTATATATCTTTGCATGGATGATTTTTGTCTCACGTACGTCTCGGCTAGTTGTACGCCAGTTCAGGTTAGCACCTTGGGCTTCCAGCTCCTTTACTGCTGCCAAGTCACCTTTACCACAAGCTAAGTATAACCGAGCAGACTGTGCATCAGTAGATAACAGACCACATGTATTGATATTAAACTCACCAACAAACCGTACACTACTGAAGGTAGTCCTTTCCTTAACCTGTCTATCGCAAGAAGCAGGTCCCTTTTGAGATATTCATCGTCACATTTCATCTCCTCTAGGTCGTCTTCTGTCACCGTGACTAGTTTGTCGTACTCGTGGCATCCATTGGCCTTCAAATTTGTTTCAAAATTGCCCCAGATCTTGATATCTTCGAGAATCGTCCATGCTTTGAAGTCGAAGTTTTCAGCCGAGATAGTGGGAACCAAAGTAGCGGGAACCGATTCCATTGCTGTACAGTTTCAACAGCCCGTCCAATCACTATCGAAGGCCTAGATATGACCGCATGTGGCGCGACAACCATAGAATCATAGATGATAGAATAAACTTCCGGCGCCCTCGCATCCTCTGTGGAAATGAACTCATTTATCACCTTTGAATTGGTTTCCGTAAAAACATTTCATGAGCAGGGGCGTGCAAAAACTATAGTTCGGATCATGACTGACTAATGCTACATGTATATTGGTTAATGCTTCTCCGCTCCAATCAAGAACTCAGCTTTACAGCTAGTACTGCAACAGACACTGTCAACGCCAACAGCAGACTTATTCTGCAGGTAGAAAAAAAATTGAGTACTAAATAATTTTGCTCTTACTTTAGTCCAGAAAATTCGTGCTTCTTAGCTGCATTACAACAATGAAAAATTAATTCAAAAAAGTGTAAGTTACTTACGCGGAGCATTTCTTTTATTTTGTACTTCAGCTGAGAAGAAACAATCTTCAAGTCACTAGCACGTTTATGAGCACTGACTTACCAATGTATTCCGAGGTATAATTATTATACTTCATACCAGCATCTATGGGACTCACTCCATTCTGAAAAAGACACCAATCACAGCAAGTTTAATCAGTTACTTGACTGCTCACGATTGTTTTGATTTCTGCACCCAGCCTGAGCAGAGCAACAGCATAGTCCCTTCTATTACGATCAGCTGCAAAGTGAAGAGCTGTGTTTCCATCCTGCAAAAGACGATGGTATCTTGAACTAGGCGTTCTGTTTCTTACCAGTGATACAGCATTGATGTCCACTCCTCCTTTAAGCACAAGATGAGCACTTCAGGCTGGGCACGATCTGTTAAGTTCATCACTACCATGTGAAGTGGTGTCACTTTTATCTGCTCAGTGGAAGAGAATTCACCAGTGTGGAGACCTCTTGCACCAGCTTAGTAGAATGAAATTCCAGGGGGGTAAAAAATAATGTGCACTGAATAACAAATTTTCTTCAATTTTTCACAGTCACCATGCACCACCATAATTGTGAATGAAAACTTGTCTCTTTTTTCAGAATGTGTATGCAGATGATGCTGTAAAGGGTGCCTTTGCCAAGCTCACTGAAGATACAGAGGGATTCCGTAAACTGGAAGTAGCCTCCTGCAGCCTCTAGACACTTTGTACTGTAGAATTGGCCTCGCTGGCTGTCTCTCTCTAATAATGTGTTGTGTGTATGTGTGACGCCACATTATAACATAATTTTATTAGATTGTCAATTTTGTGAAGAAATAAAAAATAATAATATTATTGTGCACTAAAATAAGACATTGTGAAACCGATTGATACTCTGTGTGGAGGTGTGGTCTAAGATTGATACGTTGTGTGGTTTTCAAATTATCTCAGTAATTTCTCAACAGGTAAGCTACCCCTACCACCAGTAAGAGAACAATCCCTTGTTTATGCCTATATGTTGAAAAATTATACACGAACATTTAATTTCCTTTCAAAATACAAACCTTTTATTGGTAGGGAGCCATTGTCCTTCTATACTAGCTGTCTCTTTCTTTTCTTCTATATAAGCAAATTGATAATAACATATGACTAGGACACACCAATAAGTAATAGTTATTGCCCTCACGTGGTTATTGCCCTCACATGAGGGCATTAACCGACATTAATGACCGTGGGAAAGTCGAGTTGCCCGAGCAACGGTAGAGGGCGCAGCCCGAAACTGTTCGAGAGCAACCGACTTTCCCGAGGTCATTTATGTCGGTTAATGCCCGAGTTGTGTAGTGCAATAACTGGCTTATCATATAGTTCATCGCACATAACGCTATGAGTGCAATAACATCGCAAATTATTCAAACTCGCAAAGGTCTGTTGCTATAGAAGACGCTACACGCGGTCATTGACCTACATTAATGCCCTCAAATAGAGCAATTTGATTGGTGAAAGATGACGTACTATGTAATAACTACTGTTAACTGACCCTCCTTTGCTAGGCGCACGCGCTCTCTTTCTGCTGCTCTTTCCTCAGCCTGTTTTTCTGCTTGTCTTTCTTTCTCAAGAAACTCTACAACTTGAGCTGAGAACGATCACAAAAAATACATTTATTCCACTGTAGTAGCATGTGCTTACGAAGTGAATTCAAGTACTCCAACACTTCAGTTTGTCCTTTTTGCTCAGCACAATCCATTGGAGTACTATTGCTTTGGAAAATCATTTTCAAGCGTTTGATTTGGGCTCCAAGTTGAATAAGTGTCTGAACCATTTCCAAGTTTCCTCTTCCCGAGGCTATATGAAGAGCAGTTAGTTCGTCACCCTGTAGGAAATTATTATTACTAGTTAGCATTAGTCATGCGCATGCCACACTTTAAACTGCCACACAGCATTGACATCAGCTCCTCCTTCCTTCACCATATAAACAATGGCTTCTATGTTTTTCTCATAATCATAACTAGTTCGGTTACATTCAGCTGCTTCATGTACTGGAGTTTTACCTTCCTAGAGAGACAAAACATTAATTTTATAATCTGGTTAAAAAAGAGCTCAAGCTCACTTCATTAGGGAAAGTTTTTGCTCCAGCATCCACAAGCAACTTGAGCATGGGTAGTTTCATTGAGGACACTCTATGAAGAATACTTTCTCCATCCTGCAGTATGCATTCAGATTTAGTACAGCTATTATTGAATACTATTACCTTGTTTCTGGCATTGATATCAACTTCTGGCAGCTCAAGCATATGCTGAACAATATCCACGTGATAAGAAGAGACAGGATCTCTTAGTGGTACATCATCCTACTTACAACAATAGTAATAATGTTTTTATTCACTGTGCAACTCACTCTAGATGAGGTTTTATGTATGTACGCTCCGTTTTCATAAAGAAGCTTCACAGCTTCTGCACTATTATTTTGTGCAGCACAAGCCAGCGGTGTGTGACAGTACTATGAAGAAATAATAATGGTAGTGTGCATCTTCATGCAGCTAACTTACATGGTTTGAGCATTCATTGATATGAGCTCCATTGTCTAGTAGATACTTGATCACATCGACATGATTGTATTCTGCTGCATGATGGAGTGTTGTATACCCATACTGCAATGTAAGCACGATATTATATATCTTTGGACGATCGTTTGTCTCACATATGCGTTAGTTGTACGCCGCCAGTGGAGGTTAGCACCTTGGGCTTCCAGCTCCTTTACTGCTGCCAAGTCACCTTTACCACAAGCTAAGTATAACCGAGCAGACTGTGCATCAGTAGAAAACAGACCACATGTCTTGGTATTAAACTCACCAACAAACCGTACACTACTGATGGTAGTCCTTTCCTTAACCTGTCTATCGCAAGAAGCAGGTCCCTTTTGACATGTTCATTATCACATTTCATCTCCTCCAGGTCGTCTTCTGTCACTGTGACTAGTTTGTCGTACTCGTGGCATCCATTGGCCTTGAAATTTGTTTCAAAAGGGCCACAGCCCATATGTAAATCTTCGAGAATATCCCATGCTTCGTAGTCGAAGTTTTCAGCCGAGATCGTGGGAACCGAAGTAGCGGGAACCGATTCCATTGCTGTACAGTTGAACCATAGATAATGGTTGAACTGCCCGTCCAATCGCTATCGAAGGCCTAGCCTGGATATGATCGCGTGTGGCGCGGCAACCATATATTATAGAATAAACTTCCTGCGTCTTCTGTGGAAATGAACTCATTTATCACCTTTGAACTGGTTTCCGTAAAAACATTGCATTTTCATGAGCAGGGGCATGCAAAAACTATAGTTCGGATCATGACTGACTAATGCTACATGTATATTGGTTAATGCTTCTCCGCTCCAATCAAGAACTCAGCTTTACAGCTAGTACTGCAACAGATACTGTCAACGCCAACAGCAGACTTATTCTGCAAGTAGAAAAAATTGAGTGATAGTGACGACACAAAATAATATTTTGCTTTACTTTAGTCCAGACCAGTCATGCTTCTTAGCTGCATTACAACAATGAAAATTAATTCAAAAAAGTGTAAGTTACTTACGTGGAGAATTTCTTTCATTTTGTACTTCAGCTGAGAAGAAACAATCTTAAAGTCACTTGCAGCAGGTTTATGAGCACTGACTTACCAATGTATTCCGAGGTATAATTATCATACTTCATACCAGCATCGATGGGACTCACTCCATTCTGAAAAAGACACCAATCACAGCAAGTTTAATCAGTTACTTGACTGCTCACGATTGTTTTGATTTCTGCACCCAGCCTGAGCAGAGCAACAGCATAGTCCCTTCTATTACGATCAGCTGCAAAGTGAAGAGCTGTGTTTCCATCCTGAAAAGACGGTGGTATCTTGAACTAGGTATTCTGCTTCTCACCAGTGATACAGCATTAATGTCCGCTCCTCCTTCAAGCACAAGATGATTAATACAACTTGGCACTTCAGACTGGGCACGATCTGTGAAGTTCATCACTACCATGTGAAGTGGTGTCAGTTTTATCTACTCAGTGGAGGAGAATCTACCAGCAAAATCTACACTTGTGTGTTCCTACCTTATTGCCCAGTGGCTTGGCACCCGCTGCAACCAGTAGTTTAATCATTTCTAAACTGGCGAAGGAAGCAGCATGATGCAATGCAGTATCTCCTTGCTGTAATAAACACTGTGTTACATTGTTGTTGTTTAGACATGCTTACAATATTGGTAGCATTCACGTCAACTTCCGGTAGACCGGCAAGGTACCTAACAGTATCAGTGTGTCCATACAATGCTGCTGCATGGAGTGGTGTGCCCTAAGAGAAAGCAAGATAGCAAGGGACTAAATACAGCCGTGATTTACTTTACACGAATCTGTATCAACTGATGCTCCGGATTCATAGAGAAACTTGACCACTTCAGTACAGCCCTTCAACGCTGCCATATGCACAGGAGTGTAGCGAAACTGTACAGTGAAGAATTGTATCATGTGATAAAATCACAGCTGGGACTAACAGTGTTTAAGTTATCATTGTAGTTGGCTCCATTGCTGCAGAGATATCGCACAACATGGATATCCGTTGTCCGATGCAGTGGAGTGTAGGAGTGCTGAGGAAATAAAGATCACTTCATGCAGGCATCATTCTTCATCTGAGACTACAGCTCACATCTTGATTTGGACGGTGCCAGTTAATATTGGCTCCTTTTGCTACCAGTTCTTTCACTTCATCCAAATTACCGCGCTGGCATGCTTTGTACAAACGTGAATTCTAAGTAAAATTGGAAAACTAGTGATGCAGCAGGTCTCTGGAACTCACCAACTGATCCGTCGCTAGTTCTTCTATTCCTTGCTTTGCTAGCCTCTGGGTAGACCAGAGAAATTGTTTGATCAGGCTTTTGTGGACTCCGATTCTCTGCAGCTCCGTTTCTGTGAGAGCGGTCAGTTTATCCACCGTGTGATAGCCTTGCTTTTCGAACTGCTCGACTAACTCGCCCCTGAGATCGTGGACGCTCAACCAGTCTCGAATATTGAACGTAGCCATTTAGATTCAGCTGGTTAGTGGTAATCTCGGCGATCTGTCAGTATTATCTATGGTTTCATTCACTGTGATGAGCTCGAGTTGAACATGTATGTGTCCACGTTTTGACCCTGCCCTCACATTTCCGCTCGCGTGTTGAACTTTGCACCTCACGCTTTGTAGTAAATTCTTACTACCGGAAATTGTTCAAGAATTTACCTTGTGCATAACACCAGGAGCACATAAAAAGAAGGAGCGTGCAACTGTAAACCGCGCGTTAGTGCCATCAGTGTATAATTAGATTCACAGATGTGTGCTCAGAACTTCCATATTTGGAAGTTTTTGTGCTTCATTAAATATGCGTGACGTACATTCTGTGCACGTGATACATAATAGATCTAAGTGCGGCAAGAGAGGATGGCGCGAACCCCTCGACGTCTTAGTCAGGCCAGCTCCAAGAGAAAGCTGATCATGCTGTCTCCCCGGCGGATTCGTTTACAACAAGTGAAGAACTCGCCCGTGAGGCGCGCAATGAAAGCTTGGATGACCGTATTCAAGCTGAGCAACACCAGGCGCGCTCGCTGTCGTAAACTTACCAAGTAATGCGCGTTAAATAGATATGACGTACGTTCATACCTAGGTAAAGCGGAAGTACGTCATTAATTTGTAAAGTGATGGCACTGAAGTTGCACGCTCCTTCTGTTCATGTGCTCCTGATAACACTGCTTGATGTTCTTTGTAATTTGTATCTTCAAAAGTAAAGCCAGCAACTACCTTATCAACAGCAAGATAACAAAACATCTCCGGCTACATGTAGTCGCATGTTACTGGTCTTTGCTGTTTGCTATAATTATTTTATATAAATCATTGTGCTTACAAAGTACTCCTTCACTTCTAGATCGATCCATTGGAGTATTGCTGGTCTGTGGAACAATGAAATCAAGTGTGTCAGCAGTTAGTTGACAAGTGTCTGAACCATTTCCAGATTTTCTTTTCTTACAGTCATAATTATGAAGAGCAGTGTAAAAATTGCTATGTGCAGGAAGATGCGATGCAAGTGCTAATAAAATTAATAAGAATGACAAGTTATTAAATTGATGTACATGTAAGTAAGGAGGAATGAGAAATATGAGCAGGTGAAGAGAAACTATTACCACGTAGCATTCAGCTTCTTCGAGAAGAGATGACTGACAGCAATTTCAGTGCAGGTGCGTACATTCATCGGTTATCTTTGGTTGTGTGTTTAGTCATAAAAGTACATATACATTCATCTTTTGAAACGACCACAGATGTTCAAACATGGTAGTCACCCAGTTTTGTATTATTAATAAAATAGTAAACTTTATACCCGAACAAACTGTGTTTAGAAGCTACACGTGAAAGGCAGTGAACTACGTAGATTATAATATCAACACAAGCATTCCTTGCTAAATAGTTTCGAACCACGGATCATCATCTTCAACCGAACATGGAGCAATGTATTCGCGTCTTCCTGTTGGTCCTGATCGGTGCTGCACAAGCTATCGACGGCAAGGTGTTCACTGTAGCCACTACGTGTCAGTCTGGTACAGCTAACAAGAACTGTTTAGCTCACTACTTACAGGACCCAGCAAGCTATTTATTCAACGGAGTCGTTTTCCTTTTCGAGCCTGGCGTTCATTCTCTTTCGAAACGTCCTGACGAAGCTCCCTTTACTGTCAGAGACTTGGAAAATGTTTTCCTACTAGGCCCACCACATAGTGCAGCTACAATACAGTGTTCTGGATCTATGGGACTGACTTTTCTCAATGTTTCTGATCTAGTTATTGAAAACGTCACAGTTGATGGCTGTGGAATGAAGATGACCCGTTCTTTTCTTCAACAATCGATGCACAACCTCACATCGACATTGCTTGGTAGCAGCACGGCAATCCATGCTGGAATATTTATGAGTTTGATTCGAAACCTAACCCTCTCTAACGTGATTGTTCAGCACAGCAAAGGCTATGGAATGATTGCATTGAATTTAATAGGTGAAACCAAAATAACCAGTGTCACCTTTAATGGCAACAACTTTCAATCTCTGGACGACAGTCAGTGTTTAGAGCACCTCTTGCAGGAATGCAAGGGAGGAAATTTGCTCCTCATTTTCTCTGATTTTCAGTCAAACTGCTCAGAGATAATGCCGAATTACGTTTTAGATGTGTACAATTCCACTTTTAAACTCGGCATCGATTTAGGTCCTGTTTATCCCCTTCTTTCCCATAATGGCTCAGATACAACAGGGTACCTTGGAGGAGCAGGTGTGGGAATTGCCATGACTCAGACCACATATGGAATTCAGGTTATTCTAAGGGAAAGTACTCTGACCGAAAATGCAGCTTATGTCGGCTCTAATCTATACGTGACCATATTTGACCAAGTCATCAATTCTGGTGTTTTGATTAGACAGAGCAAGTTAGAACATGGAAATAACATTTTAAGTGCACATGATAAACTTTCTGCTGCATTGGCGGTGGCGCAACGATACACAATGGCTCCTGGGTTCTTCTTGGCACATGACTTGCTAGCTGACATAAACTTCTATCAAGCGATGTGTACAACAAGGCAACAAAATTTAACAGAAATATTTCAGCTTCAAAGTTGTGAAATAGCTCACAACAAAGCTACTTTGACATCTGCCGGGCACGTCTATATGTGGATAAGAAGCAAAGTTGATCAATTGCTGCAACTAGTGATCAACAACTCCTCTATTCATGACAACAGAGGCTCTATTGCATTAAGTGTTTCTGAATTCAGCAACCCAAAGGCGCTCCTGACATTTCAACTTTTGCTTAAAAATTCGAAATTTTTTCGCAACAATGACCATGAAGTAGAGGGTGAGGTAGAGTTCAGTCAGTCTATGATTGGTTTAAGCTCCTTGCGATACTGTCTTGTTCACAACTGTTCATTCTTTGGTAACACTGGATCTTCCATTCAAGCTATTAACAGTGCTATCTTTATGAGAGAGACAAACCAATTCATCGGAAATGTGGCTCCAAGTGGTGCTGGATTGAATCTACAAGAAGGCTCTACAATGAACCTCGAACCACACTCAGTGACATTATTCAAAGACAACCACGCCTTTCATTATGGAGGAGCGATAAATGCTGTGAGCAATTCCTTCAAGTGCTTCTACCAAGTGCTCACTAATTCTCCTCAGGAATATCCTGAGCTAGTGTTTGAAAATAACACAGCAGAGAGAGCTGGCAATGCCATATATGGTGCTGTTAATGTTTGTTTTCAAATCAAACACAACATCCAGTTTACAAAGACAGATGCTCTATTCTCGCAAATTTCTTCCAATTTACCAACAAACACTTCTTCTTCTCCTGTGACATATGTAGCCTACAGGGTATGCTTCTGTCAGGATAATGCCGGCTCTATGACAATGACAACAGATACAGTGTCATCCAATCTATCTCAGGATTGTGAAAATAATACTGCTAACGAAATGATCTTCGCATATCCAGGTCAAACCATCATGATATCTGTTGCAGGTCAAGGCTACTTTGGGCATCTCGGCATTGGATTTTCACCGGCAACAGTCCATTCGAGTTTCAATACATCAACTGTGTCTATCGGTAGGAATCAGTATGCCCAACAGCTTAGAAACGGTTGTTCGAATCTCACATACAACTTTTATTCGGCACCACAACCCATCAAGATGAGCCTTGTACCAGATAACGACAAGTTCTTCATAACGACTTATATTAACATCACCATAATGGATTGTCCAGCTGGCTTTCAACTGTCACAGTCTGGGAAAACATCGTGCATCTGTCAGAGTCTTTTAGACAAAAGAGGACTTACATGTGACATAGATACTCAAATGATAACACGTAACAGACGCCAATGGATAGGTTACGACAATGCAACACGAGCTGTTATCATCGGTAGATGCCCTTCTACTTACTGTAACCGCAATCAATTGAAAGTAAGTCTCGATAATACTGATGAACAGTGCTCGCCTAATCGATCAGGTATTCTCTGTGGAACTTGCCGACAAGGGTCAAGCATAGTTCTCGGATCATCAAATCGGTGCATGGAATGTTCCAGTTACACCTTGTTCCTACTCATTCTCTTTGCAGCATTAGGAGTTCTGCTCATTTTGTTTCTCTCAGTGACTAATGTTACTACTGCCACAGGAATGATTAATGCCCTTCTCTACTACGCTAACATTGTCAAGTTTGTTGAGCTGCCAAACTTCGCTCAAAATGATTTCCTGTTCGTTCGACCATTTTTTGGATTTATTGACTGGTTAAATCTTGATTTTGGTGTTGAAACATGTTTTTACGATGGATTGACCATCTATGCTAAGACCTGGCTACAGTTCGCATTTCCATTCTATCTGTTCTCGCTGATACTTGTGGTGACCATTGTGACCAACAGGTCAACCAAGATATCAAAGCTACTGCCCAGAAATATCATTGCTGTCTTTGCTACAGTGCTGTTAATAACCTATGCTAAATTGGTCCGCGCTGCAAGATTAGCCTATCCATTTTCTTCACTTACCTCTTCAGCCAATATCACTTACATTGTGTGGGGATATGATGGTAGCATACTGTATTTTGGTCGATATCATGCTCCGCTAGCTATGTTTTCACTCCTTCTTTTCATCGGATTTCTTTTACCTTTAGCAGTTATACTGTTTGTACACTCATTTCTTCGAAAGATAACAGTTTTTGAGAACAGATGTGCTGAAGTAATATTTTCATGTATCAGACGTAAACTGTTTTACTTCAAACCAATCTTCGATGCCTATGAAGCACCTTATAAAATCCGTCATTGCTATTGGACTGGTCTGTTGCTATTGTTACGCATACTAGTGCTGTTTATCTTGTCAGGTGACGATACCACTAATCTACAACCAACCACTTCAGCTGGAGTGACAGGCATGTCGGTCATGTTGGTCGGAATGGTGTTGCTTCTTGGTATTTACAGAAGCAAGCTTGTCAAAGCTCTTGAATGTGCCCACTACATCAACCTAGCATTGCTCGAATTTATAACTCTCATTCTCGAACTATCCGGCAGTGATCCCCAGTCAAGAGCCATCGTTCTCTGTGTCTCCATCGGTCTGTCCTTCATACTTTTTGTGGTTGCTATTGCTATTCAGATTTATAAGAAGTTACAAAATTGCTTTCCTAAACTAGAACTGTTTAACAAAGAACTGCAGAAGAAGTGGTCATGGTTGAGGAATCAAAAGTCAATAAGAGATGGTCTTCAAGTTTCATTCATTCGAGAACGACATCATGGTCCCACTCACAGTTCTGTGTCAATCTCTCAAGACAGTGATTATGCCGAGCCTTGACTAATAACAATCATAATTATTATTTTTTTTTGTACACTGGATGTTTTTAATGACAGTGAGTAAAGATCATAATTATTGTGCATTATGTATATTGTTATTCTCTTACCACCAACACTGTTTATGGATACTCGCTTATAACAGAATGACATCATAGTCCAACTCACAGTTCTGTATCAATCTCTCAAGACAGTGATCGTGACAATGATTAATTTTGTGGTTTATTTATTGTGTGATGTACTGCAAAGATCAACATTGTGCATTGTGTATATTTTGTTATTTTACCTACCACCTACTCGTTCTGTTCTGTTTATGCATGCATTTTTTACAAGTACAGTAAACATAGTACATGTATTGTACAATTTCTCACCATCGGTTGTTGATGTCTTGGTCGCTCTGTCTATCGGTGCTAACTTTAGTTGTTAAGCTCAGCTTTGCATGTTATGAATATGCAGGTAAGCCAATAACCATGTGAATTCTAGTTGATCTAGGTTCTATTCCATAGCACTACGACAGGGTCTACAGTCAGCAAATGCCACTTTTGGAGAAACAGCTACATTTTATTGTAGTGGGGATGGAACTAATATGATATGGACAATAGATGGAACAGATGTTAAATCAATGTCGCCTGAGACGATCGAACTTCGTGGAATAGAAGTGGATAGAACAAAATACTATTCAGGTAGTTGTGCACAATCGATAATAAATTATTATCAATCGTGGCTCAACATGACAGCTAATTGTATCAATAACTTTACTGCTATTCAGTGTGTGCTGAGTAGTGTTGTGAACGTGTATCAAGAAACATCTAGTGGGTTTTTTCAAGTTCAAGGTACTGTATTTATATTATTAGTTCATACTGGTGTTTTTGTAAATATTTTTGCTAGATTACTCTTTACAACCGCCAAACATCACAGCCATTGGACAAAACTCTGTTTTATTGCGCTTGGATGCATTCAATGCTAGCTACAATGTGACTGTTATTGACATGTCAAATGGTAGCATAGTATCAAACCTAACTGTGTTTGGTAACTCAAATGCCTACAAGTTAGAACTAGTGAATCCTGATCCTTGTCATTTGTACAATGTCAGTATGGAGTTGAATTATCTCGAGAAGTGCATATCAGGAATTGCAACCTATTCATTGGCAACTTTTGAAGCAAGTGAGTTTGAACAATTTGTCTTCATAATTAATTCATATAATTATCTTGCAGTCCCACTTAAGGTCAACAAAAAGACAGTGATTATTAACTACAGACCAGATGACCATGCAATAAACATATCATTTAAGGTATGAAGTATGGTCTTTTACTATTATTTTTTAAATGATTCTTTGCAATAGTTGGAGGATAGTGCAGCATGTCCTGGAAAAAATCCAAGTTCCTTTTTATTTGAGCTGACAAATATTGTCCACAGTTCTGTTGAAAGTGTGACAGCATTGACCATCACTAGTGACAATCAAGGCAATTATACAGCTAGTCTTGGAGTAGTGTTACAGCCAAACAGTGACTACATTCTGAATATTGTTACACAGAACTCAGTAGGTTCTTCAATTTCTGGACCATATAAAATCAGTAAGTCATCGATAGTTCTTGTTTACAAAATAGACTTGTCGATAGTTCTTGTTACCATGCAATGAATGACCTGCACAATGCATTCACTATTCCTATTTACACATGGAATTCAAGACCTTATTGTCACTGTCAATGCACAGCAAGTGTGTATTGCTTGTGTACTAGCTGATTGGGCTTATACAAACTGTTGCCAGATTACAATTTACTCTGAGATGACACAATCAATAAAGTCAATAACAATCATGTCATCATCAACCACTACTCTCATGAATTGCACTGAGAATATTCCTCCTGGTTATTATCACATCATAGCTTATGATACTGACAATGCATCATATCCTGCTGTTAAAAAGTACTATTATCTCAATACCACTTTGCCACAAGGTATAGAGTTTGTATGTTGCTATTTTTAACCTTCTGATTATTGTATGCTTGGTAGACTAGCATGATCATTATTGTCACACCAGTCAAAATAGCATGTATAGGTGGACTGAGCACAAAGAATATCAAAGACATTTTCTATATAGCTGCATCAGAAAACAATCATCAGACTGGACTTCTGGCTGGTATAGCAGTACTTACTATAATTACTCTACTTGCTGTGACCTTGCTATTTGCAATGTGTGTGTATGTACGTTGTAGTCATCGACAACTGTCAGGTTTGTACACAGTGAGCACAGCACTTAATTAAGATTGTTTAATGCATAATGTCTATTATTGCAGCCCCATGTGCTAGCAGTGCTGAAGGTGTTGCAAATCTGCGAATGTATGATGAAATAGACAAAAGCAATGAAATAGAGATGGATGTAAACAATGCCTATGCGTCCATCATTATTCCTCCCTCGCTATCAGCTCCTTCAGCACGTCCTGTAACTGCTGATCGAATGGTCATTGACATGTAACTATACCCTGTGCTGCTGAAAATTGTTGTAGAACACTGCATGCTCTGTATCTTTCACTGTTTTGTAAATAGCTAGATTTGATGACTGCTAAGTAATTTTAACAGTGATCTTCATTTGATAATTTTAGTCTAAAGAGATATGTTAGTTTAAATATTTGAGACCTGTTAACAATGCTCTCTCTCTCTTTCTCCAAATTGGTGTTATAAGTCAATTGACCAAATTGATGATAAGTCACTGCTTTTGGCTAGAAGTCATCTTACAATTATACTAGCACACATATGAACAAAAAGCATGAGGCCAAGAAGCAGTGAAGGACGCACCTATGAGAATCCTGGAAAATAAAAAATTAAAGTAGTGACTGAAGTTTACATGTATACAGGAATGCCTGGAGGTAGTCAGAACAAAGACAGGAAACAAATCAATTATTTTGCATGCGCAAATATTATTTTTGTGATATCAAGGTAAAAAAATAGTAATTGTTAATAATTTTGCGTTGTAAATAAGCATTGAGCCATTGTTCTGTGTGTCTCCATCGGTCTGTCCTTCATACTTTTTGTGGCTGCTATTGCTATTCAGATTTATAAGAAGTTACAAAATTGATTTCTTAAACTAGAACTGTGGAACAAAAAACTGCAGAAGAAGTGTTCATGGTTGAGGAATCAAAAGTCAATAAGAGATGGTCTTCAAGTTTCATTCATTTGTGAACGACATCATGGTCCCACTCACAGTTCTGTGTCAATCTCTCAAGACAGTGATTATGCCGAGCCTTGACTAATAACAATCATAATTTTGTGTTTTTTGTGCACTGATGTTTTTAATGACAGTGAGAAAAGATCACATTGTGCATTATGTATATTGTTATTCTCTTACCACCAACACTGTTTATGAATACTCGCTTATAACAGAACGACATATCATGGTCCCACTCACAGTTCTGTATCAATCTCTCAAGACAGTGATGATGACAATGATTAATTTTGTGATTTATTTATTGTGTGATGTAGTGCAAAGATCATAATTGTGCCTGTTCTTTTTATGCACGCTTGCATTTTTGACAAGTGCAGTAAACATAACAATATTCTATTGTACAATAATTATTTTATATACACAATACAATACAATAACATTGTACAATGTCACTCTGTTTGTGCACTGAGTACTGCAGTCCGTGCAGCATTTTGTAGTCTACAATGAAGTGCCATTGCTTTTTGAGCCTATTGCTGCTCCACTTATTAGTGCTAACTTTAGCCTTTAAACTTTGCATTGCTTGTCATGGACCTACAGGTAAGTATTAATATAAACACACGAATACAGTATTTCAGGTAGATCTTTTACACAGCCATAACACAGGGTCCACAATCAATAAATGCTGCGTTTGGAGAAATTGCTACATTTAATTGCACTGGGCATGGAAATATCATGAATTGGCTGATTAATGGAACAGATGTCAACTCAATGTCAACTGAGATGATACAACTTCTTGGAATACAAGTGGCTACAACAAAAACTTTGATATATATCGGCTCTGGTTATAGTCCCCAAATATATAGCTATTCATCATTGCTCAGTATAATAGCAAATTGCGGCATTACTACTGTGACTGTTCGGTGTTTAATAAACACCTGTTCAAATTTTCATGCAGCTGATGGATCTCTAGAAGTTGAAGGTATAAATAATTCAGAAGGTTTAAAATAATAATATTAATTTTTGGACTCAGATTATGATTATACTCCACCAAGCATTGAGACAGTTGGACAAAACTCTGTTTTTTTTCACTTGGATGGATCTAATGCTAGTTATGATGTGACCATTATAAACATGTCAAATGGTAACATAGCAACAAACGAAACAGTGTTTGGTAACTCAAATGCCTACAAGTTAGAACTAGAGAATCCTGATCCTTGTCATTTGTACAATGTCAGTATGGAGTTGAATTACCATGAGAGGTGTATACCAGGAATTACGACCCATTTATTGGCAACTTTTGAAGCTAGTGAGTGATTATTATTGAGTGAATATAAAACATGAATTCATTTATGTAGTACCATTTGAGATTGAGAATGAGTCAGTGATTGTTAACTATAGATCAGATAATCATGTGGTGAATGTATCATTTAAGGTATAGTTTTGCTATGCTATTTTGCTTTAAAATGTCATTCTTTATAGTTGGAAGAAAATATAAGTATATGTCATGGAAAAAATCCAAGTTCTTTTTTGTTTGAAGTGATAAATATTGTCTCCGATTCTGTTGAAAGTGTGGAAGCATTGACCATCACTAGTAACAATCAAGGCAATTATACAGCTAGTCTTGGAGTAGTGCTACAGCCAAACAGTGACTACATTCTGAACATTGTTACACAGAACTCAGTAGGTTCTTCAATTTCTGGACCATATAAAATCAGTAAGTCATCGATAGTTCTTGTTTACAAATATTTACCATGGAATGACCTGCACAATGCACTGTTTATCATTATTCACAGGTACACATGAAGTTCAAGACCTTATTGTCACTGTCAATTCACAGCAAGTGTGTATTGCTTGTGTACTAGCTGATTGGGCTAATACAAACAGTTGCCAGGTTACAATTTACTCTGAGATGACACAAACAATAAAGTCAATCACAATCATGTCATCATCAACCACTACTCTCATGAATTGCACTGATAATATTCCTCCTGGTTATTATCACATCATAGCTTATGATACTGACAATGTATCATATCCTGCTGTTAAAAAGTATCACTACCTGAATACCACTTTACCTCAAGGTATGAGTTTGCATGCTACTGCTTTCTCTCTATAAGTTGTACATATACTGTAGTTCCATTTGAAGTTGACAAAGAGACAGTGGTTATTAGCTATAACCCTGACAATACTGCATTAAACATTTCTTTTAAGGTATAAACTATCTTAGTTTGAAATAATAATTCAGGGTTTATTATTTTAACAGTTGTTGGGAAATTTAACCATATTTCCAGGGAAAAATCCAAATTCTTTTATGTTTCAAGTGATAAACATTGTTTCCAATGCTGTTGACAGTGTGAATACATTGCCTGTTCATAATCAAGGCAACTATACAGCTTGTCTTGGAGTAGTGTTGCAACTAAACAGTGACTACATTCTGAACATAGTTACACAGAATTTAGTAGGTTCTTCGATTTCTGGACCATATAAAATCAGTAAGTGTCACATCTTGGTCACTAATCAACTTGAGTTTACATTTACCAAAATGCATACACTATTATGCATTGTTATTCCCTATTCCTAGGTACACATGAAGTCCAGGATCTTGTTGTCACTGTTAATGCACAGCAAGTGTGTATTGCTTGTGTACTAGCTGATTGGGCTAATACAAACAGTTGCCAGGTTACAATTTACTCTGAGATGACACAAACAATAAAGTCAATCACAATCATGCCATCATCAACCACTACTCTCATGAATTGCACTGAGAATATTCCTCCTGGTTATTATCACATCATAGCTTATGATACTGACAATGTATCAAATCCTGCTGTTAAAACATATCACTACCTGAATACCACTTTACCTCAAGGTATGAGTTTGTATGCTAGCTGCTTTCTCTCTATAAGTTGTACATATGCTATAGTTCCATTTGAAGTTGACAAAGAGACAGTAGTTGTTGGCTATAACACTGACAATACTGCTTTAAACATTTCTTTTAAGGTATGAACTATCTTAGTTTGAAATAATAATGCAGGTTTATTATTTTAACAGTTGTTGGGAAATTTAACCATATTTCCAGGGAAAATACCAAATTCTTTTATGTTTCAAGTAATTAACATTGTTTCCAGTGCTGTTGACAGTGTGAATGCATTGCCTGTTCGTAATGAAGGCAACTATGCAGCTAGTCTTGGAGTAGTGTTGCAGCCAAACAGTGACTACATTCTGAATATTGTTACACAGAACTTAGTAGGTTCTTCAATTTCTGGACCATTTGAATTCAGTAAGTCTCTAAAGCTGCTCAGCTCTATTTACTATTACCAAAATGCATGTAAAATGTACTGTTTTTTTAGGTACACATAAAGTTCAAGATCTTATTGTCACTGTCAATGCACATCAAGTGTGTATTGCTTGTGTACTAGCTGATTGGGCTAATACAAACAGTTGCCAGGTTACAATTTACTCTGAGATGACACAAACAATAAAGTCAATCATGATTGTGTCATCATCAACGCTCATGAATTGCACTGATAATATTCCTCCTGGTTATTATCACATCATAGCTTATGATACTGACAATGCATCAAATCCTGCTGTCAAAACGTATCACTACCTGAATACCACTTTACCTCAAGGTACAAGTTTCTCGTTCCATACACTCATTGACTTTTGCTTCTGACTTATACATGTAGTTGAACTGCAGTTGACTTCAACAATTAAAACAATGCACTCTCAGACGACCATGATCATTAACACCACACCAGCAAGTGAGTCATGTAAAATAAATGTGGTTGTGGACAACACTGGTTGTGGATCAGTGTAAAACACGGCCAGGTAGGGTCACTTACATCGTAAATTTTCTATAGCTGCATCAGAAAGCATTGAGCAAATAGGACTTTTGGCTGGTATAGCAGGACTTGCGGCAATTTCTCTACTAGCTGTGACCTTGCTTCTGGCAATGTGTGTGTGTATTTGCTGTAGCCGTTGTCGACAGCCAGGTTTGTATTGCCTAATGATATTGGTATAACAATAAGTATTGTTATTGTGGCAGCAAAATCAGCTCCGGATGAGAGTAGTGCTGCAGTTTGTGCTGATGAGAAAATGGAAATTTATGAAGAAATGGAGATGGACACAAACAATACCTATGAAGCCATCAACATATGAGCTCCTCCAGTACCTTCTAATACGTCAACTTGAAATAATCATTATAGTTTTGTAGTCTAGCAAGAGTTCTTTGTAAACCTGTTTCGTTATTACAAGAGAAATTGTTGTGCCTTTGATAGCTGTGCTGGTACTTACTTACTGTCTCTCTCTCTCTCTCTCTCTCTCTCTCTCTCTCTCTCTCTCTCTCTCTCTCTCTCTCTCTCTCTCTCTCTCTCCAGTTTATATTTTGTGTTAATTATCTCAATGACAAATTGACAATCAAGTTGATGATAAATACTTGATAACTACTTTTTGCTAGATGACACCTAGCTAGCACACATACCCACAAAAATAGATGCAATAGTGCATTGATGAATAAAGGATGTTGAAGAGTAGGTATCCAATTTCATAGGAATAATTTTAATTTCTTCTTGATGGTGTGAAAAATAGGCATTGTTTCACTACTCGATTAAAGTTGATCAGCGCGATCGTTAGACTATTGAGACAGAGTGCATTTAAACCAAACACTCTGCCCATGGGTGAGCGCCCTAAGTGACAGTTGTGGTGCACCATTAAGAAATCTAGTATTTGTTAAGATCTCAACCTCAAGTTGTCAATTTGGAGGTCATGATACTTCGCCATCTTGTGTCATGCCCATGAGCAATATAAACCAGGGTGTTCAGTAAAGATAGAGGATCATATTAATATTAATACCCGCCACATGACAGTAGGACAGTATGTTACTGAGATATCAAGCAAAATGTGTAAAAACTCATTTTTTACTCTCTTCGTGTGGAACACTGTAGTGCTATCACCCAAGCAGGTGGCTTTGGAGATACCCTTTTGCAGGAATTGTACATGTGAGCAATGACTGCAATACTGGTCTCAACTGAACACATCAAGAATTCACCAGCTCAACAGATAAATTGACACTCTGATGCAGATTAATACATGTTCAGTGAACTTCTCACACAGCTACTTAGCTTGTTTGCTATTCGAATTAGTGATTCTTCTGCAGTTCTGATTTTGATTTTTCGCAGTTCTCATCAGAAAGAACTGCAGAAGAAGTGGTAATGGTTGAGGAATCGTAAGTCAATAAGAGATGATCTTCAAGTTTCATTCATTCGTGAACGACACCATGATCCCACTCATAGTTCTGTGTCGATCTCTCAAAACAGTGATTATGCTGAGCCTTGATTAATAACAATGGTATGTGGTTTATTTTTGTGCACTGATGTTTAATGACAGTGAAAAGATCATATTGTGCATTTTGTATAATGTATTTTCCTACCACCAACATTGTTTATGCATACTTGCTTACAACAGAAGGACATCATGGTCCCACTCACAGTTCTGTATCGATCTCTCAAGACAGTGATCATGCTGAGGCTTGATTAACGACAACGATTTGTGGTTTATTTATTGTCTGATTTTATAGTGCAAAGTTCATCATGAATTGAATTGTACATCATGTACATGTGTATAATTTTTGTTTTGTTATTATGCCTACCACCCACTCGATCTGTTCTGTTTATGCATGCTTGCATTTTTACAAGTACAGTAAACATAATATTGTACAATGGCTCGCCATCGGTTGTTGATGTCATGGTTGCTCTGTCTATCGGTGCTAACTTTAGTTGTTAAACTAAGCTGTGCATGTCATACATATGCAGGTAAGCCAATTATCATGTGGATTCTAGTTTAACTAGGTTCTATTCCACAGCAATAATACAGGGACCACAGTCAGTAAATGCCACTTTTGGAGAAACAGCTACATTTCATTGTAGTGGGGATGGAATTAGTATGATATGGACAATAGATGGAACAGATGTTAAATCAATGTCGCCTGAGACAATTGAACTTCGTGGAGTAAAAGTGAATAGAACAAAAAACTATTCATTAAATTGTGGATATTATTATCAATCGTGGCTCAACATGACAGCTAATTGTATCAATAACTTTACAGCTATTCAGTGTGTGATGAGTAGTGTTGTGAACATGTATCATGCAACATCTAGTGGGTTTTTACAAGTTCAAGGTACTATACCTATTATTAGTTCATACGGGTGTTTAAAAAATATTTTGCTAGATTACTCTTTACAGCCGCCAAACATCACAGCCATTGGACAAAAGTCTGTTTTATTTCACTTGGATGCGTCCAATGCTAGCTACAATGTTACCATAGTTGACCTGTCGAATGGTAGCATAGTAACAAACCTAACTGTGTTTGGTAACTCAAATGCCTACAAGCTAGAACTAGAGAATCCTGGTCCTTGTCATTTGTATAATGTCAGTATGGAGTTGAATTACTTCGAGAAGTGCATATCAGGAATTACAGCCTATTCATTGGCAACTTTTGAAGCAAGTGAGTTTGAACACTTTGCCTTCATAATTAATTCATACATGAATTTATATATATCTCACAGTCCCACTTAAGGTCAACAAAAAGTCAGTGATTGTTAACTATAGACCAGATGACCCAATAAACATATCATTTAAGGTATGAACCACATGTCTTGTACTGTACTTTTAAACGATTCTTTGCAATAGTTGGAGGAAAATGTAGCATGTCCTGGAAAAACTCCAAGTTCATTTTTATTTGAGCTGACAAATATTGTCTCCAGTTCTGTTGAAAGAGTGAAAGCATTGACCATCACTAGTAACAATCAAGGCAATTATTAGGGAGACACGGTAGTGTCTCCCTATGTAGGGATGAACGAGAAAACAAGATGGCGGCTACATACAATGTATTAGCGTTCAAACGCTGATATTTCGCCTAGTGATAAATTTTATACGTCCAAAGACACTTAGATCTGCTCTCTGGCGTTGCCCCATCTTACAGTAGCAAGGAGATTGCTCGAAATTGTTACTAAAGTGACGAACCTGGAAACGGTGAAAATCGACTTTCGTCATCTTCGTTTTCTTATTCTTCTTTCTTCCACTCGCCTAGCGCCTTTACGCGAGCAGTGTCAAGACCAAAACACCCACGAACAGTCGTGAAATTCTCCTGGCATGTGCCTTTTGAACTTACTTTTTAGCGAAACGACGATATACATTTGACGAGCTCACGATCACGAACAGTTGTCAGCTAAGTGTTTGACGCCATTATTGTGATTACGTAATACGCACGTGACCAAACACACATGTAGAGTATCGCCATATGGAGAGCGCATATTGGCGTCTGGAGTCTTCGAAGAACAACTCACAGAGTAAGGTCGTGTAGTATCACCGTTCTGCTGCTTGCCAGATAGTATCACAGCCATACAGAAAATTCTAAACCAGAGTGGGCGGGGCTCGTATGCTGTGCATCCAGGCTGCAGCATGCATGAATGCATGAGCTAGTTTCACCATTTAGGAGCTACAAGTTAAAAAGCAATTATCAAGAAAAGCAAACCAAACCAATGATGGAAACAAAAAAGAGATACATTATCTTGCCGAATTCGAACTGCACCAAAAATTTGAAACTCACTGTAAAAGAAAAAAGGACACAAACAAGAAAATAAAAAGATTTCTAACGAAATCAAAAGGATGTAGGGATAAAGAAATCTGCTACTGGTCCACAATGTAAACCAACAAGGAGCAAGAATGGAATGGTAACACGATTGACTTGCTAACAGACCATAGATCCCTACATCAGTGGCTGACTACAGCAGTTCTGCTAGTTGCTATTGACTGACACCTGACATGCATTGGTTAGCTTGTGACAAAATAATTATAGTATAGTCAAAATGTTATGTACAGCCACTGATGTAGGGATCTATGGTCTGTTAGCAAGTCAATCGTGTTACCATTCCATGCTTGCTCCTTGTTGGTTTACATTGTGGACCAGTAGCAGATTTCTTTATCCCTACATCCTTTTGATTTCGTTAGAAATCTTTTTATTTTCTTTACAGCTAGTCTTGGAGTAGTGTTACAGCCAAACAGTGACTACATTCTGAATATTGTTACACAGAACTCAGTAGGTTCTTCAATTTCTGGACCGTATAAAATCAGTAAGTCATCGATAGTTCTTGTTTACAAATATTTACCATGGAATGACATGCACAATGCATTGTTTATTCTATTTACACATGAAGTTCAAGACCTTGTTGTCACTGTCAATACACAGCAAGTGTGTATTGCTTGTGTACTAGCTGATTGGGCTAATACAAGCAGTTGCCAGGTTACAATTTACTCTGAGATGACACAAACAATAAAGTCAATAACAATCATGTCATCATCAACCACTACTCTCATGAATTGCACTGATAATATTCCTCCTGGTTATTATCACATCATAGCTTATGATACTGACAATGTATCAAGTCCTGCTGTTAAAATGTATCACTACCTCTTCACTTTACTTCAAGGTATGATTCTTTGTGCTACATTATACAACTGCATTTTATACACTCATTCCAGTCCCATTAAAGGTTGACAAGGAGACAGTAATTATTGACTATAGACCTAATGACACTGCAGTAAATGTAACATTTAAGGTATAAATAATTAATCACTATGTTGTGTTTTAAAATAGTGATTTTGAAATAGTTTATTGGAAGGAAAAATTCCAAATTCATATTTGTTTGAACTGATAGATACTATCTATAATGCTGTTGAAAGTGTGAATCCATCAACTATCACTCAAAATGAGGAAGGAAATTATACAGCTAACATTGGAGTAGTGTTACAGCCAAACAGTTACTACATTTTGAATATTGTTACACAGAACTCAGTAGGTTCTTCGATTTCTGGACCATATAAAATCAGTAAGTGTTACATCTCGGTCAAAAAATAAACTAATCAACTTTAGTTTGCATTTACCATTATGCACTTTTTATTCATTATTCCTATAGATACACATGTAGTTCAAGACCTTATTGTCACTGTCAATGCACAGCAAGTGTGTATTGCTTGTGTACTAGCTGATTGGGCTAATACAAACAGTTGCCAGGTTACAATTTACTCTGAGATGACACAAACAATAAAGTCAATAACAATCATGTCATCATCAACCACTACTCTCATGAATTGCACTGAGAATATTCCTCCTGGTTATTATCACATCATAGCTTATGATACTGACAATGTATCAAATCCTGCTATTAAAAAGTATCACTACCTGAATACCACTTTACCTCAAGGTACAAGTTTCTCATTCCATTTACTCAATGACTTTGCTTCTGACTGATACCTGTAGTTGAACTGCAGTTGACGTCAACAATTAAAACAATGCACTCTCGGACAACCATGATCATTAACACCCCACCAGCAAGTGAGTCATGTAAAATAAAATGTGGTTTTGGATCAGTGTAAAGCACGGCCAGGTAGGGTCACTTATATCGTATATTTTCTATAGCTGCGTCAGAAAGCATTCAGCAAATAGGACTCTTGGCTGGTATAGCAGGACTTGCGGCAATTTCTCTACTAGCTGTGACCTTGCTTCTGGCAATGTGTGTGTGCGTTTGCTGTAGCCGTTGTCGACAGCCAGGTTTGTATTGCCTAATGATATTGGTATAATAATAAGTATTGTTATTGTGGCAGCAAAATCCGCTCCGGATGAGAGTAGTGCTGCAGTTTGTGCTGATGAGAAAATGGAAATTTATGAAGAAGTGGAGATGGACACAAACAATACCTATGAATTCATCAAAATATGAGCTCCTCCAGTACCTTCTAATACGTCAACTTGATATAGTTTTGTAGTCTAGCATGAGCTCTTTGTAAACCTGTTTTGTTATTACAAGAGAAATTGGTATGCCTTTGATAACTGTGCTGGTACTTACTCTCTCTCTCTCCAATTTATATTTTGTGTTAATTTCTCAATGATAAATTGACAATCAAGTTGATGATAAATACTTGATGACTAAGTTTTGCTAGATGACACCTTGCTAGCACACATGCCCACAAAAATAGATGTAATGGTGCATTGATGAATAAAGGATGTTGAAGGGGTAGGTATCCAATTCCAGGGGAATAATTTTAATTTCTTCTAGATGGAGTGAAAAAATTGGCATTGTTTCACCACTCGATTATGCGATCGTTTGACTATATATTGAGACAGAGTGCATTTAAGCCGAACACTCTGCACACAGGTAAGCGCCCTAAGTGACAATTGTGATGCAGCATTAAGAAATCTTAACTATCAAGATCTCAACCTCAAGTTGTCATTTTGGAGATCATGATACTTCGCCATCTTGTGTCACTCCCATGTCACGTGACTTGAAGCCATAATACACCAGGGTGTTAGGATCATATTAATACCTGTCACATGACATTAGGATAATTTGTTACTGAGATAATGAAGCAAAATGTGTAAAAACTCATTTTTTTACTCTCTTCGTGTGGAACACTGTAGTGCCATCACCCAAAAAGGCAGTGAAATTGGCTTTGGAGAGACCCTCTTGCAGGAATTGTGAGCAATGACTGCAATATTGGTCTCAACTGAGCACATCAAGAATTCACCAGCTCAACAGATAAATTGACACTCTGATGCAGATTAATACATGTCAGTGAACTTCTCACACATAGCTAGCTAGCTAGACAATTCGAATTATTGATTCTTCTGCAGTTCTGATTCTGATTCTTCCGCAGTTCTCAACAGAAAGAACTGCAGAAGAAGTTGTCATGGTTGAAGAATCCAAAGTCAGCAAGAGATAGTCTTCAAGTTTTATTTATTTGAGAACGACATCATGGTCCCTCTCACAGTTCTGTGTCAATCTCTCAAAACAGTGATTATGCCGAGGCTTGACTAATAACAACAATTTGTGGTTTATTTTCGTGCACTGTGACAGTGAAAAAATCTTATTGTGCATTATGTTATTTACCTACCACCAACATTGTTTATGCATACTTGCTTATAACAGAACGACATCATGGTCCCACTCACAGTTCTGTATCGATCTCTCAAGACAGTGATTATGCTGAGGCTTGAATAAATAAAAATTATTATTAACAATGATTAATTTTGTGGTTTATTTATTGTGTGATGATGTTTTTATAGTGCAAAGATCATCATGAATTGAATTGTGCATTATGTTATTTTGCCTACCACCCACTCGAACTGTTCTGTCAGGAGTTCATTAAGTGAACTCTTGGCTCTGTTTATGCATGCTTACAAGTGCAGTAAACATAATAATTATTGTATTGTACAAACAACACACAATATAATACAATATTATTGTATTGTAATGATTGAGGTTTATTTATTGTGCAATGATGTGTATAGATCAGTGTTGTGTTTTGCTTGTATTTCATTTGCCTACCGTCCACTCGATCTGTTTATGCTTGCGTTTATCAACTATTGTAACCGTAAACACATAGTACAATGAGACGCCATCACTTTCTTAGTCAGTTGCTCTTTGTGCTAACTTCAGGTCTGAGACTTTGCAACGCATGTTATGAACCTACAGGTAAGTACAGGCTTGATTTAAACTACTACCAGAATAATTTTCATAGGAATACTTCAGAGTCCACAGTCAGTGAATGTTTCTGTTGGACAAATAGCTACATTTTATTGCCAAGGGTATGGACACAATATGACATGGATTATTGATGGAACAGATGTCAAACTGATAACACCTGAAATGATTGAACTTCATGGAATAAAAGTGGTTACAACTGAAGAATATTTGCTATACCCATCAACGTATATTTTTCAATCAACACTTAATATCACAGCCAATTGTATCAATAACTATACTACTGTCCAGTGTCTACTACGTACCTGTACATACCAAGTATCATCAGATGCGTCTCTAAAAGCTGAAGGTATAAACAAAATTTTCTAGTCTAATTATAAATATTTCCGATAGGCATTGCTATTTTCCAGCCACCAAACATCACAGCCATTGGACAAAATTCCGTTTTATTGCACTTGGATGCGTCCAATGCTAGCTACAATGTTACCATTGTTGACCTGTCGAATAGTAGCATAGTATCAAATCTATCGGTGTTTGGTAACTCAAATGCCTACAAGTTAGAACTAGTGAATCCTGATCCTTGTCATTTGTACAATGTCAGTATGGAGTTGAATTACTACGGGAAGTGCACATCAGGAATTGTAACCTATTCATTGGCAACTTTTGAAGCAAGTGAGTTTGAACAATTTATATTCATAATTAATTCATACATGAATTTATATATCTCGCAGTCCCACTTAAGGTCAACCAAAAGACAGTGAATGTTAACTATAGACCAGATGACCCAATAAACATATCATTTAAGGTATGAACCACATGTCTTGTACTAGTTTAAATGATTCTTTACAATAGTTGGAGGAAAGTGTAGCATGTCCTGGAAAAAATCCAAGTTCATTTTTATTTGAGCTGACAAATATTGTCTACAGTTCTGTTGAAAGTGTGAAAGCATTGACCATCGCTAGTAACGATCAAGGCAATTATACAGCTAGTCTCGGAGTAGTGCTACAGCCAAACAGTGACTACATTCTGAATATTGTTACACAGAACTCAGTAGGTTCTTCAATTTCTGGACCATATAAAATCAGTAAGTCATCAATAGTTCTTGTTTACAAATATTTACCATGGAATGACCTGCACAATGCACTGTTTATTCATTATTCACAGGTACACATGGTGTTCAAGACCTTGTTGTCACTGTCAATGCACAGCAAGTGTGTATTGTTTGTGTACTAGCTGATTGGGCTAATACAAACAGTTGCCAGGTTACAATTTACTCTGAAATGACACAAACAATAAAGTCAATAACAATCATGTCATCATCAACCACTACTCTCATGAATTGCACTGAGAATATTCCTCCTGGTTATTATCACATCATAGCTTATGATACTGACAATGTATCAAATCCTGCTGTCAAAACGTATCGCTACTTAACCACTGCACTTCAAGGTAATCAAATATTATTGGACTCATTTAATTTCTAAATTCATTACAGTTCCATTTAAGGTTGACAAGGAGGCAGTAGTTATTAACTATAGGCCCAATGACCCTACAGTAAACATATCATTTAAGGTATAAATAAAATGCATTATAAGTTCTTGTTACACTTTTCTATAGCTGGAATTGGAAGAAAGTTTACATGCATTTTCTGGAAGAACTCCAAGTTCATTTCTGTTTGAACTGATAAATATTGCCTCCAATGCTGTTGACAGCATAAAAGCATTGACTATTCACAATGGACAAGGAAATTATTCATCTCGTCTTGGAATAATATTGCTGCCATACAGAGATTATATTTTGAGCATTGTTACACAAAACTCAGTTGGTGTTTCAATTTCTGGACCATTTAGAATCAGTAAGTAATGTAACAGTATACAAACTGTGATTGCTTCATACACATTATACTGTTTATCCATTATTCACAGGTACACATGAAGTCCAGGATCTTGTTGTCTCTGTCAATGCACAGCAAGTGTGTATTGTTTGTGTACTAGCTGATTGGGCTAATACAAACAGTTGCCAGGTTACAATTTACTCTGAGATGACACAAATATTCAAGTCAATCACAATCACATCATCGAAATTTATCCTAAGGAGCTGCACTGATAATATTCCTCCTGGTTATTATCACATCATAGCTTATGATACTGACAACATAACAAATCCTGCTGTTAAAATGTATCGCTACCTAAATACCACTTTGCCTCAAGGTCGTGTAATACTTTGTATGTTACTATTTTTAACCGCCTGATTCTTGCATGCTTAGTTGAGACTACCATGATCATTAATGCCACACCCATCAAAATAGCACGTAAGTCATGTATAAGTGGAGCACAAAGCATATCAAAGCCACATACTCTTCTATATAGCTGCATCAGAAAACATTTATCAGACTGGACTTCTGGCTGGTATAGCAGTACTCACTGCAATTACTCTACTTGCTGTGACCTTGCTATTTGCAATGTGTTGTGTGTATGTACGTTGTAGTCATCGACAACAGTCAGGTTTGTACAGCACAGCACTATTAAATTAAGATTGTTTACTGCACAAATAATATTATACTTTTATTCCAGCACAGTCACCAGGCACAAACACTGCTGAAGGTGATGCAAACCCGCGTATATATGATGAAATAGAAATGGACAAAAGCAATGAGATAGAGATGGATGTTAACAATGCCTATGAGTCCATCATTATTCCTCCCTCACTATCAGCTCCTCCAGTACCTCCTATAACTGCTGATCGACTGATCATTGACATGTAACTATAGTGCTGCTGAAAATTGTTGTAGAACAGTGCATGCTCTGTATCTGCTGCTGTGACTCATAGCTAGCTAATATTATGTGTGAGAAAACTTTACTGATGTCTGTTAGATGATATCAAATGAAATTAAGCATTAAGCATCAAATAAAACCATGAAAGCATGATGTCGATGAACACCGAGTCACATCACCCTCGATTTCGCCAGAACAGGATTGGAATTTTGGAGACTACAGACGAGCACACGTGTGTTGTTTTCCATGTAACCGCGTTAATTAACCGCGGTTACGCCTTCTTCTTTAATCGTCATAGCAACGAAGCCACCAGCAAGATGGCGGCTCGCAATGTTCGCATTTCCACAGTAAAAGCGGAGAGAGAGAAACCATTACTGCTGGAGACAGTGGCGGATCCAGGAAAATAGGATTGGGTGGGCCAATGTGCGGCGCGGAGCGCCGCTGAAAAATTTTAGCTAATTAATATTCATGAAGGGCGTAAATAATGGAATGCGAACGCCTATAATACACGCATTGGCTCGTAACAGCTAGGAGGCTACACAGCGCAGCGAGTGCGCTAGTCAGTAGTGAGAACTCTGCTCAAACGGTATTTGTGTTGCACTATAGTTAAAACTTTAAAATTTTAGCTGGGCTAGTTTGGGTGGGCCAGGCCCTACCTGGCCCACCCCTGGATCCGCCACTGGCTGGAGACCCCCTCGCTGGTCAGCTCACAAACTACAGCTCATGTCATCAATGAGTGCTTCAGCAAGCTGCTAGCCAGCCGTGACCTTCCCTGGGACAACAAGTCGGTCAGCAACCTCGCTCTCTCCAAGACAGGTGACCGCCTGAGGCACAATAACCGTCTAGCCGAGGACCTGAAAGAGGTCAACAGCTTGAATCTTAAAGATACAGCAGTTGAGTTTAGTTCGTATCTGTACAGGTTAGTGACAGGTACGAGAAGAAGCTGGAAGCCATCCGCTGTCTGGAGCAGCAGGTCCAGCGAGCCAGAGCACAGGCACTAGCGAGAGAGGAACAGAAGTTACCTGCTGACGGAGTGCCTGAGAGAGACTCGCTTGTCACAAGTAAGAGCTATATGGGATAAACTAGCATGCACTCCCTCTGCAGTAAAATCTTCATACACTGATATCGATGAGCAGCTTCTGTCACAGTACAAGCTGCTAGTACCAATGGACTATCTTCCCAGAGCTCAGACACCATTACAGCCACCAAGAGGTACGCATACACACAGCAAGTGTGATGCTGCATTGCTTTCTCTCTACTGTAGAGATTGTACCGCCGTATTTCAGAACGACTCACACCTCACAGCAGCACTCACGCATCCAGCCTGTAGCATACTGCCATACGCAGAAAACCTCACCAACTAAAGTAAGCCTCGGTACATTACCAACCACACTGCTCTAACAGTACACCTGTACTTCCAGATCGGTAAGCACCCTGCAGTTTGGAAACAGAGCATGTCTGCTGAGACTAGAAGTGCTGAGAAGGGGACGTTCTCTGAGCTACAGAGAAAGTCCAACTTCTTGTCAAGCCAGCGTAATGCATCGACTACTCAAGTGCTCACAACTAAAGCAAAAACTAAAAATCAGTGTGCATTTGCTGCTCAGCCTAGTGAAGTGGTCTTTGTGGATTATCAACCTGGAGAAACGTACGAGGTTAGCACACTCCAGTTGACTGCATCACCCTCTTGCTGTAGACCATTGTAGATATTCACAACGTCAGTGGAGGAAGCAAGCAGATGAGAGTAGTGGCGCCGTCTTCATCATACTTCACAGCAACTCTCAGTAAGAAAACCAGTATCGTATCAGAGCATGTGTATCACTGTAATATCAGCATATACGCCTCATCCTGAGAGACTGATAGCCCCGGGCATGTCTACACGCTACACCATCAAGTTTTCCCCTGACTCACTCTGTGACTTTCAAGACCAACTAAAGGTACTAATCCACTTCACTTTGAATGTGTATGCATTATTTGCGATTACAGGTCTTGACTCAGAACGGCGAATCTATGTGTATCCCACTGAAAGGATCTCGGCAACCTCCGGAGCTGAATTGTGAGATTTCGAATTGTGCATTTTGTAGTGAACTTTTTTGTGCCGTAGTGCCCGAAGTGATGGATTTTGGCTACTGTCTGGCTGACCAGGAGAGGACAATGGTGTTTCATTGCTGTAACAATGGTGGAGAGGGTACCTTCACCTTGATGCCGGCTGGGGAAGAAACAGAGAAGGAAAATGATGAGGTAGCGACCAGAGTAGCTTGTAAAATGAGTTTTATCGTGTCTGCTTTACAGGGCACTTGCTTTCTCAAACTGTTCTTTGTCAGTCCTAGTCACTTTCACTTGAATCGGCAAGAATCTGTGGATATACACGTAAGAGGATAACACGCGTGTGAGATGGTGAGTTTATGTGTGCATCTTTAGGTCACTTTTCATCCCACGGAGAGCGGTGTGTTTACCAGACAGCTACTGATATCTTGTGAGTTGTGACAATGGTCAAGTGAAATCATTCAAATTATCAGGTAAAATGCATTGTACTGTAGTGTAGACGTAGAAATTTTGGGTTTTGTCAAATCAACCAAAATTTGTGGGTAAAAAATTGTTACTTCAATATAAAATGTATGGAGCACGAAAATTTTCAGACTTTGCAAAAAAATGACATTAGAATTTTTTTTTTGATGTTTACAGTATGAATCTTATTGATTGTGTGATGCATATTAGGTGAAGCTGAACCATTGTCAGTGCAGTGCTTGTCTGTCAGTGACAGTAGTCAAAACGATAGTGAATCCACCAATGTGCTACAGTTCGGTCTCATTAACCCTGGTGTTCCTGTGTACTGTACTGCTGACGTCATCAACACAAGGTGAGCCCTACTCTGCTACAGTGTCATTGAGTGAGGAGTCCCTAGTATCTAATTGACGGTTGTAAATAAGCTGCAGGTAGATGTGGTTTGGAGGACGCAGTCCGATTAAGTAATTGACGGTTGTAACAGGTATAAGAAGAGGATTCCGCATTTGTCAATTGTCAGTTGCACGTCTTTGCAGCAAGCCGCTGATGTAGGGATACTTGAGACTTTTACCTTTGCAAGCATTATTCCATCTTGTTCCTTTACTTTTGCAAGCATCATCCCATCTTGTTCATTTCCTTTTTCAAGAGTCATCCCTGCACTTTTAAGTTTTTTATATTAAAACTTGTTTACATTTATTGTGTTATGTAGTGCAAAGATCATCATGAATTAAATTGTGCATTATTTATTTTGTATTTTTGCCTTCCACCCACTCGATCTGTTCTGTTTATGCATGCTTGCATTTTTTACAAGTACAGTAAACATTATATTGTACAATGGCTCGCCATCGGTTGTTGATGTCTTGGTTGCTCTGTCTATCGGTGCTAACTTTAGTTGTTAAACTAAGCTGTGCATGTCATGAAAATGCAGGTAAGCCAATAACCATGTGGATTCTAGTTGATCTGTAGGTTCTATTTCACAGCAATACAACAGGGTCCACAGTCAGTAGATGCCACTTTTGGAGAAACAGCTACATTTAATTGCACTGGATATGGAACTAATATGATATGGACAATAGATGGAACAGATGTTAAATCAATGTCGCCTGAGATGATTGAACTTCGTGGAGTAGAAGTGAATACAATAAAATACTATTATTATAGTTGTGCAGGAGTGATATATACATATCAATCGTGGCTCAACATGACAGCTAATTGTATCAATAACTTCACTGCTATTCAGTGTGTGATGAGTAGTGATGTGATCGGGTATCAAGTAACATCTAGTGGGTTTTTACTAGTTCAAGGTACTATATAATTTTTATATATAAATTATTATTAGTTCATACAGGTGTTTTTTTAATACTTTGCTAGATTACTCTTTACAGCCACCAAACATCACAGCCATTGGACAAAACTCTGTTTTAATACACTTGGATGCGTCCAATGCTAGCTACAATGTGACTGTTGTTGACATGTCGAATGGTAGCAGCATAGTAACGAACGAAACTGTGTTTGGTAACTCAAATGCCTACAAGCTAGAACTAGTGAATCCTGATCCTTGTCATTTGTACAATGTCAGTATGGAGTTGAATTACTATGAGAAGTGCACATCAGGAATTGTATATTTATTGGCAACTTTTGAAGCAAGTGAGATTGAACAATTTGTCTTCATAATTAATTCATCCATGAATTTATATATCTCACAGTCCCACTTAAGGTCAACCAAAAGACAGTGATTATTAACTATAGACCAGATGACCCAATAAACATATCATTTAAGGTATGAAACACATGTCTTGTACTAGTTTTAAGTGATTCTTTGCAATAGTTGGAGGAAAGTGTAGCATGTCCTGGAAAATATCCAAGTTCATTTTTATTTGAGCTGACAAATATTGTCTCCAGTTCTGTTGAAAGTGTGAAAGCATTGACCACCGCTAGTAACAATCAAGGCAATTATACAGCTAGTCTTGGAGTAGTGTTACAGCCAAACAGTGACTACATTCTGAATATTGTTACACAGAACTCAGTAGGTTCTTCAATTTCTGGACCATATAAAATCAGTAAGTCATCGATAGTTCTTGTTTACAAATATTTACCATGGAATGACCTGCACAATGCACTGTTTATTCATTATTCCTAGGTACACATGAAGTTCAAGACCTTGTTGTCACTCTCAATGCACAGCAAGTGTGTATTGCTTGTGTACTAGCTGATTGGACTAATACAAACAGTTGCCAGGTTACAATTTACTCTGAGATGACACAAACAATAAAGTCAATAACAATCATGTCATCATCAACCACTACTCTCATGAATTGCACTGAGAATATTCCTCCTGGTTATTACCACATCATAGCTTATGATACTGACAATGTATCATATCCTGCTGTTAAAAAGTATCACTACTTAACCACTGCACTTCAAGGTAATCAGATATTATTGCACTCATTTAATTTGTAAACTCATTACAGTTCCATTTAAGGTTGACAAGGAGGCAGTAGCTATGAATTATAGGCCAAATGACCCTACAGTAAATATATCATTTAAGGTATAAATAAAATGCTAAAATCATTATAAGTTCTTGTTACACCTTTCTATAGCTTGAATCGGAAGATAGTTTATATGCATTTTCTGGAAGAACTCCAAGTTCATTTATATTTGAACTGATCAATATTGCCTCCGATGCTGTTGATAGCATAGAAGCATTGACTATTCACAATGGACAAGGAAATTATTCATCTCGTCTTGGAATAATATTGCAGCCAAACAGAGATTATATCTTGAGCATTATTACACAAAACTCAGTTGGTGTTTCAATTTCTGGACCATTTAGAATCAGTAAGTTATGTAACAGTATACAAACTGTGATTTCTTCATACACAATGCACTGTTTATTCATTATTCCTAGGTACACATGAAGTTCAAGACCTTGTTGTCACCGTCAATGCACAGCAAGTGTGTATTGTTTGTGTTCTAGCTGAGTGGGCAAATACAAACAGTTGCCAGGTTACAATTTACTCTGAAATGACACAAATATTCAAATCAATAACAATCATGTCATCATCAACCACTACTCTCATGAATTGCACTGAGAATATTCCTCCTGGTTATTATCACATCTTAGCTTATGATACTGACAATGTATCAAATCCTGCTGTCAAAATGTATCGCTACCTTAACACCACTTTGCCTCAAGGTCGTGTAATACTATGTATGTTACTATTTTTAACCTTGTAATTCTTGCATGCTTAGTTGAGACTAGCATGATAATTAATGCCACACCAGTCAAAATAGCACGTAAGTTATGTGTAAGTGGAGCACAAAGCATATCAAAGCCACATACTCTTTCTATTATAGCTGCATCAGAAAACAACCATCAGACTGGACTTCTGGCTGGTATAGCCATACTCACTGTAATTACTCTACTTGCTGTGACCTTGCTACTTGCAATGTGTGTGTATGTACGTTGTAGTCATCGACAACAGTCAGGTTTGTACAGCACAGCACTAAAATTAAGATTGTTTACTGCATTATTGTTATACTGTTATTACAGTGCAGTTACCAGGCACCAACAGTGCTGAAGGTGATGAAAAAATGCGAATATATGATGAAATAGAAATGGACAAGATAGAGATGGATGTAAACAATGCCTATGAGTCCATCATTATTCCTCCCTCGCTATCAGCTCCTCCAGTACCTCCTGTAACAGCTGATCGACTGATCATTAACATGTAACTATAGTGCTGCTGCAAAATGTTGTAGAACACTGCACGCTCTGTATCTTTCACTGTGCATTAACAGTGACAACAAGGTCCTGGACTTCATGTGTACCTAGGAATAACATTGCATTGTGCAGGTCATTGTGTGGTAAATATTTTTGTAAGCAAGAGCTATCAATGACTTACAGATTATATATGGTCCAGAAATTGAAGAACCTACTGAGTTCTGTGTAACAATATTCAGAATGTAGTCACTATTTGCCTGTAAAACTACTCCAAGACTAGCTGTATTGTTACTAGCGATGGTCAATGCTTCCACACTTTCAACAGAACTGGAGACAATATTTGTCAGCTCAAATAAAAATGAACTTGGATGTTTTCCAGGACATGGTACACTTTCCTCCAACTATTGCAAAGATTCATTTGAAACTATAGTACAAGACATGTGGTTTATACCTTAAATGATACGTTTATTGGGTCATCTGGTCTATAGTTAATAATCACTGTCTTTTTGTTGATCTTAAGTGGGACTGTCAGATATAATTATTAATTCATGTATGAATTAATTATGAAGGAAAATTGCTCAACCTCACTTGCTTCAAAAGTTGCCAATGAATAGGTTGCAATTCCTGATATGCACTCCTTGTAGTAATTCAACTCCATACTGACATTGTACAAATGACAAGGATCAGGATTCTCTAGTTCTAACTTGTAGGCATTTGAGTTACCGAACACAGTTAGGTTTGATACTATGCTACCATTCGACAGGTCAACAATGGTCACATTGTAGCTAGCATTGGATGCATCCAAGTTAAATAAAACAGAGTTTTGTCCAATGGATGTGATGTTTGGTGGTTGTAAAGAGTAATCTAGCAAAAATATTTATTAAAAAACACCTGTTTGAACTAATAATATAACTACATACAGTACCTTGAACTTGTAAAAACCCACTAGATGTTTCTTGATACACGTTCATAGCACTACTCATCACACACTGAATAGCAGTAAAGTTATTGATACAATTAGCTGTCATGTTGAGCCACGATTGATAATAATATCCACAAATAAATGAATAGGTTTTTGTGGTATTCACTTCTATTCCACGAAGTTCAATCATCTCAGGTAACATTGATTTAACATCTGTTCCATCTATTGTCCATATCATATTAGCTCCATCCCCACTACAATAAAAAGTAGCTGTTTCTCCAAAAGAGGCATCTACTGACTGTGGACCCTGATATATTGCTGTGAAATAGAACCTATAGATCAACTAGAATCCACATGGTTATTGGCTTACCTGTAAAATAATAATGACACGCAAAGCATTGTTTAACAACTAAAGTTAGCACCAATAGACAAAGCAACCAAGACATCATAAAGCGATGGCGAGCCATTGTACAATATTATGCTTACTGCACTTGTAAAAAATGCATAAACAAACAGATCGAGTGAGTGGTAGGCAAAATATACATAAAGCACAATGCTAGTACAGTGTAAAGAGCCTCTTGAACTATTTCAGCCGAGACAGGGGCCGTACGACGGTAGTGCACTCGCGATCGACTCTGCATGACTACATGCATGCAGCAGCAACACGTACCATGCAACATTAGCTAAGCTTAATCTAGCATTCTTACAAGCCTGAACAGACAAATCCAGTGTAACAGTGAAGATTGGCACGTTGTCTGCTGTGAACAACATTGCTAGTGCATGGCAGCAGCACTCGCGTTCCAAGCAATTTGTACTAAGGTGCGCTTGTATTAGAATAATTACATACACGGGCGTGCTCGAGTAGGCGTAACCTAGTAACGGAGTTCAAACAGAAAGATGGAATGGAGTCTGTTATGGACCAAAAATCGCTGTTTTCTTGGAAATACTCGCTTCTGTTAGTGTTTTAGGCTTAAATAGATATCAGGTGCACTGCTCCCAACGACTAGTGTAGTTGCTGTGTAGGTTTTGTCTTGAATAGCTCACTCGCCACGGCGGTAGGCTGGCTGGAGAAGAAGAAGAAGAAGAAGAAGAAGAAGAAGAAGAAAGAAGATGAACAAACGGGTGACCACGTGAACTCTGGTTTACCACCTTAGACCTGGTTTCTTTTGCTTCTGAAGGTCTCTTTATAATCGCACAAATCGTGCAAAGAACGTCAGAACGTTAGATTAGCTTGAAACGCCCGTATGGCGAAGATATGGCAGTGCCGTAGTTAGCCCTCCAGACGAGACGCCATCTTGTCATGCCCATAGCAACTGGCCTTATAGTCTTTATTAGTAGACTCATTGTAAGCGCTTACCTCTTAGGATAGCCCCTAGGTAGTTAAAATACCCCTGATGTCGTCAACAGCCAAGATATACGTGAATTATTGCGTTTAGCCTAAGTGTAGCCGCCATATTGTTTTCCGCCCAACCCTAAATATGCCACGTCTACCGCGTGGCATAATACCACTTTGCCTCAAGGTATAGTTGTATGTTATTATTTTTAACCTTCTGATTCTTGTATGCTTAGTTCGAACAGTTGAGACTAGCATGATCATTAATGCCACGCCGGTCAAAATAGCACGCAAGCCATTGTATAGGTGCACTGAGCATGCACAAAGCATATCAAAGACATTTTCTATATAGCTGCATCAGGAAACGTTTATCAGACTGGACTTCTGGCTGGTATAGCAGTACTTACTGTAATTACTCTACTTGCTATGACCTTGCTATTTTCAATGTGTGTGTATGTACGTTGTAGTCATCGACAACAGTCAGGTTTGTGCAGCACTAAATTAAGACTGTTTACTGAATAATGTCTATTATTGCAGCCCCAGGTGCTAGCAGTGCTGAAGGTGATGCAATATATGAAGAAATAGAAATGGACAAAAGCAATGAGATAGAGATGGATGTAAACAATGCCTATGGGTCCATCATTATTCCTCCCTCGCTATCAGCTCCTCCAGTACCTCCAGCAACTGCTGATCGAATGGTCATTGACTAGTAACTATAGTGCTGCTGAAAACAGCTGGCTGAAAATAATTATTGTTGTAGAACAGTGCATGCTCTGTATCGCATCTTTCACTGTTTTGTAAATAGCTAATGTGCGAGAAACAATTAGATTTGCTGACTGCTAAGTCATTTTAACAGTGATTCTCATTTAGTAATTTTAGTTCGGAGTGAGTTCTGTAGATATGTTAAATCTTTGAGAGCTATTAACAATGCTCTCTCTCTCTCTCTTTCTCCAAATTGGTGTTATAAAACAATTGAAAAAATTGATGATGAGTCACTGCTTTTGGCTAGAAGACATCTTACAATACTAGCACACATATGAACAAAATTTATGAGGCAAAGAAGCATAGGGACAGAGTGAAGGATGCACCTATGAGAATCTTTGAAAATAAAAAATTAAAGTAGTGACTGAAGTTTATACTGGAAAGCCTGGAGGTAGTCAGAACAAGGACAGGAAACAAATCAATATTTTTTCATACACAAGCATAATCCATTATTTTTGTGATATCAAGGTAAAATATATTTTTGTTAATAATGTTGCATTGTAAATAAGCACTGAGCCATTGTTCTGTGTGTCTCTATCAGTCTGTCCTTCATACTTTTTATGGTTACTATTGCTAATGATTCAGATTTATAAGAAGTTACAAAATTGCTTTCCTAAACTAGAACTATATGGAACAAAGAACTGCAGAAGAAGTGGTCATGGTTGAAGAATCAAAAGATAAATGAACGAATTTCACGAACCCTCGGCGTTTGAGCACCGTTGCAAACATTGTAGAGTTAGCTCCTTATTAGTTATGGTTTGCAGAAGGAGCTTTGCAGCTAAAGCCAACCTGTTTGCTATTGAAACTGCACTGCTAGCCAGAAGACAGCAAAGTGCTGACCACAACCGAGACAAGGTGTGTCAAGTGGGCGTGACCGTGAACACTGAGTAGGTAGCCATTGCTCTTGGCTTTGATAGGCTTTTTCTTGAGATGTCTACGCACCCCCAGAGCTGTCTTGCAGTTTAGATGGAATCTACAAGTACCTAGGTAGTCAACTATGGGCGCTTTTGTCGTCAGAGAGGTCCAACATGACTGTCAAGGTGAACCAGCCATACATAACTCGAGAACGAAAGCACTTTAGAAAAATCCACGAGTCACATTGCAAGCCATTGTCGTGCTAAGCTTGTTCATACCCTTACCGAGTTTCAGAAGTGAGCGATGGTCTCTATAGCTCGATGGACAGAATGAACGAATGAGTGAACGAATGAACAGCCTTCACGAAACCCTCGGCGTGTTGCACATTGCAGAGTTAGCTCTTCAGTTAGCTTTGCAGCTAAAGCCAACCTGCTTGCTATTGAAGCTGCACTGCTAACCAGAAGACAGCGAAGTGCTGACCGCAACCGAGACAAGGTGTGTCAAGTGGGCGTGACCGTGAACACTGAGTAGGTAGCCATTGCTCTTGGCTTTGATAAGTTTTTTCTTGACATGTCTACGCACCCCCAGAGCTGTCCTGCAGTTTAGATGGAATCTTCAAGTACCTAGGTAGTCAACTATGGGCGCTTTTGTCGTCAGAGAGGTCAAAGACGGCCGTCAAGGTGAGCCTGCCAGCCATAACTCAAGAACGAAAGCACTTTAGCAAAATCCACGAGTCACATTGCAAGCCATTGTCATGCTAAGCCTGTTCATACCTTTACCGAGTTTCAGAAGTGAGCGATGGTCTCTGCAGCTCGATGGACAGAACGAATGAACGAACGACAGAGCAAGTACCGTAACCCTCGCGCATGCGCCGAGGGTTAATGACAAACCAAGTACCGTAACCCTCGCGCATGCGCCGAGGGTTAAAAATTAGTCAGTAAGAAATGGTCTTCAAGTTTCATTCAGACATCATGGTCCCACTCACAGTTCTGTGTCGATCTCTCAAGACAGTGCCTTGACTAATAACAATGATTTATGGTTTATTTTGTCAACAGATGTTTTTAATGACAATGAAAAAATCATAATTATTGTGCATTGTGTATATTGTTATTTGTCTACCAACCACACTGTTTATGCATACTCACTTATAACAGTAACTAACAGTAAACAGTGAATCACATCGCTTCAAAATGTCTTTGCTGTCTGGTCTATTGGTTCTAACTTCAGCCTTTGAACTTTGCTTTGCAGTATGTCATCAATATACAAGTAAGTGCACTATATACATGTATCTCTGGCAAATAATTTTTCGCACAGCATTACTACAGGTTCCAAAATCAGTTATTGCCACTTTTGGAGAAACAGCTACATTTAATTGCAGTGGACGTGGAAGTATAATGACATGGCTGATCGATGGGACAGATGTAATACTGATGTCACCTGAGATGATCAATCTTCGTGGAATAGAAGTGGCTACAATGAAAAGCTATTACTTGTACCATGCTGGTTATGTATATTATACATATCAATCATCAATCAGCATGACAGCCAATTGTATCAATAACCTTACTACAGTTCAGTGCAGAGTGAGTACTTGTTGGTTACGAGTACAAAATGCTGTTGTGTCTTTACAAGTTGAAGGTACTGTAATTACATTATTAGTTCTTGCTTCCATCGTTATTTTGCTAGATGATGCTATTTTCCAGCCACCAAATATTACAGCCATTGGACAAAACTCTGTTTTAATACACTTGGATGCATCCAATGCTAGCTACAATGTGACTGTTGTTGACATGTCGAATGGTAGCATAGTAATGAACGAAACTGTGTCTGGTAACTCAAATGCCTACAAGTTAGAACTAGTGAATCCTGATCCTTGTCATTTGTACAATGTCAGTATGGAGTTGAATTACTATGAGAAGTGCACATCAGGAATTGCAACCTATTCATTGGCAACTTTTGAAGCAAGTGAGTTTGAACAATTTGTCTTCATAATTAATTCATACATGAATTTATATATCTCGCAGTCCCACTTAAGGTCAACCAAAAGACAGTGATTATTAACTATAGACCAGATGACCATGCAATAAACATATCATTTAAGGTACTAACCACATGTCTTGTACTAGTTTCAAATGATTCTTTGCAATAGTTAGAGGAAAGTGTAGCATGTCCTGGAAAAAATCCAAGTTCATTTTTATTTGAGCTGACAAATATTGTCTCCAGTTCTGTTCAAAGTGTGACAGCATTGACCATCACTAGTAACAATCAAGGCAATTATACAGCTAGTCTTGGAGTAGTGTTCCAGCCTAACAGTGACTACATTTTGAATATTGTTACACAGAACTCAGTAGGTTCTTCAATTTCGGGACCATATAAAATCAGTAAGTCATCAACAGCTCTTGTTTACAAATATTTATAATGGAATGACCTGCAAAAATGCACTGTTTATTCATTATTCCTAGGTACACATGTAGTTCAAGACCTTATTGTCACTGTCAATGCACAGCAAGTGTGTATTGCTTGTGTACTAGCTGATTGGGCTAATACAAACAGTTGCCAGGTTACAATTTACTCTGAGATGACACAAACAATAAAGTCAATAACAATCATGTCATCATCAACCACTACTCTCATGAATTGCACTGAGAATATTCCTCCTGGTTATTATCACATCATAGCTTATGATACTGACAATGTATCAAATCCTGCTGTTAAAAGGTATCACTACTTAACCACTGTACTTCAAGGTAATCAAATATTATTGCTCTCATTTAATTTCTAATCTCATTGCAGTTCCATTTAAGGTTGACAAGGAGGCAGTAGTTATTAACTATAGGCCCAATGACCCTACAGTAAATATATCATTTAAGGTATAAAATAAAATGCTAAAAATCATTTTAAGTTTGTTACACCTTTATAGCTGGAATTGGAAGAAAGTTTATATGCATTTTCTGGAAGAACTCCAAGTTCATTTCTGTTTGAACTGATAAATATTGCCTCCAATGCTGTTGATAGCATAAAAGCATTGACTGTTCACAATGGACAAGGAAATTATTCATCTCATCTTGGAATAATATTGCAGCCAAACAGAGATTATATTTTGAGCATTATTACACAAAACTCAGTTGGTGTTTCATTTTCTGGACCATTTAGAATCAGTAAGTCAACGATAGTTCTTGTTTACCAATATTTACCATGGAATGACATGCACAATGCACTGTTTATTCATTATTCTTAGGTACACATGAAGTTCAAGACCTTGTTGTCACTGTCAATGCACAGCAAGTATGTATTGTTTGTGTTCTAGCTGAGTGGGCAAATACAAACAGTTGCCAGGTTACAATTTACTCTGAAATGACACAAACAATAAAGTCAATAACAATCATGTCATCATCAACCGCTACTCTCATGAATTGCACTGAGAATATTCCTCCTGGTTATTATCACATCATAGCTTATGATACTGACAATGTATCAAATCCTGCTGTCAAAATGTATCGCTACCTTAACACCACTTTGCCTCAAGGTCGTGTAATACTTTGCATGTTACTATTTTTAACCTTGTAATTTTTGCATGCTTAGTTGAGACTATCATGATCATTAATGCCACACCGGTCAAAATAGCACGTAAGTTATGTGTAAGTGGAGCACAAAGCATATCAAAGCCACATACTCTTTCTATATAGCTGCATCAGAAAACATTTATCAGATTGGACTTCTGGCTGGTATAGCAGTACTCACTGTAATTATTCTACTTGCTGTGACCTTGCTATTTGCTATGTGTGTGTATGTACGTTGTAGTCATCGACAACAGTCAGGTTTGTACAGCACAGCACTAAAATTATGATTGTTTACTGCATAAATATTGTTATACTGTTATTACAGCGCAGTTACCAGGCACCAACAGTGCTGAAGGTGATGCAAAACTGCGAATATATGATGAAATAGAAATGGACAAAAGCCATGAGATAGAGATGGATGTAAACAATGCCTATGAGTCCATCATTATTCCTCCCTCGCTATCAGCTCCTCCAGTACCTCCTGTAACTGCTGATCGACTGATCGTTGACATGTAACAATAGTGCTGCTGAAAATTATTGTTGTAGAACACTGCATGCTAGCTCTGTATCTTTCACTGTTTTGTAAATGAAATAGCTAATGTGTGAGTAAATCATTACTGATGACTGCTACATGATATCAAATTAAATTAACCATCAAATGAAAGTATGTCGATGAACACCAAAATTAATCACATCACCCTCGATTTCGCTAGAACAGGATTGGATCATGGAATTTGGAGACACAGACGTGCGCGTTACCGCGTACGCGTAACCGCGTTAATTAACCGCGGTTACGCCTTTTTTAATCGTCATAGCAACGAAGCCAGCAGCAAGATGGCGGTTCGCAATGTTCGCATTTCCACAGTAAAAGCGGAGAGAGAGAAACCATTACTACTGGAGACTCCCTCGCTGGTCAGCTCACAAACTACAGGTCATGTCATCAATGAGTGCTTCAGCAAGCTGCTAGCCAGCCGTGACCTTCCCTGGGACAACAAGTCAGTCAGCAACCTCGCTCTCTCCAAGACAGGTGACCGCCTGAGGCACAATAACCGTCTAGCCGAGGACCTGAAAGAGGTCAGCAGCTTGAATCTTAAAGATACAGCAATTGAGTTTGGTTCGTATCCATACAGGTTAGTGACAGGTATGAGAAGAAGCTGGAAGCCATCCGCTGTCTGGACCAGCAGGTCCAGCGAGCCAGAGCACAGGCACTAGCGAGAGAGGAACAGAGGTTGCCTGCTGACGGAGTGACTGAGAGAGACTCGCTTGTCACAAGTAAGAGCTATATGAGATAAACTAGCATGCACCGTATATACTCCCTCTGCAGTAAAATCTTCATACACTGGTATCGATGAGCAGCTTCTGTCACAGTACAAGCTGCTAGTACCAATGGACTATCTTCCCAGAGCACAGACACCATTACAGCCACCAAGAGGTACACACACAGCAAGTGTGATGCTGCGGCATTGCATTCTCTCTACTGTAGAGATTGTACCGTCGTATTTCAGAACGACTCACACCTCACAACAGCACTCACGCATTCAACCTGTAGCATACTGCCATACGCTGAAAACCTCACCAACTAAAGTAAGCCTCGGTACATTACCAACCGCACTGTTCTAACAGTACACCTGTACTTCCAGATTGGTAAGCACCCAGCTGTTTGGAAACAAAGCATGTCCCCTGAGACTAGAAGTGCTGAGAAGGGGACGTTCTCTGAGCTGCAGAGAAAGTCCAACTTTTTGTCAAGCCAGCGGAATGCATCAACTACTCAAGTGCTCACAGCTAAATCAAAAACTAAAAATCAGTGTGCATTTGCTGCTCAGCCTAGCGAAGTGGTCTTTGTGGATTATCAACCTGGAGAAACATACGAGGTTAGCACACCCAGTTGACTGCATCATCCTCTCGCTGTAGACCATTGTAGATATTCACAACGTCAGTGGAGGAAGCAAGCAGATGAGAGTAGTGGCGCCGTCTTCATCATACTTCACAGCAACTCTCAGTAAGAAAAGCAGTATCGTATCAGAGCATGTGTATCACTATAATATCAGCGTATACACCCCATCCTGAGGGACTGATTGCACCAGGCATGTCTACACGCTACACCATCAAATTTTCCCCTGACTCACTCTGCGACTTTCAAGACCAACTAAAGGTGCTAATCCACTTCACTTTGAAACGTGTATGCATTATTTGCGATTCTAGGTTTTGACTCAGAACGGCGAATCTTTGTGTATCCCACTGAAAGGATCTCGGCAACCTCCGGAGCTGAATTGTGAGATTTTGAATTGTGCATTTTTGTAGTGAACTTTTTTGTGCCGTAGTGCCTGAAGTGATGGATTTTGGCTACTGTCTGGCTGACCAGGAGAGGGCTATGGTGTTCCATTGCTGTAACAATGGTGGAGAGGGTACCTTCACCTTGATGCCGGCTGAGGAAGAAGCTGAGAAAGAAAATGATGAGGTAGCGACCAGAGTAACTTGTAAAATGAGTTTTATCGTGTCTGCTTTACAGGGCACTTGCTTTCTCAAACCGTTCTTTGTCACTCCTAGTCACTTTCACTTGAATCGGCAAGAATCTGTGGACGTACATGTAAGAGGATAACACATGTGTGAGATGGTGAGTTTGTTTGTGCATCTTTAGGTCACTTTTCATCCTACGGAGAGCGGTGTGTTCACCAGACAGCTACTGATATCTTGTGACAATGGTCAAGTGAAATCGTTTAAATTATCAGGTAAAATGCATTGTACTGTAGTGTAGACGTAGAAATTTTGAGTTTTGTCAAATCAATC
>OZ024785.1:6052666-6142666 GCA_964017065.1 Haliclona indistincta
GTGGTGCTCTCTGGTACGCAGTCACCTCTCCAGGTATAAGAGCACTGTTATAACAGTGAAGTGTTTGAAGCTGAATGTGTATGACAACACCTACATGCATCAGGAATCAGTTGCTTTCATGTATTGCTGTTTTTGTCTTGTAGAAATGAAAGGGATCGTACAGGTTTCACCTTCTAACGGATGGTTACCTCCTCATCTCAGTAATGGTCAACCGAGCATGTGTGAAGTAACAATCACTTTCACACCAAGGTACACAAGCACGTTGTTGATGTATTGAATTGTGAATACACAGTTTGTTGATTCATCCTTCTTTGTTTGTTATGCAGGGGAGAGCAGTGCTATGATGGCAGCGTGACCTTCCACAGTAGCCCAGGAGAACAGGAACTCAGTGTAGCACTTACTGGTGTCAGCTCTAGTGATGAAAGTGTTCTGAACTAAAAAACACCACTTGTCAATGTACCATTGAACCATGTATAAATCTTCAACAGCACTATACCTGCGACTGTACTAACTATACATTATTTTTCACTTTCTAGCAATAAGGGGACTTCCTCCACGCCCCGTGCATGACCTAAGCAGTGACCTATGGCGTATCAGTTTAGAAGAGACCGAGGAGACACCTTCTCTGACCGTCGAGACCCTCGCCGACAATCTCGTGCCGAGTTCCTCTTCACTGACATTCGTATTGACTACGCCAGGAAGCCTATTGGCGAAGGAGCCTATGGCATAGTACGCTACGCTCGTTGTGACACGTTGCTCTGTGCTGCAAAGCTCGTCCACGCTGTGTTCTTTGATGACCCGAACTTTGACGTACTGAAGAAAGACTTTGAAGACGAGTGCGAGCTAATGAGCAGCATGAGACACCCGAATGTGATCCAGTACCTAGGATTCTATGAGGAGCCACGAACACGCCTACCTGTCCTCCTGATGGAGCTAATGACTTGCAGTCTCACTGGATACTTGAAGAACCTAGGCCATCCTGTGTCATACCACATAGCTATCAATTTTTGTCACGACATAGCTCTGGGGCTGAACTACTTGCACTGTAACAACATGATGCATCGTGATCTGTCCAGCAATAATGTCTTACTGTTGGGAGAAGAGCGTGCAAAGATCACTGACTTTGGGCAGTCCAAACTGGCCGATCCTGAAAAAAACTTTAAGATCAAAGATGACCCATGTCCAGGTACTCAGGTCTATATGCCTCCAGAGGCACTGCGTGATCCACCAGATTACTCTTCTATGTTAGACACCTTCTCCTTTGGTGTCCTCATGATACAAATTCTCTGCCGCAATTTTCCTAATCCTTCCTCACCCACTAGATATGTGCCTGGGGTTGGAAAACTGCCCGTGAGAGAAGCAGAAAGACGACACAACGACATAGCTAAGATAGATCCCAAGCACCATGTGCTCCAGCTGGCACTCTACTGCATCAATGATGACGAGGAGAGACGACCACACATGTTTGAGTTGTGTTCCAGATTCGAAGAGTTAAAGAGCTTTCCCGAGTATGATGAAAGCGTTCGCAAAACTCCAGCAGCGGCTTCTGCAGCTGCCAAAAGCCGTCCTGACTTGAGCCAAGATCAACGAGTTGCCGAACTCACTGAACAGCTTAAACAGTTGCAAACGTTTATGGACAACCAGGAGACAGAATTGATGCAGGTCAGAATTACGCTTGAGAAGAAAGACGCTCAGATAAAGGCTCTTCAAGGCGACAATTCTTCACGTAATGCAGGCCGTATGAGTGCACCTTCAGCCGCACCCATTCCTTCTTCATCAAATCCTCCTCCATCGTATAACAGACCTGCGCCTGCAGCTCACACATCTCTTCCTCCTTCGTTTCCCAGCCCAGAAAGCTCCCTCACCCAAACCAACTCTCTGCCTAGCAAGCAGCCTCCTCAAGCAACAGCTACAAAGCCAACATCTCTCCCCGCTGCTGCTCCTCTAGACATTCCTGATCTCACCCTCAGCGGTCAAAAGAAGATGCGATGGTATCCCTGCACTAGAATGCCTGTTCCAATGTACGGTGGTTCTGCTGTCATATTTCATAAGAGGGCCTATTTCAGCGGCCAAGGTCAAAACACAGTCTACGAGTACAATCCTGACCGTAACTCATGGTCTCAACTACCGCCTACCCACACTGCCTCTTTCACTCTTGTCGTGGTTGATCAAATGCTCACGGCTGTTGGCGGATACACGCCTCAGAATTTTACAAGCAGCTTGTTCTCGCTGATGGAGGACAAGGGACAGAAGGTATGGATGCAGACCCTACCGTTTATGAAGGAAGCTCGAGTAAGCCCGGGTGCTGCTAGTACCAGCACTCACCTAGTTGTAGCTGGAGGCGAGGTACAGGCTCCAAGAAGTCGCTTCCTTGCTTACACAGTTGAAGTGTTGGACATCAAGAAACGGCAATGGAGCTCAGCCGCCCGGTTACCAAAACCGGCTAAACGAGTCACGATGACTGTCTGTGATGAGCATTTTTTCGTCATTGGAGGAGTGACCTCGAATAACCAACCTCTTGCTGAGATCTTCTACTGCTCAGTGTCTTCGCTGATATCCACTTCTGGGCAGAATGAGTTGAGTCGTGCATTGCGCGGCAGTGCCGACTCTTCGACATGGAAAATAGCCGGTACTCCACTGGTCTACTCTTCTTGTGCAGCTGTTGGTTCGAACCTTCTTGCTATCGGTGGCTGGGATACTAAGGCCTCTAATGGTGTCTACATGTTGAATCCCAGGGCGCCTGTAGGCGTGAATCCGTGGTCGTATGCTGGACAACTCGCTGTTCCAAGATTCGACTGCATGGTTACCGTTCTTCCCGGAGATCGAATGATTGTCATCGGAGGACGAGGACAGTATCAAGACACTGTGCTCAACTTGGCTGAAATGGCTGTACCTATTTAGCAATACATAATAGAAATTATTTAATTATTATTGTGGTTATGAATTATGATAATGAATCTGTGTGATCATTTTATTTGGGTGTGGTTTATTAACTGCAATGGGTGACAGAGCAAGATGGAGCGACCCAAAACACAACCCGTGTGTTGACGTGCGTTAGTGACCACATACAGTGCTCAGTTATATTGCATGATTTCTTCTCACAGGAAGCAAAAGCTTCGTACAAATGTATGGACAATAACAACTACAACCGAGAGGCCTGCTCGGAATATTTCCAAACGTACATAGAGTGCAAGAAGAAAATGGTCAGCTCCTCTGTGTGTGTGTGACGCGCTTGTATAGTTTTAGACAAACAGTTAGTTGTTGATGCTCCGTATTACCTTCCAGATCAAAGCTAAAAGAGAAGGAAAACCATTTGTTAAAGATATCAAAGAGCAGCCATCTTGATGATTCGTCACACACTGTTATACTATAGTATCTCAGCTGTTACAGCACTTCACGTCGTGCAGTGGATTTTGCATTTCTGATGAATGATATTATAATATTACTCGGTTCACACTGTACAGATGCACAATGTCAACTGAAACATAACACATTATTAATTTTACAAGAGTCTGATAAATCCATGTCCGAAATATAGTAAGGTCCAGTCCGGATCAGTCATGTCACCAGAAGCAGACAGCTCCTGCACGATAGTTCCTGGAGTGGCTACCTTGTGCAGCAATGCTCTTGATGGGCAGAGCTTCTGGAGCTAGATCAGTGCCGTGTGTGGTGACCTCAAGGACGACTGGACATTCACCAGGCTAAAAGAGAGAGAGAGGAGAGAAAGAGAGATCAAAGTCAGACTTATAGTCTTAATGTGTGCTGTACCTGGGAGACCATTCTGACAGATTTGCCCTCAAAGTTGATAGTCTCTCCGTTAGCTGCTTGGAGATTGATGTTGAAGAAATCGTCAGCTCCTGCGCCACAGTTGTAGGTGATGTTCTGGCGGACATTCTCGTGTTTCATACGTAGAACACGCATGGCAGCGGTCTTCTCGGAATATTCAAACTGCACGAGGAGGCAACTCTTGATAGCTCAAGTCCAAGAGAATAGACTCACCTGGTTGTCATGGACGACAGGCTTGATGCAAGTCTCGGCTCCAGTACAAAGCACGCGGACAGCATCGTTGGATGAGCCCTCAGTTGGGTCAATCCAGTACTCTCCTACATAAAATAAAACACTCACATAGTCATCATCCACACTGGACACTCACCAGCAACGAAGCTGGTGCCCTGGCAACTGAACACATCACGGCAAGACATGGCTGGGTTCTCTTTGGTGCCGACTGGAGAGATGATGGAGTTGAGCTTCTTGAGAAGAACATCGATGATGCTGTTGGACTCAAAGTGTTCAGGAATCTAGTGACAGAGAAGTCAGATACAACTACACAGTATTTCATTCACTGCACCTCAATCTTGTCAAGGTCGTCCATCAGGCTGGAATAGAATGTGTTCTGAGCAAAAGAAATATAGCCATTGCACGTGCATAATTATTAGCATCTCACCTTGTTCTCTTGTCCATTAACACCAGGTGGTCCAGGAGGACCAGTGAGACCCTAGCAACAAGAAGATCATAATGCATAGCAACTGAACCAGCACTTACAGGAAGACCTGGCAGACCAATAGGTCCCTGGTTACCTTGACCTCCCTAGAAACGGCAGATAGAATGTAACACAAGCTGCATTCAATCATCTTACTGGAGGTCCTTCTTTTCCTTTAGGTCCATCAGATCCATCAGGTCCTTGACCTCCATATGGTCCTTTCTTGCCCTACAACAATATAAGGACAGAAGCAGCTGTTGTAAGTTTCAAAACTCTCACATACATCAGGTCCTTGAAGTCCATCAGGTCCAGGCATACCAACAGGTCCTTTGGGACCCTGATCACCAGTTTCTCCCTGAGCACCAACATCTCCCTGCTCTCCGGTCTGACCAGTGGGTCCGTTGTCACCACCCATGCCTGGCTCGCCTGGTTCTCCAGTTGCTCCTTGCTTGCCGTCTCTACCTGGTACACCTGGAGGTCCAATTGGACCAGTGCTGCCCTGTAACAACATGTAACTATCAAGTAACTAGCGCTAAGAGCATGTAGTATTATCACAACAAAATTCACATCATTGTTGCAATGGGACAATTTTTTTGCAATCTCCGACAACTGACCTGGTCTCCTGGTGGACCCTCAGCACCACGTTGTCCTGTTGTTCCTTGTTCTCCTCTTGGTCCAGGGTTACCAGCATCACCGGGATCACCAGGGTCACCTGCGCTTCCCTAAAAGAACAATACAGTGTTAAGAGCAGGAGAGGATATATCACAGAATCACTGACTGGAGTTCCAGCTTGTCCTGGTGGTCCTCGAGGTCCACGGTCACCTACACCACCCTGTGAAAGAGAAGTGAACTCCGGCGACAATGCTGCTGCGAGCTACTTACATCAGATCCGTCATCACCATTGTCGCCTGCAGGTCCTGGGTTGCCTTGGTCACCAGGGTCACCAGCATCACCAGGCCTGCCGTCAGCACCAGGTGAACCGGGAGCTCCCTAAACACCAAACAAACATAAAATTATGATGATAAAAGCATAAAAATTCCACAGCACGAAATATGAACTTGTATGTACATCTGTATTGTGCCTATTGCACACACTTTTATGTGTCTGCGCAGTAATCTTCTAGCTAGGATTTTTCGAACATACGCTATACTTACCACTTGTCCAACTACTCCGATATCTCCTGGTGCACCATCTGGTCCTGGGACGCCATCGGATCCCTTCTGACCGGCAACACCAGGGGCACCTCTGTTACCAGGAGGACCCTTGAGAGAGAAAGAGAGAGGGAGAGAGGAGGGAGTAAGTGAGTGTGAAGTCAGACTGACATACCACAGGGCCTTCTGGTCCAACATCACCAGGATCGCCATTCCTACCATCAGCGCCCTGTGACAAGACAGCAATGAACACTACTGACAAAGCTTTCAAATACTGACATTAGCTCCAGCAGGTCCCCTGGCTCCTTGGACTCCTTTACGACCGAATGGTCCCTGTAGAAGTGTGATAAAATAATATAGCAATATATTTATAATGCTTGGATTGTTATACCTTGGGTCCTTTCTCTCCAGAATCTCCAGTAGGTCCAACGTCTCCCTTCTCTCCGGTAGGTCCAAGTCTTCCTTCTTCACCACGTTTGCCTTGTCCACCTCGATCACCCTGTGCAAGGATAAACACTGCCCCTTTGTTACTCAAAAGTCTCTCACAGCAGGTCCAGGAGCTCCATGACCACCAGGTGCACCCTGGTCTCCCTTCTGTCCCTTGGGTCCTTGATTTCCGGGTGTTCCCGAAGGACCAGACAGTCCAGGAGGTCCCTATTACGTAGACAAACTATATAATAAAATTTAAGAGAACAAAACGCTTACATCTGCTCCTCGGTCTCCAGGAGAACCCTTCTCTCCCTGAGTACCAGGTGATCCCTGTGGACCAGCTGGTCCAACAGGTCCAGCAGGTCCAGTCTCACCAAGATCTCCCTGTGGTTATTAAGATCACATGACAGCTGGTAACAGGTCACATGATCTCACCCTTCCTCCTTGTGTTCCAGGAACACCTGGTTCCCCAGCAGGTCCAGCTGGACCCTAAAGACAAGACGACAAAGAGAGCATTGAAATCATTGCTGTGTTTCGCCTACTTGTGCTCCAGCATCTCCGTCTGATCCTGGTGGACCTTGTTGTCCAGCAGTTCCCTTAGCTCCTGGCTGTCCATTTCGACCATTAGCACCAGGACGTCCTCGTTCACCCTAACAAGAGAAAGATGGACAGAGCACCACAGCAACATCCAGCACTTACAGTTGCTCCAGTGGGACCATTTTCACCAGCCTCTCCTTTATGTCCAGGAAAGCCGATCTGTCCGGCGGGTCCAAGAGGACCAGTGAGTCCTTGTTCTCCTTGAGGACCCTAGTAATGTAATGTGTATAGCATGTTACAGTAATGTTACACTCCACATACAGCTGGTCCTCGTTGTCCCTTTGGTCCTTGAGCTCCTGGTGGTCCAGAAGCTCCAGGCTGACCAGATGGACCTCGACTGCCCTGTTTACCAGGGGCACCACGATATCCCTTAACTCCTTGATTTCCATGTTTACCATCGGGACCCTGTGAAGTTAACAGGCACTCAATATTGTTCGTAACAGCAGTATCCTGTAGCTTACAGCAGGTCCAACATCTCCCTTGGCTCCTCGTGGACCAGCAGGTCCATGAGATCCCTTTGGTCCACGGGTACCGGTTGCACCAGGAGGACCACGAGCACCTTCACTACCAGGATCACCCTGTTCGCCATGTTGTCCGAGTAGACCCTTGCCGCCTTGCTCACCCTACACGAGAGAGAGCATCATTGTGCGAACACTGCAGTAGAGACGCTGCTTACAGGTGCACCAGGATCTCCATCAGTACCATCTCCACCATCATCACCAGGAGCTCCAGTTGGTCCGGTGTCTCCTGGGCTACCAGGGCCGCCACTTGGGCCGGGAGGTCCTCGTGCTCCACGTACTCCGGGTTGTCCCTGACTGCCTGGGGCTCCCTGAAGGCAGCAACACAAGATGCGCTAGATCTGACATCACTAGGAGTAAACATACAGGTTGTCCATCCTCTCCAGCTGGGCCAGTGTTACCAGGCATACCAGGTGATCCCTACAAGAAGAATAACAGTAACCAATAATTATTAGCAAGTAATTTTTCTTACTCTTCGTCCTGGGAATCCGCTACCTCCATCATTTCCAGCATTACCCTGTTGAAAAAAATCATCAAAATAATGTGACGGGAGCTCTAACTGAGTCTGAACATACGTCAGAACCAGATGGGCCGGTGGGCCCAACATCTCCAGAGTCACCAGCATCTCCCTAAGAAGGAAACAGCGCTGTGATCGTGTGAGTGTGAATATTTCTTAGCTTACGACAGCGGCAGGTGATCCAGGCTTGCCGTTCACACCAGGCTCTCCAGCTGGGCCCTGTAGTGGGAATGATGACAGCAGACTGCGTGAGTGAATGAATCACTTACGAGATCTCCTTGGGATCCAAGAGGACCCTGAGGACCAGGGATACCCCTCAGACCTTGTAGTCCATCTCTACCAGGATGACCTTTGCTTCCCTTGAAACCAACTGAGCCCTAGAGCAGTAGAGTAAGACAAACGATAGTCAAGAGAAGAGGAACATGACGAGAGTGAGTCCAGTCACCTTAAAACCATCATGACCAGCTTGTCCCTTAGCTCCAACTCCTCCTGGGTGACCCTATACAAGAAAGTATATCACTCAAAGTGCACTATTAAAAGCCTACATCCTCAGTTTTTTTTATTACAGTACAGTGTTACATTCTTACAGGTTGTCCGGGGTAACCAGGGGCACCAACGTCTCCCTTTCGTCCAGCAGCACCGGGTTTACCTGGTGATCCATAGCTTCCAACTTTGCCGTCATCACCATCGGGTCCATCGGGACCTTGTGGGCCTGGCAGACCACTAGCTCCCTGTTGGTGATGGTAGTGGATAAAAAAAAACACAAAACAGAACAGCTGAGCTTACAGGTGTTCCATCAGGACCACGATCACCAGGTGATCCATCTCTACCGGGTACACCACGGGCTCCATCTCGGCCGGTAGGTCCAGCTGGACCAGCAGGTCCCTAGTGGAGTGATCATAAAATTGTATGCGACATCCATCATTGACTTACTGGCACTCCCTTCAGTCCTTGTGGTCCAGCAGGGCCTTGTGGACCAGGCTGTCCTGTGGCACCAGCAGGTCCTGGGCCTCCGGGACCTCCAGGTCCGCCCTAAATGGAAGCACATGAGATGAAACAACTCAATAGCTAGCTAGCTAGCTAGTTCCATAACATCCAACTCAATGTGCTATTTACTGTACACAATTCAGTCTTTATGCACTAGCTATATATACTCACAGCTGGTCCTGGTGGTCCAACATGACCAATGTCTCCAGCATGTCCTGGGAATCCCTGAACAATGAATTACAGTAAGATATTACCTCAGATGTATCGCAATCACAAATATACCTTAGGACCAGGTGGTCCTGGAGGTCCATCAGCACCAGAAGGTCCAGGATTGCCGGGCAGTCCACGAGGACCTGGACCTCCAAGGGAACCAGTTGGTCCAGTGTCTCCACCATCACCAGGAGCACCAGGAACTCCAGGAGCGCCTGGTGGTCCTTTTGGTCCTGGGTGACCAGGAGGTCCTACTGGGCCATCAGGCCCACGTGGTCCCTGTAAAGAAAGACAATAAGCACAGCAATATAATTATTTATTTTGCACACACCATATCTCCAGTGACACCAGGTTTGCCCTGTGGTCCCTTCAGTCCGGGGAAACCATTTGGTCCAACACCGCCAGCATTTCCAGGATCTCCAATGGGTCCCTTCAGTCCCTAAAGAACAACAATAAGACACGAGTGAATGTATTTTCTAGTAAATGGACTACGACTCACTTTCAAACCATGTATACCAGGATGACCAGGATATCCAACACCACCCTATAGAACAATGTATTGAGTCAAGTTGCTTCTAGTTTTAAGATGCATTAAACTACGCCTCGTTTTAAAGGTTTGTTCAATCAATGCATTCTGCTGCTCAAGCAAACCTTAGGTCCTCTAGGAAATGAGAGAAGACCAGGAGGTCCTGGGGGACCAGCTGTACCAGGGGCTCCAGGAGCACCAGGGGCACCCTACATTAGAAGCTAACATAAAAAAGAAGGTAACAAGAACAGTATTGAACTCACAGGTGCACCATCTTGACCATCAGGACCATCTCCTCCATCGCTTCCCTACGGAGGAGAGACAAAAAGATACTCTACTAGCACGACAGCTGTGCTTCAAACATACATTGCTTCCATCACTGCCTGGGGTTCCAGGAGGACCAGGAATATCCTGTTGAGAGAGAAACAGAGATAAAGTGACAGTACTTGACAAACTAACAATACTCACGTCGCCGATGACTTCGCCTGGTTCTCCCTTCTGTCCCTTCTCTAAAAGTTAACAAAAATTAACAAGTGATAGCGATAAATTTCACGCAATTTGACTTTGATCATATCGAAACTCAGAAGCAAACTCGAATATGTCTGGATCTACCTAGCTAGGAATTATACTGAGCTGAAATAAAGCAACTGCATTCTCCATCATAATCAGTGCGCATCGAATCGACATGAATCTACCAACCAGCGAAGTGGATTGTCTGGATTTTGATCAATCTGAATTTCAAATTTGTGCCTAGCATGAATGCAGATCAATTGAGATCCAAAGTGTAATTTTGAATGCGCTTTACACTTTTACAGTCTCAATTGTATAAAATCATCAACAGATCTATACTGCTATCCCATGGGTCTGTGTCCGTATCGAACACAAACAGTCCTATACACTGTCTGAATTTATAGTTTTACCAGCAGTAGTGGGACAAGCTAAACAAGCTCCTCCCAATCCAACCGCATAGGCTCTCACGCCGGGGACAGCGCAACATTCTGCCGCTGAACCGGCAGTTCGACTGAAAGTCCCACAAAGATTATTGGTAATATCTTCGAAACAGAACACACCACCTTGTGCAGCTGTGGAAAAAAAGGAATATCACCGTAAATAGGTGCACAGTTGTGTATATTAGCGATTGGGTTACCTGCTGCGGACAGCAGTGCCGCCAAAGACACAGCAATTATCAGTAGCTTCATCTCCTAGGTAATCGTTTGCAGTATCTTAGTCAAACAGCTTGCAATGCGGGCTCACCTTCGGAGGTTGTCGCTACGTCGCTGTGCAGTGGAATTCAGGTACTGCGCGCCTCACTACCACGCTGTGCTGCGGGCAAAGAGAGCGGATATACCTGACTACAGCTTTGTCTTGTCAGCCGCTCCGAGTTGGCTGATATTTGTGGTAATGAAGACTGTCGGCACAGGCTGCAGTGATATAGCTCACCTCTTCGCTAAACAGCTCATTATGACAATGTGAGTGGGCAGGAGCTATTCGTGTGTGAGTACTGCTTTGTTACTTGACGACATGGCTAGCACCATACACTGCTTAGACAAAGCAATGAGTATCTTCCATTAGACCCAATTGCTGGCGACAACAATAGAGTGACGCCCAATGAATGTGTTGTGTCCTCTGTATTATCACCACGTCGCCTGTTGCCAAGTTCCCTCAATGATCATCCTCGCTACTGCCTTGGTAGCAGTCATACTTGAACTGAGAGATAGAAGACGCACGAGGTCGAATGTTTACCCGCTAAAATATTATGTCAACAAAGGGTTAAGCAATGATTGGATATTGGATAATAAAAGGGTGTGGCTCATTGTGTAAACACTAATTCTGTTCTTCAGCTGGTGCAGTCTCTTCTGGTTTGGGTTCTTCTGCACTATCACCAGCAGTGGGCTGCTCCGGTGGGCTATCCTCAGTCTGTGGTGTCTCCTCACTGCAGAGATAACCAATAAATGCAAAAGCACCTTTCCACACAGCTACATACTTTGGTTGCTGTTCTCCCTCTTTCTCCTCAGCTGAAGGTGTAGCAGGTGCAGCCTCTTCTCTTGTCTCACTACTCTCCACCTAACATGAAATCAGACCACAAGTTGTAAATACCAATCCTTCTACATGTACATTCTGCATACACAGACCTTGCTGTCTTCAGGTGTTTGTTCTGACTCTTTCTGCTCCACTGGCTCTGATTCTTTCACCTCCTCCTCTTTCTTGTCTTCGGTCTGTTCAGCACTGGCTTCTTCTGTCTTCTCTGGCGTCTGTTCGGCTTCGCCATCAGCTGCGCCAGCAGCTTCAGGTGCTGGATCCTCTGAAGATGGCTGTTTTGTATCGCTGCTGTCCTGAGGTGCCCCACTGGCAGACTGACTGTCTGTGACTGGTTCTGAACTCGGAACTACTGGAGACTCTTCTTCAACCTTAGATGATGATTCCTCTTCCTTGGGCTCAGCTGGTGCTTCTACACTTTCCTCCTCCTTGGGCTCAACTGGTGTTTCTTCCGCCTTAGGCTCAACTGGTGCTTCTTCCTCCTTGGGCTCGACTGGTGTCTCTTCTTCCTTGGGCTCAACTGGTGCCTCTTCAACAGGTGCTTCTTCCTTGGGCTCAACTGGTGCCTCTTCAACAGGTGCTTCTTCCTTGGGCTCAACTGGTGCCTCTTCCTCCTTGGGCTCAGCTGGTGTCTCTTCAACAGGTGCTTCTTCCTTGGGTTCAGCTGGCGTTTCATCAGCATGCGATGATTCTCCACTGGGTTCAGCCAATGCCTCTGCATTAGACTCAACTTGTGTTTCTCCGCTTGGTTCAACTGGCTTTTCCTCTTCATCAATCTTAGCCTCAGATGGCTCTTCTTCCTTCTTTGTCTCCTCAGACTGATCATCTTTCGTCTCTGAAGTTGCTGCTTGTTCGACAGATTCTGAAGTTAGCTCTTCTTTAGACTCTTTCTCAGCATCAGCTTTGACTTCGCTGGAGGATTCATCAGTTTTTGAGGTGTCTGCCTCTGCTTCAGCAGAAGAAGCGGCTGGTGCTTCAGAGCTATCGGGAGGAGGAGACGATGTCTCGCCTTTGCTAGTTGTGGCTGGAAGCTCATCACTACTTGGAGCTGGTTCTGATGCTGCCTCGCCAGGTTCTGATGTCACGGGTCTCTCTTCTCCGCTGTTTGACAGCTCAGCAGTCACGGGCCGAGTGTCATCTGAAGGGGCGATCTCTTCCTCCTCAGTTAGTGATGAGATGAGGTCGGCATATTTGTCGATACCTTTAGTGGAGAAGGTGACAATGAGTGATCTACAAGCCCTTATTAGTGCACACCCACAAAGTTGCCATAACTACACTATCATAGACAAAACAGTCGTTATGTGTCCTTGGCTAAGACTTATAGTGTACCCTACCCCAAAATCACACCCAACTCACTATTCCTTTGGGTGAGTTTCTTCTTAAAATAGTCAGCTGCAAACCCGATAATGTCGTCGGGTTGGTTTCTCAGCACTTCTCTGGCTAAATCTTGAAGGACTACCTCAAACCCGGGCGGTATCTGTACCTTTACCGGCGCGTATGACACGGACATTCTCGACTCACTGTGTTGCTGCGCCTTTTTCGCAGACTTGAAGCATGCGCACGTTTCCTTGACGACGTGAATATTAACCCTTGCGTGACGTAGGAAAATTATTAACCTCTCATTTCCCTAATGAAGATGGATGGGCGAGCTAGCAAAATGCACATCAAGTTAGCCAATACACTCGCGATTGTAGTATTATTTATTGTTCTTTGTCACTGCATCGTTCCAGTGTTTTGTCTTTCTTTCTATTGAGCTCTACTATAATGAATGTACGCATTGTTTACAGCAATACTAAAGGCAACTACATCTTGTCCGAGTCATTCGGCTGGATTTGCACGCCTCCTGTAGGAGTAATCCCTTAGATTCAGGCTATACCAGTAGCTAGGGGAGAACTCTTGAGCACTGCAAAGGTAACTATTAGCTAAGTTGCTTAGCTTCTTGTCACTAGCTGTTGCCATACTCGTGCAGGGACCAAGGCTATCTGCCGCAAGGTCGCCGATAACACACTCAGCCGTGCGGAGGCACTTACTGTAATACTTCTATTACTCGTATATCACATTTGGCCTTCAAGTGAGTTCACTCTACTTTATGACATCAATGATTATAGTTAGCTAATAATGTTTGCATCTTTGTGTGATGATACTACTGCAGCCTTTATGCATGCATGCATGCACTTCTTTTTTCAGCTTTGTTATATAACTTTATTTTTCTGTGTTATCTGAAACCCAGGGCCTAGGTGTCTAAGATGAAAGTCGCAACTATCTTTTTCGTATCCTTATCAGGATTGGTATTGTTAGGTCTGTCAGGTGAGAGGAGTCATGCATCTGTTGTGTGTGTTTGCTGTTTGCTAATAGTTGTTTGTGCTTGCATGGACTGCAGCTACCTATACTGTTAAACATCTTACTCTTTAGCTCTGGTTTGCACCTGATACCTGTGCACTTGCACATCTAGTTACAAATATTGTTTTCCTGTGCATTAATTTTAGTTTGTGTGCATCCACTCAAATAACAGTATCTGCTGTGAAATACTAATGATAATGATAATAATTATGATAATCAAGTGAAGAATAAGCTCATTATTACTTGTAACAGTTATCCATGATCTTAGCTATGATGTTTTCATCATAATTCTGTTACCACTGTGCTTTGTGTCAACTTACTGCATCAGTTGTGTTTAGTGTTATTCCTGGGTCAACCTAGGTAGTTTTGGTGAGGAATATTTAAAAATTTCGAAAGAGCACACCACTTAATATCTCCGCCCATAAAGGAGTTGTGGTTGGTGATTTGTTTTGTCTTCAGCTGTTATAGTCTGTGTCTAGGGTAAATGAATGGTTGCTATGCAGCTTGATCAGTTGGGTCTTGGCTCACAATAGGTGTGGCCCTACACTTTATTCACCAAAGATATGGGTGAATACTACTCTAGCCGAATATTTTGACTAAAAGTGCTTTTCCATAGATGTACACCCCATGTGTATGGGGTGTGCATCTATGGCTTTTCACTGTCTTCTCAACTTTTTTTATTACAAACAGATGCTGCAAGTGTTGTAAAAAGACAAGCAGGGGTTAGTAAAATGAAAGACATCTGTATACCTGGTTTACTTTATTAATATCTATACAGCAAAAGGGTCAGAAAGGACAGCCTGGTCCCGATCTTCCAGCTCAACCGGTTTGATAGCATGCTAACAGCTGCTAAGTTTAATGATTGTTTCACACACACAGGGTCCACAAGGTCTTCCTGGCACTCCTGGTCCTGATGTAAGCTAACAGCTAGAGCTATAATAATTATCATGATGTTGTCACCCGATGCTGTCTATAGGGTTCAGATGGATCACAAGGTAGTTCTGGTCAAGATGGACCTGTTGGACCTCCAGTAAGTTATGTACAGTTGTTGTGTGTGATCTCTTCTTTGCTGTGATCTAGGGAGACCCAGGAACATCTGGACCCCCCGGCCCACCAGGACAACCAGGAGCACCCGCCTTTCCACCAAGCACTCTGGACGGAGGCAGCAAAGAGCCCGTTGTTATTCCCATCGTAGGAGACCGTGGTAACAGGGGACCTCCAGGAGTATCAGGAGGAAGGGTATGTACTGCTTTAACATAATGATCACAGCATCAACTATATTTTATATCTACAGGGTCGTATAGGAAGTAAGGGACACATAGGACCAGACGGACAAAGAGGACACAGAGTATGTCACAAAACCTCATTTTTATTGTTTAAAAAATAAAATTAATGGTGTTTTAGGGACAACCCGGTCCAGTAGGAGCACCAGGAGAGGATGGAGGACCCGGAAAAACTGTTAGCTGCCTGGCTCATTGCAAACTAACATGTCATGTATTTTGTCGACAGGGCCCCCCAGGAAACCCCGGCAGTCCCGGACAGCCTGGTAACCCAGGACCTGCTGTAAGCACCTTATTTCAACATAGCTTTCAAATAATAGATTTTTCTTCTCAGGGTACCAACGGCCTGCCTGGAATTCCAGGTTTCCCTGGTCTGAAGGGAGCATCTGTAAGTTGGAAAATTCTGAATGGTGTGTTGTTTCATGAGATCGTGTACAGGGTGATCCAGGAGCTACTGGAGATGCTGGGCCTGTAGGACCACCTGGGCCCAACGGACCTACTGGACTAGTCGGTAACACTGGACCTCAAGGACCTATTGTAAGAAAGAAACTCAAGCATTCAGACATGTGTGATGTTCTGGTATCATCAGGGACCTGACGGCACCCCAGGAGACAAGGGAGATCAAGGAGGACCTGGACCTGCTGGACCAACTGGACCGCCAGGCCCAGATGGACCCGCTGGAGATCAGGTAAGATCTATACAACATCAAGAATTGTGTGTTAATATAAACCATCACACCTTAGGGTGACGGTGGAGACCCTGGACCTGGTGGTCCTTCAGGACCACGTGGACCACCTGTAAGTACTAGAGTATGATTCTGAGCAACATGTTGAGTGATTCATAAAGGGACCACCAGGACCACCTGGTAACAGAGGACCAGCTGGAGACCAAGGAGACCCTGGCAATGACGGTAATGACGGCCCACCTGGAGGTCCAGGTAACCCTGGAACAAATGGAGCAAATGGAACACCTGGAATTGCTGGACCAAAGGTGAGCAAACTCTGCTGTAGTGGTTAGAATTGTGTGATTCTGTCTCTGCAGGGAGCTAGAGGAGAACCAGGAGAGCCTGGTCTTAAGGGAATTCAAGGACAGACTGGTGAACCCGGTGACACTGGTCCTATCGGCGCAACTGGTGACAAGGGCGAACCAGGAGCACCTGGAGACAAAGGTCCAGTTGGATTTAGAGGAAAGAATGTAAGTACATGTAACTAGCTGCTTGTTTCTTTGACTACTACTCGATTACAGGGCAACACTGGAGGAAAGGGTCACAAAGGAGCCCTAGGATCACCAGGAGATCGTGGTCCACTCGGCCCACCAGGAGAGCAAGGACCCGCCGGCCCCAAGGGACCTAAGGTATGATCTTCATTATGTAGTTATAGGTACATTGTTCATCATTATGATTGCAGGGACCACCTGGACATGGAGGAGCTCCAGGTGCTGATGGAGATAATGGAGAGAAGGGTCAAAAGGGAGAGAAGGGAGGCCAAGGCAATGAAGGTCTTGTAGGACTACCAGTAAGAATCATGCTCGGGTGTAGTGCTCATGCTTACAGCTTACTTGCTTCATTTGATAGGGATATGACGGGCTTAATGGTGGACCTGGTGGTCCAGGTAGACCTGGTTCTAGAGGATACAAAGGATCTCGTGGAGCTCCTGGTAATGTTGGCACAGATGTAAGTAACTAACAGTATGTACTGTATGGGTATTGCATTCACATGAATAATTTTTTTCCAGGGACCCCCTGGTGTACCGGGTGTGCAAGGACAACCTGGACCTCAGGTATAGCCGTTAACTCTCTCACTCTCACTATGTAAACACCTGTATAGGGCCCTGTTGGTTTGCCTGGTCAATCTGGAGCACCTGGAGAGCCTGGCGATGTTGTAAGTGATTCACAGAGTCGTCAACTCCACTGCGTATGATACTGAATAACACAGGGACCTAAAGGATCTCGTGGTAATGAGGGAGCCAATGGCAAGCCTGGTCAACCTGGTACTCCTGGTAAAATTGGAGAGCCTGGAGATTCTGGAGAGAAGGGAGACAATGTGTGTGGTTCTGTCTTTGTATAAGACCAATGTGAAGTTTTTTCATTGCTTAGGGACCACCAGGACCAATTGGCAAGCCAGGACCTGCTGGCGCATCTGGAAAACCCGGTGCATTTGGACCTGCTGGAGATCGTGGTGCAAAGGGAGTAGCGGGACAAACTGTCAGTTGTTACTAGGCAATATATTGTTGATGCCTGTTGATGTGTGCAGGGCCCAGCTGGACCTAAAGGTCGTCAGGGAGCTAAGGGTAGAGCTGGAGATCTTGGTCATGTTGGTGATACTGGTACACAAGGACAGCCTGTGAGTTTGATAGAGAATCTTATAAAGCAACGACTACAACATGCCTATAGGGTCGTCAAGGAGCAGCTGGTATTGCTGGCGCACAAGGATCAACTGGTGGACCTGTGAGTTGATGGTGCTCGCACTATTGACGGAACTTCACTTTGTGTCATTGCTGTAGGGTGGTCCAGGTGTTCGTGGTGCTGTGGGTGCTGCTGGTCCTGCTGGACCAAGGGTAAGAGAACATTCTCCTCTTCACAATTTATGTACGTGTATAAATTTAAATTTAGGGACCTACTGGTAACAGAGGCAAGAAGGGAATACCCGGTGTTGCTGGACCACCAGGAGATCAAGGCGCTCCAGGTGAACGTGGAGCTGATGGTCCTGTAGGACGACCAGTAAGCTTATGCATGTCCTCAAGTGCTGAGACTATTTTTCATCGTTATCGTAGGGAGCACGAGGACCTCTTGGACCTCCTGGTCCAGATGGTTTTACTGGAGATACTGGTCCTCCTGGTCCAGTTGGACCATTGGGACTGCCTGGTGAGCCTGGAGATAAGGGAAACCAGGGACCACCTGGCAACACTGGTGCTCCTGGAAGAGTTGGTGGACCTGTAAGTCTCATGTGTCACAGTAACCTCGAGCTCTGGTGTCTCTGTCATGTAGGGAGGAGTAGGAGTTGTTGGACAAACAGGACACAAGGGAGATGCTGGTCAGAAGGGTCCACGTGGACCACCTGGTAGCCCAGGAGCACCTGGATCACCCAGTGCTGCTGGTGCTAAGGGACCTGCTGGACCACCTGGTGCAGTTGGACTGCCCGGTGGACCTGGTATTACTGGCTCTACTGGACCAAAGGGTCCAATGGGATTGCCCGGACCAGCTGTGAGTTAAACCAGTATTGATCTCTGATAACTTCCTAGCAATATATCTTCTCAGGGATCTAAAGGTGAACGAGGACCTCAAGGACAAATCGGACCCAAGGGTCCACGTGGATCTGCTGGACCATCAGGTCAAGTTGGACAACCAGGAGAGCCTGGACAACAAGTCAGTGGTGTCTATGATCGTGTAGCTGACTATAATATGGTATACTGTAGGGCAAGCCTGGTGGTGATGGCGAGAAGGGTAGACTTGGACCTTTGGGAGCACCTGGTGTTGCTGGAGCTCCTGGACCACAAGGACTTAAGGGTGCTCGAGGAAAGACGGTACGCAATGGTTGACACTCGGTTATGTTATAACACCTTCTCTCTTGCAGGGCAATCCTGGTACCTCTGGTGCTAAGGGAGAGCAAGGATTCCGCGGAGCTCAAGGACCCAAGGGTCAGCACGGAGCTCCCGGACAAAAGGGAGACAAAGGACCTAAGGGATCAGTTGGTGACGATGGACCTCCAGGACCAAAGGGAGACAGCGGCAAGGATGTGAGCACAATATCTTTGAGAATAATGGTTGAGCTTCGTTTGTTGGTGGATTGTAGGGCAAGAAGGGTCCAGCAGGACCACCTGGTGCAGCTGGACCACCCGGTCCTAACGGTAATGAAGGACCCAAGGGATTCCCTGGACCTCGAGGAGATGATGGCAAACAGGTTTTACAACATACTCAGCTCTGCACATATCACCATATTTGCTATTTCATGTTCTTTAGGGTCCTGGCGGACCTGTTGGTGACGATGGAGAGGATGGCGGCGAAGGCCCAGTTGTAAGTGTGTACCTTGCTGACAAACAGTTAGACTAGTATCTCTCCCTCGATCTATAGGGCTCTAATGGTGATCCAGGCCCTGCTGGTCCTGCTGGAAATCCTGGCACACCAGTAAGCACTAGCATGCATGGGTGTGCTTGTGACAAGTACCCTCTACTTGTAGGGAGACGCTGGTCCTCCTGGACCTCAAGGTGACAAGGGAGATGATGGAGACGAGGTAAGCTATAGAACACACTTTGCTGTATTTGATCTGCTTGTCTGTAGGGAGAAGTAGGACACAAGGGAGAAGCTGGTAACACAGGAATCAAGGGTTCAATTGGTAATGTTGGACCAAAGGGTAACCAAGGACAACAGGGACCACAAGGACCTGAGGTACAGAGACAGTTGATAACCGAAAACACTATGTGTACTCTCGTTGCTCACAGGGTCCAAAGGGAGGAGTTGGACCATTCGGACCTGTTGGTGACCCTGGATTCCAAGGAGAGAAGGGATCACCTGTAAGCTGACATTTTGAATTCTGTTCAGCATGACTTGTCTTTTCGTACCAGGGCCCACTTGGTGAGGATGGAGACATTGGTCCACCTGGACCCCCTGGTACCACCGGACCACCAGGACCTCCCGTAAGCTACAGTCTCTTCTTACGAAAAAAAATTAACTTGTTCCTACTTTCACTAGGGACCTGGTTTGAAGGGAATCTTCTACAGAGGAATGTCTGATCAAACTTACGACGCTAAGAAGCTCCGAGAGGTATGCAGCTAACAATCATCAAACTTCACTATGTTACTTTTATTTTTTGCAGCAATTCATGTACGTTGAGTTGAGCTCCATCCAAGAGGAGTTGAAGAAGATGGACTACAAAGAGAAGCTGCCCAGGTCTTGTCAAGATCTGAGAACACAGAGCCCTCGGTCTCAAACCGGTCACTACACCATTGATCCCAACGTTGGCTCCACCAAAGATTCCGTCAAGTGCTTCTGCGAGTTTAGCTCCTCTGTTGCAAAGACCTGTGTCAAGGTAGGACGAAATCACCGATTTACTTTAAAAGATTTATCTTTTTTATTTTTTTCTGCAGAACTCCACATCTACTACTCAGATTGGTTTCCTTCATATGCTACACACACGTGTCTCTCAGTCTATTGACCTTCCTTGTGGAGCCAAGGGCCCACTTAGGTACGTGTAGATAGAGTTTTGCGCAAGAGAATCATATGTTGAGCTCTTGCGTTTTCCCTGATACAGCTTGCTGCCTTATGATGCCGACGAACAAATGTCTGTCTCTCTGAGGAGCAAGGATCATCTTGAAGTATCTGTCGCTCCATGCAACAGAGTGAGTCAACCAGGCCTAGCAGCTGTACTGATGTGGTGATTTCTCTTTTTGCAGTTCTCACTCCAGAAGCAAGTTGAGTTCACTGTCGACAACAGCCAGAAACTAACTCTGCCGTTCACCGAGTCTGTCCACATAGACTCTCGTGAGTACAGTTTCAGTGACATCTGCTTCTACTAGATGCTGCTCACAGCTTCATGGACAGATAGACTTCTGTTATTCTGAACTATAATCTAATACTACTACTCATTATTAATGCACAGATGAATTACAACAGTGTTTCTCAAGTATTGATGGACTCGTGTTATAAAGTATTGTCGTTATTGTTAAATACACTGATGGTGATGGATAGACGCAAATCTCAGGGTGGACGGCTGGACGCATAGCTAGTACGGTATAATCATTCAAGGGAATTTATGCACTGAATTTAGTTAATTAGCACGCTGCTTGTGTGGTCTACGTTAATATTATACAGTATCGCTGCTATAACTAGAGCCTGCATTTTTACTCCATCAGCGATTGTGCACGGTGATGTGTCTTGTATTATTCTCAGTTTTGCTGGTCGCCGCAAGATTTGCATTCGCAGCGGCTCATCACGATACAAATCTGAGTAAGCAAACCAGCATGCCCTGTAGCAAGAGAAACTTACATCGTATCTCGATGGTAGTGGACCGGTATTAATTTAGGCTAAAAATTATCAATTTAGCTGTAGATCTAAGCTACTATTAATAAAGTTTTCTCTCTCGTGCAGGCACTATAGTTGACTGTGGCGAGCTGAACACTACTTTGTGTTTGGATGAAATAGTCCACCTCAGCTGCAATATTACTCACAAATTTCTTGAGTGGGAAGTTCCTAGTATTGCTAACTGTACGAATTCACGCGAGCTGGATTTCATCGCTAGAGATAAAATCGGGCAAAATAAAACTTGTGAATCTTTCAACGCTACTCTTGTGTCTAAAACTGTACTATCTGGTGAACAAGGCCTGTCTTCTTCATTAATATTTACAGTGCAGCCTGAATATAACAACACGAACATAACGTGTTACGATGCACAGAATGGGCATAATCAGACGTGCTTTATAACATTAGCTGGTTAGTTATAAGTCATAGTAATGAATAATAAGTAATTATTAATAATAATTATAATCAATGCATATTTTAATGCTCTAGAACCGCCTGGCAAAGTGCTCAATCTTACAGAAACAGAAAACAAATCAATCCACTGGAATCCACCACTACAAAAATATGATGGTGAAGAAAAAATTAAGTATTATGTGGTATCTAATACAGCACATAGTGGTCAGTCTTGGAATGTAACTCAGAAATCATTCAATTATGCTCAACATTTAAATTTGAGCAATGGTGAATACAAAATCAGTGTTAAAGCAGTCAATTGCCGTGGAGAAGGAGACCCTGCCTTCATTGTAGTAAACTCACCAAGTTATTTAATTATTATTATAACTTGTACAATTATTGTGCTGTTTATTTGCTTCATAGGTCTAACAATCACTATTATTGTTATAGTTAAATTTGCACTCAACAAATGTGCAAGATATAATCCTTAACAATATTAATTATTATCAATCTGTCTGTATCCTCGTCCACATAATTACTGTATTGTATTTTTGGAGAACTCAAACACATTATAAGTGCATGTATAATTAAGCTACTACACAGTTAAGTGTTTTACAATGTTATTCTTTTAGTCAGTGTGATATTATGCTCTGATTGATGCATAAGCAGAATTGTCCTGTAGTTTAATGGGATACTCATAGACCACGTTTTCAGTCATATTGAACCATTCTTCCTCATGATGTGTTTGTTGAATTGTAACATCAGAATGTGACGACTTGCGAAACTTCTTGAACAAAAGAACAGAAATTAAAAAACTCACCGCACAAAACACAATAACAATCACTCCAGTAGTGCCTGTATAATTATCATGAAGCATAAATTATGATAATTCATTGGTCTTGTACATAATGCTTGTTATACCAATTATAAGAAATAAGAATAGATCCGATGCTGTTGGTTCTTGTTGAGCAGTTGGAGAACCTGCATAAAAATTAATGATAAGTGAATAGGAATAATAATTATTGCTAACCATGTGTCTGTATCATTAGGATAGCTGTTGTGCTCTTATGAGAATAAATTTCTTGTGTAACCGTCAATGACATTTGTGTCATAAAAGTCTCTATAATGTGTGAAAATTACTGAAACATTATGTTTTTAGAACACTTACTAACCACTACTGAGATAATTTGTTGATACAGATGTCGCCAGTTTTGTGAAACTTTCTTCATTCGTAAAGAAATAACAAATAACATGTACAATTGATAATATACATCACAACTAACTGTATGATTTCAACATTGTGGGTGTTTTGGATTGATCATGAACAGCTATACAAAACAACAATAGCAAGGTTATAGTTAAAAATACAACAGTACTACCATGTGTTGCTTGAGACAGAGTGACTGTAACCGTTGGGGAAATATCTAAACATAATCTCGTAAATTTGTAGCATGACACTTGGTTTTATTATAACAACTAGCCTTTTTCAATCACACATATTGCTGGCTGTCCTTCTCCTAAACAATTAACAGCTCGTACAGTATATACAGCATAGTCACAGATGTTGTCACTTAAACTTGTGGAAATAGTGAAAGTGTTTGATGTCACATTGCTATAATTTAGTACTGAGCAGTCATTAAACTTCATGCTGCCTGGAATTGCTTGAACATTATATCCTTGGACAAGTTTATCATCTGGCATCAACGACCACAATAAAATAATGTTTGATCCATTTGATTCACAAGTAAAATTTGTAGGAAGGCCTGGATAACCTATAACGTCATAATAATTATTACAATTCAGCATAATACATAATTTCTACACAAACCAGGTGCCCAATAACAGAAGGAGCGTCCAACCTATGACCAAAATTTCTCAAGTAGAAAGTTCATAAAATATTATGACACGAAAGTGTAGATATGGTTATCAGGTGTGGATAGTAACCACACCTGATAATATTGTGCAATACAGGGAAGCCCTGTATAGCTGTTATTTTACAGGCTAACCACACATTCAACTATCCTGCATTGACTATGACAACCAACTTGCAAACTGCAGCAAACAGAGGGTGCATGGGCTGCTTTGGTCATAGGTTGATCTAGCTTCAGATAAAACTGACCAATTTGATTAATTTGGCATAGAACTTCACTATCAAGTCCATCAAAGCAGCTAACATTATGGCTTTGAATTGATGGATTCATTGTAAACCATAATCTAGACTGAGTTCCACCATTGCGACCGGTGAGCTCAGCAACAATTCCATTTGAAAATTCACTTGCTCCAATAGTATCTTTTATTGTGAAATCAAGTTGTGCTCCAAGTACAAACCATATTAATACAGAGCCACTGGTTTGACAGTGTAACTCTACAGTAGCACCAGGGCACACATTGCTATTTGAGTTGCCACAGTTTAAATCTGTAGAAGCTAAAAGATATTCAAAATAATAAATACATGCATTGTTATCAACTACCTGAGATTAAGGAGATTAGGCGTACGCTAGTGACCCAGAGAAACAAACGTAATTGTGCCATTTACTGTAACTTCGTCCTTGCATGCGGGAATGACTAATGACGTTTCACCAGGTCTATAGTTATCACGTGATTGATACGAATGAGCACCGCGTACCGAGGCGACAAGCTAATTTATTCCGACGTATTACTGACGTTGCTGCACGTAGGGTAATAAACCAAAATACATTGCGACATGTTGCGAAATGGATACTACTACCCAAGAGCTTTCGTTTAAGCTACCTTACCCCACCCTTACCTAGTTTTTGCAGCCTGTACAGAGAGATGAAGAAAGCACCAACGTGATCAAAACAGCATTGCTATCATTCTTGAGCATCATTCGGTTAATAATGTAGAAATTTCGGCTGTGGCGCACAAAATCTGGCTGCAATACGCACAAAATTAATGTTGTCCAATCACTGTAACAGCAGAAAACTTGTTTCAGGTATTTTCAGTAGATTGTTCTGGAATATTACTTGCCTTGACCTGGAGTGTAAACAATGCACACTTGAGCTCGATATCATGTACTATAGCGCGATGGCAAACTGTTTAAACTACTATCCTGCATACATTCCAAAGCCTTACATCCTTATTGTAGTGGGCGTGTCGATCGTATGTCAGCAATACGCCGTCATTATCATAGATTTATGAGACTACTATCCTGCTTGTCGTACCACCCCCTGCACCGTATCGGTGGTCGTTGGGAACCTCCCTGTTTTGGCTGCGGTGCGAAAACGCTAGCTAGAGCATGACGCGCGTATTGATTTTCTTCGTGCCAGTTCTTCTACTTGGTAATAAGATGAGCTTTGGTCTTTAGCCCATTGTAATGTTTTTTTATTGTGCAGGTTTGTTAATACTTCTACCTTCCTGCTATAACCAGGAGTTACAATGCGATCCTCACAACAGATTATGCAGAGGAGATATGATAACTTCCACATGTAGTATAGAAGATACGGTCGTAATATGGCTCATACAAACCGCTGGACAAGGCGACTTTCAAATTGATTTCAATACGAGAAACAACATCGGAGACTCAGAGTCTGACGGAGCATTCTCAGCTAATCTGACCAAACACTATCCGCACCCAGATACAGTTAGCGAGTCTATTCTCCAGTTTACTCTCTCAGAAAAACTCAACGGAACAAAAGTTACCTGTCTTAACTTAAATAATGAGTCATTAGCTGAGAGCTGTGTAATTGCCAACACAGGTCAGTTAATAATTACATGGCCAAAAATATTTTTATTTAATTTTACAGAAATATTACCAGGACATGTTAATGATGTAATCACAGATCATACATCATGTTTAAGTACCTCAGTTTCATGGAGAGAGCCTGATATTGGATCATCTACCCTTTATGATTATTTGCTTAAGCTGGATCCTCCGACAGGAGGAATTCAAGAATACCGAGTTTCTGGAACACGATTTGAAATCTTAGATCTAGAGTATGGCATTAACTATGATCTCTCAATATCAGCCTGCAACTGTATCGCATGCGGACCAATTGTTTCTAAAAGTGTTGCAATAGACACGACAAAAGAAGGTAGTGCACTTAATTTGTGACATTGTCCAATATTACTTAACTATTTTGTTCTAGAATTGATGCAGCACTTGATTATTGACAGCTCTTCTATCATTTACACCGTAGTAGAGGGAGATAGTGGGTATAAACTTATCTTTGAGTGGGGAGATTCATTTCCAAGTTGTGCCCTTACCTATTTAGTTGATTTTACTTATGAAAACAATACTAGAACAACATTCAACACTATCCATGCAAGCTATTCATCATCATCTTTTAAAAGAGGGAGCAAATTTAATGTCAGTGTTGCTGGAGTCAATGGTAATGTTACTGGTCCATATACTGCTGAAAGTTGCTTTAAAATAGAAGGTAAGAAAGGATTGATTTTTAGACAAGGTTTGATCATGTTACTCCAGTACCAGGCAATGTGAATGTTACTTCAAAGACTATTACTAAACAAGGATTTGGATATTTTCTGGAGATTGTATGGGAGGTAATAAAATTCATTATTATCTTAGCAAGAGTTCATCATTTTGTGCAGCCTCCAGTAACTTCATGCAGACGACCAGCAGTGGATAATTATATTATCAACTATGACTTTCAAAGCCATGAAAGTGGAAACACAGACTTTTCAATAATCCTGCATTCAACTATAGATAAAAAAGCTAACTTGAGTGTCACTATCATTCCAGTCAATGTCATTGGACAAGGAATTTCTGCAACTATATCCGTACCATTTCCAAGCAGTGCTATCACACGTAAGTGGATGTGTTACAATTAATATAACTATCACTGTACTCTCATAGGTACACAGCCAAGTCTCTTTGTTGCTATCATCATTGGTCTACTATTGACAATACTTCTAAACACTTAAAATTTCTAAGAATTACATATCCTTATGAATGTATAGCTAGTTTGCATTCATAGAGATTAAAATAAATTCACTTGATTACATTTGAGTACAATTGAGTATCAAACTAATGAATATCGATTAGGATCACCCAGGAGTGCTGAGTTGCAGATAACAAATAACAAATGAATAGTAAACAGATGAATGAATGAAAGGAAGTAAAATAATTAATGTTTATAATTATTCATCATAATTATTTATTCATGATGATAATGAATTATAGTAGATAATAGTTATTGTTAAAGTAGCACTGTCAGTATCTTTTAGTTATAGTTATATATTTTGTTAACAAGAACATTCAGCATAATATTACTAGCTATAGTTATTGTGAATTATTGTTATTGTTAATAGCGTGCTATTAATATCAGTGAGCCGTGTTGGTTTTTACGAAATAATAGAAAATTGTCTTCCTAGCTGAGATAAAGTCTTGAAACAGGTCTTGATCAGTTAAAGTGGCAAAAAGAGGGACAAACAATACTGAAATAGAGTCAAAAGACAATATCAGTTATAGTTTGTTATTGTTAACAACAATGATTTGACCTCTACAAAAATTGGTATAGTTAACAATTACGTACAACACTAAAATCAGTAATGTTGCTGTCACATGAATATCGTAGAGCTGGTTTCTTTCATGTGTTCATAATTTCCTGAAGAGAAATAAGTAAATTTAATATTAGTATATTTTATTAAATTTTGATTTAGGTGCTAATAATGTGGTACCAAGGTGTAAGAAGAAAAAATAATTAAGAAAATAAGATAAAAGTAAATAATAATTATTCTTATTTAACTTTGAAAAATAAGATACCTTGTACTAGCTATCAATCTACACTACTGATATCAGCTTTAAACATAATTATTTTGACATTTTGGAACTTTATGATGTCTTGCACTGTATTTGATCCATGCCAGGAATACCATAGTAGCGTTGTCATTTTGTGATAATCTAGCGGTAAATTCTGAATGGCCACATGCACACAAAATTCACTCATTAATTTTTTCATAAGTGAACATGCTAGCAATCGAGTCTTATAGTTGTACAAGATAATAGCATAATTGCTCTATGGTCTGGTTGTAATTCATGGCAGAAGATTGTCTAATACAGCCAAAATAAAAGTAGTGCAAGTCACTCATGCTACAATATAACATTCATGTATGTTCTCTTCAGCCGGATATATTTATAGCCATCATGTTTTGATAAGACAGTTAGAGGATAAAGCTACATGTATAGAAATAATGCAGGTGTACTGAGATTACGTACTAAAATGATACTACCCAACGAAGAAAATAAAAAACTACCCATGTCTTGTCAAGATCTGTCAAGTTGATCTGTACATGTACCATTGATTGTTAGCTCCAACAAACATTAATTCCATCAACTGTGTCTGTGAGTTAACTTGAACAGTACTACACTGAAGCAAGGTGGTATGATTATTTGTAAGTCAGCAAATAATTTTGATAATAATATATTTATTTTCCATGTTTAATACTTCATTTTGACCTTCTTGTAAAGCCATGAGACATTTGTGAATAGACTGTTTTGTAATGAGAACTGAGTTCTTTTTGTTTCCAATGCCGACCAATCTAGGAAAGATAGGCTTAATTCAACTGGCATAATGTATATGTGCAACCAGCTCTGTTGCATAAAGTATTGTCGTTGTTGTTAAATACACTGATGGTGATGGACAGACGCATATCTCAGGGTGGACGGCTGGGCGCATAGCTAGTACAATTTATGCACTGAATTTAGTTAAGCACGCTGCTTGCATGTGGTCTACATGTACGTTAATATATTATTGTACAGTGTCGGCTGCTAGAGCCTGCATTTTTTTCTCCATCAGCGATTGTGCACGGTGATGTATCTTGTATTATTTTCAGTTTTGCTGGTCGCCGCAAGGTTTGCATTCGCAGCGGCTCACCACGATACAAATTTGAGTAAGCAAAGCAGCATGCACGGTAGCAAGAGTAACTTATTACATCATATCTTGACGGTAGCCATAGTGTGTACCGTAGGCTATAATTACAATTTTAGCTGTAGATCTACTATTAATAATAAAGTTTCTCTCTCGTGCAGGCACTATAGTTGACTGTGGCAAGCTAAACACTACTTTGTGTTTGGATAAAATAATACACCTCGATTGCAAAATTGCGCACAGCTATCTGGAATGGGATGTTCCTGCTAAGTGCACGAATTCACACGAGCTGGATTTCCTTGCCAGTACTGATGAAGTAGGAAAAGTTAAAACGTGTGAAACTTTCAATGCCACTCTTGTTTCTGTAACTGGACAATCTGGTAAACAAAGTCTGTCTTCTTCGTTAATATTTACAGTGCAGCCTGGATATAATAACACGAATATAACTTGCTACGATGCACACAATGGAGATGCCCAGACATGCACTATAACTATAGCCGGTCAGTTGGTTATAAGTCATAATAATATATAATTGTTACTATGCAGGAACACCCAGTAAACCATTAAACATGACTGCACACAAGCTTAGCCAAACGACTATGGAAATCAACTGGAACCATCCTGTTGTTTCTGGTGGAGTTCCTATTAGTTATGATGTCACAGTGTCTCCTCCACCACACGATCGTATATGTAGTGATGGAAGTTGTAGTGTTAATGGTACTAAACTAACTCTTTCCGGACTGGAATGTATAAGTTATAACATTACAGTCCAGGCAAGAAACTGTATTGGACAAGGTTGCCTCTGCAACTTGTCAACTGCTTCTGGTATGTTATGAATAATTACAGTAACACATGAATACTGTTGTTATTGTTATAGAACTTCCCAGTGAAGTGCTCAACCTAGTTGACAAAGAGGGTGTAATTCAATGGAACCCACCTTTACACAATAATAATGGTGAAGAAAAAATCATACTTTATAAAGTATCTATTGCTGGTCAGTCCTGGAATGTGAATAAAACATCTTTCAATTACACTCGATTTTTAAATTTGAGCAATGATGAGTACAATATCAGTGTCAAAGCAGTCAATTGCCATGGAGAAGGCGACCCTACCTTTATAACAGTAAACTCTCCTACTCTATCAATTATAGAAATAGCAGCAATAATAATAGGAGCAATTTTTGTTTTTGTAATAACACCATGTGGTGCTTTCCTCATTTTATGCAATGTAATTAGTCTCAATAAGAAAACTGTACCTTTACCGGTATCTTAGCCACCTATAAATGGTGATTCTGATTAATTATTTTTATGTTATTATACTTCTTGTGTTCATGCCATTGTAACAGTATTCCTGTTCATTCGAATATTATTCTCTTACATGTGATAATATTACATGTGATATTATCTTACATGTGATATTATTCTCTTACATGTCTTACATCATACACACGAGCAAAATATTCTAGAATGCTCCTAGAACAAGCGGGACACGAAGCCCAGAACGTCTGGCTTTTACACGAGCCGGCATAATAAGTTGAATGAACGAACGTTGAATTTCAGAACCAAGATTACAAATAGCTTAAACAAACTGAACTATCTACCATTCTATAAACACAGTAAACTATTCACCATTCTACAAACACTGACGACAACAGCTGCAGATGCACACTATGTTCTCTTCTGATGATTATAATTGCAATGAAAATTATCTCTGCTAATATTGTAGGCTGTAATCAGGGGCGTAACTACCATAGAGGCAGGGAAGGCACTTGCCTCCTCGATTTTAGACAGGAGCAAAGTAAAACAAACCTTTCAAAACAGGCGCATGGTCTCAGTAGACTCCTAGCAGAAGCAGAAAGGCTCGCATACATGGTCTGAGTTCTATTGCAATCTGTATTCATAACACGTCCACATTAATGAGTTTTCATCAAAATTTGAAAATCTGCATGGCTATAAATGCTCAAAAAGCGTTGAAAATGTACTCTAAGTGTTCGAAATATCATTTTGAGACAGTTTCTGTAAGAAATAGAGGGTGAAGGATTTCAAGGTGCTTAACCCTTTAACTACTAAATTATCTTGCAGAAATTTTAACCTCGTAAATGCTGACCACTTCTATCGTGAATATCTCGTGTCTTTTGTGCTACTGGTCTCAAATTTGCGTCCTTTTACGCCAGTGAGTAGCCGCAATTGCTCACACTCAAGTCGGTCGATATGCCCCTCCCACTTCGAAAGTGAAGCCGATAAAGTGCAGCGACCTCGTCAAATTTTGCTCAAAGTTAGTACTTTGGGGCTGGCTACTGAAAAGTACATGTAAATAGCAGTGGTTTTGGTCAATGTAAAATGTAGCCCAGATCATAGAGAATGCGCAATAATGTGTTTTCCGAGCACCCGAAGCCATAAAATGTCCAAATTTTCTTGGCTGCCATTTTGTTTTTCCTAAAATGTTGTGAAATTTGCACTGAAGCCATAGAAATGCCGAAGCCAATACGTTTAGCGCAGGGGGCGCGCCGAAAACCAGTCAATTTTTTGCGGTTATTTGTATTCTTCAATTTGGCTTAATTTTGGGATATTTTAGCACTTTTTCATTAAGTTATGCTGTCTGAAGTATGTATGACGCAAAATTGCGTCATAAGGGCTTAAAGGGTTAAGTGTTTGATTATCGGAAATGACGTCATCTACAATGAATAATTAGATACTTCAAAAAACACGCGCGCCTCTTCTTTCTTCAGACCCTAGTTACGCCCCTGGTAATACTAGATATTGAAGAATAATTTCTACTGAGGCCTTCTATTGCTAGTGTGATCACTGCGTACCCTAGCTGCCCACAGCTATTACAGCCTGAACTCAAGACTCATACAACCATATTCATCTCATGTATCTCAACCTAGCTGCCTCGATCAGTATACATTTTACTAGCTAGAATAAGGCTATAGGCAATCATGTTGAGCAGCATTGCTGCCGGAAGTGCTTCAGTGGCGAACGTCAGTAGAGTCCCGGCGCCGCTTCTCATGATCGAGCATCAATGGTTTGGTCGGCATGCATCAATGGTTTGGCCGAGATCCATACTGACTTTGAGTCACTCGTTTGCGCGATCCATGGATTGAGCAGACAATCCATGGATGGTTGCGCAAAGAACGGATCCATAGTTTGGGCAGCGCAATCCATGGATTGTCCCGATCCATAGTTTGCGCACAACATATGCACTGAATTTTGTTACTGAGCACTCTGCTTGTGTGGTCTACGTTAATATTATACAGTGTCGCTGCTAGAGCCTCCATTCCGGCGTTTTACTCCTGCGATTGTGCACGGTCAGTGATGTGCCTTGTACTATTCTCAGTTTTGCTAGTCGCCACAAGATTCACATTCGCAGTGGCTGACCACGATAATTCGAGTAAGTATAAAGCATGCAGCATGCATGGAGCAAGAGTACTTGAAATAATTTTCTCTCTCGTGCAGCCGGCACTGTGATTGAATGTGGCGAGCTAAACACTACTACGCTGTGTTTGGATCAAAAAATACACCTTAACTGCAAAATTGCGCACAACTATCTTGAATGGGTAGTTCCTAGCATTGCTAACTGCACGAATTCACGCGAGCTGGATTTCATATCTAGCCTAAATACAATCGGGGAAATTAAAACCTGTGAATCTTTCAGAGCTACTCTTGTTTCTAAAACTGGACCATCTGGTGAACAAGGCGGTCTGTCTTCTTCATTAATATTTAAAGTGCAGCTTGAATATACATTGTAACAACACGAATATTACCTGTTATGATGCACGGTTTATGGATAATCAGACGTGCTTTATAACTATAGCTGGTCAGTTATAAGTCATAGTAATGAATAATAAATAATTATTACTGTGCAGGAACACCCAGTAAACCGTTAACCATAACTGCGCACAAGCTTAACAAAACGATTATGGAAATCAACTGGAATTATCCAGTTGTTCCTGGTGGACTTCCCGTTAGCTATGATGTCACAGTGTCCCCTCCACCACACGATAGCATACGTAGTGGTTGTAGTGATGGAAATTGTACTGTTAATAGTACTGAAGTAACTCTTTCCGGACTGGAATGTACAAGTTACAACATTACACTCCAGGCAAAAAACTGTGTTGGACAAAGTAGCCTCTTCAACTTGTCAACTATTTCTGGTATGTTATGAATAATAATAATTATAAATTTATAATCAATGCATATTTTAATGCACTAGAACTGCCAGACAAAGTGCTCAATCTTACAGAAACAGAAAACAATTCAATCCACTGGAATCCACCACTACAAAAATTTGATGGTGAAGAAAAAATTACGCATTATGTGGTGTCTAATGCAGCACATAGTGGTCAGTCTTGGAAAGTAACTCAGAACTCATTCAATTATGCTCAACATTTAAATTTGAGCAATCATGGTGAATACAAAATCAGTGTACAAGCAGTCAATTGCCATGGAGAAGGAGACCCTGCCTTCATTGAAGTAAACTCACCAAGTTATTTAATTATTATATTAACTTGTACAATTGTGCTGTTTTTTATTTGCATCATAGGTTTAACAATCACTGTTATAGCTATAGTTAAATTTGCACTCAAAAAATGTGCAAAATATAATCCTTAACAATATTAATTATTATCAATCTGTCAGTATCCCTCGATCACATAATTATTGTATTGTATTGTATTTTTGGAGAACTCAAAAACATTGTAAGCGCATGTAAAAGCTACTACACAGTTAAGTGTTTACAATGTTATTCTTTTAGTCAGTGTGATATCTGACATTATGCTCTGATTGATGCATAAGCGGAATTGTCCTGCAGTTTAATGGGACACTCATAAACCACGTTGTCAGTCATATTGAACCATTCTTCTTCATGATGTGTTCCTTGAATTGCAACATCAGGATGTGATGACTTGTGAAACTTCTTGAACAAAATAACAGCAATTAAAAAACTCACCACACAAAACACAACAACAATCACTCCAGCAGTGCCTGTATAATTATCATGAAGCATAAATTATGATAATTCATTAGCCTTGTACATAATGTTTGTTATACCAATTATAAGAAATAAGAATAGATCCGATGCTGTTGGTTCTTGTTGAGCAGTTGTTGGATCCGATGCTGTTGGTTCTGCATAAAAATTAATGATAAGTGAATAGGAATAATAATTATTGCAGCTAACCATGTGTTTGTATCTTTAGGATGGCTGTTTTGCTCTTATGAGAATAAATTTCTTGTGTGACTCTCATTGACATTTGTGTCATAAAAGTCCCTATAATGTGTAAAATTACAGTAACTGAAACATTATGTTTTAACAACTAACCATTACCGAGATAATTTGTTGATACAGATGTCGCCTGTTTTGTGAAACTTTCTTCATTCATAAAGAAATAACAAATAACATGTACAATTGATAATATACATCACAACTAACTGTATGATTTCAACATTGTGGGTGTTTTGGATTGGACAGCTATACAAAACAACAATAGCAAGGTTATAGTTAAAAATACAACAGTACTACCATGTGTTGCTTGAGACAGAGTGACTGTAACCGTTGGGGAAATATCTAAACATAATCTCGTAAATTTGTAGCATGACACTTGGTTTTATTATAACAACTAGCCTTTTTCAATCACACATATTGCTGGCTGTCCTTCTCCTAAACAATTAACAGCTCGTACAGTATATACAGCATAGTCACAGATGTTGTCACTTAAACTTGTGGAAATAGTGAAAGTGTTTGATGTCACATTGCTATAATTTAGTACTGAGCAGTCATTAAACTTCATGCTGCCTGGAATTGCTTGAACATTATATCCTTGGACAAGTTTATCATCTGGCATCAACGACCACAATAAAATAATGTTTGATCCATTTGATTCACAAGTAAAATTTGTAGGAAGGCCTGGATAACCTATAACGTCATAATAATTATTACAATTCAGCATAATACATAATTTCTACACAAACCAGGTGCCCAATAACAGAAGGAGCGTCCAACCTATGACCAAAATTTCTCAAGTAGAAAGTTCATAAAATATTATGACACGAAAGTGTAGATATGGTTATCAGGTGTGGATAGTAACCACACCTGATAATATTGTGCAATACAGGGAAGCCCTGTATAGCTGTTATTTTACAGGCTAACCACACATTCAACTATCCTGCATTGACTATGACAACCAACTTGCAAACTGCAGCAAACAGAGGGTGCATGGGCTGCTTTGGTCATAGGTTGATCTAGCTTCAGATAAAACTGACCAATTTGATTAATTTGGCATAGAACTTCACTATCAAGTCCATCAAAGCAGCTAACATTATGGCTTTGAATTGATGGATTCATTGTAAACCATAATCTAGACTGAGTTCCACCATTGCGACCGGTGAGCTCAGCAACAATTCCATTTGAAAATTCACTTGCTCCAATAGTATCTTTTATTGTGAAATCAAGTTGTGCTCCAAGTACAAACCATATTAATACAGAGCCACTGGTTTGACAGTGTAACTCTACAGTAGCACCAGGGCACACATTGCTATTTGAGTTGCCACAGTTTAAATCTGTAGAAGCTAAAAGATATTCAAAATAATAAATACATGCATTGTTATCAACTACCTGAGATTAAGGAGATTAGGCGTACGCTAGTGACCCAGAGAAACAAACGTAATTGTGCCATTTACTGTAACTTCGTCCTTGCATGCGGGAATGACTAATGACGTTTCACCAGGTCTATAGTTATCACGTGATTGATACGAATGAGCACCGCGTACCGAGGCGACAAGCTAATTTATTCCGACGTATTACTGACGTTGCTGCACGTAGGGTAATAAACCAAAATACATTGCGACATGTTGCGAAATGGATACTACTACCCAAGAGCTTTCGTTTAAGCTACCTTACCCCACCCTTACCTAGTTTTTGCAGCCTGTACAGAGAGATGAAGAAAGCACCAACGTGATCAAAACAGCATTGCTATCATTCTTGAGCATCATTCGGTTAATAATGTAGAAATTTCGGCTGTGGCGCACAAAATCTGGCTGCAATACGCACAAAATTAATGTTGTCCAATCACTGTAACAGCAGAAAACTTGTTTCAGGTATTTTCAGTAGATTGTTCTGGAATATTACTTGCCTTGACCTGGAGTGTAAACAATGCACACTTGAGCTCGATATCATGTACTATAGCGCGATGGCAAACTGTTTAAACTACTATCCTGCATACATTCCAAAGCCTTACATCCTTATTGTAGTGGGCGTGTCGATCGTATGTCAGCAATACGCCGTCATTATCATAGATTTATGAGACTACTATCCTGCTTGTCGTACCACCCCCTGCACCGTATCGGTGGTCGTTGGGAACCTCCCTGTTTTGGCTGCGGTGCGAAAACGCTAGCTAGAGCATGACGCGCGTATTGATTTTCTTCGTGCCAGTTCTTCTACTTGGTAATAAGATGAGCTTTGGTCTTTAGCCCATTGTAATGTTTTTTTATTGTGCAGGTTTGTTAATACTTCTACCTTCCTGCTATAACCAGGAGTTACAATGCGATCCTCACAACAGATTATGCAGAGGAGATATGATAACTTCCACATGTAGTATAGAAGATACGGTCGTAATATGGCTCATACAAACCGCTGGACAAGGCGACTTTCAAATTGATTTCAATACGAGAAACAACATCGGAGACTCAGAGTCTGACGGAGCATTCTCAGCTAATCTGACCAAACACTATCCGCACCCAGATACAGTTAGCGAGTCTATTCTCCAGTTTACTCTCTCAGAAAAACTCAACGGAACAAAAGTTACCTGTCTTAACTTAAATAATGAGTCATTAGCTGAGAGCTGTGTAATTGCCAACACAGGTCAGTTAATAATTACATGGCCAAAAATATTTTTATTTAATTTTACAGAAATATTACCAGGACATGTTAATGATGTAATCACAGATCATACATCATGTTTAAGTACCTCAGTTTCATGGAGAGAGCCTGATATTGGATCATCTACCCTTTATGATTATTTGCTTAAGCTGGATCCTCCGACAGGAGGAATTCAAGAATACCGAGTTTCTGGAACACGATTTGAAATCTTAGATCTAGAGTATGGCATTAACTATGATCTCTCAATATCAGCCTGCAACTGTATCGCATGCGGACCAATTGTTTCTAAAAGTGTTGCAATAGACACGACAAAAGAAGGTAGTGCACTTAATTTGTGACATTGTCCAATATTACTTAACTATTTTGTTCTAGAATTGATGCAGCACTTGATTATTGACAGCTCTTCTATCATTTACACCGTAGTAGAGGGAGATAGTGGGTATAAACTTATCTTTGAGTGGGGAGATTCATTTCCAAGTTGTGCCCTTACCTATTTAGTTGATTTTACTTATGAAAACAATACTAGAACAACATTCAACACTATCCATGCAAGCTATTCATCATCATCTTTTAAAAGAGGGAGCAAATTTAATGTCAGTGTTGCTGGAGTCAATGGTAATGTTACTGGTCCATATACTGCTGAAAGTTGCTTTAAAATAGAAGGTAAGAAAGGATTGATTTTTAGACGAGGTTTGATCATGTTACTCCAGTACCAGGCAATGTGAATGTTACTTCAAAGACTATTACTAAACAAGGATTTGGATATTTTCTGGAGATTGTATGGGAGGTAATAAAATTCATTATTATCTTAGCAAGAGTTCATCATTTTGTGCAGCCTCCAGTAACTTCATGCAGACGACCAGCAGTGGAAGGTTATATTATTAACTATGACTTTCAAAGCTATGAAAGAGGAAACACAAGATTTTCAATGATTCTGCATTCAACAATAGACAGACAAGCTAACTTAAGTGTCACTATCATTGCAGTCAATGTCATTGGACAGGGAATTATTTCTACAACTGTGTCTGTACCATTTCCAAACAGTGCTATCACAGGTAAGAGGATGTGTAAAAATTAATAATCAATAAATTATAACTATCACTGTACTCTCATAGGTACACAGCCAAGTGTGTTTATTGCTATCGTCATTGGTCTACTACTGACAATACTTCTAAACATTTAAAATTCTAAGAATTACATATCCTTATGAATGTATAGCTAGTATGCATTCATAGTGTTTAAAATAAATTCACTTGATTACATTTGAGTACAATTGAGTATCAAACTAATGAATATCGATTAGGATCACCCAGGAGTGCTTGAGTTGCAGATAACAAATAACAGATGAATAGTAAAATTGTGCAATAATAATTATCGTAAACCAAAGCTTAGCTCATAATTATTATGAGCTTGATAAGTAAAATTTTCAAACTCATAATTATTAATGTTTATAATTATTCATCATATTCATGATGATAATGAATTATAGTGTTATTATTTTAGATAAAGTTGTTATTAATCTGTCAGTTATAGTTATAATTTGTTAACAAGAAGATTCAGCATTGTTAGTTATAGTTATTATGAATTATTGTCATAGTTAATAGCGTGCTATTAATATCAGTGAGCCATAGAAAATTGTCTTCCTAGCTGAGATAAGGTCTTGAAACAGGTCTTGATCAGTTTTATTACAGCAATACTACTAATCACATAAAAAAGGTGCTGCAATCAATCGTGTCTCACATGATTGTTTTCGCCTCTTTAAACAACTTGACAATAACTATTTAAATTAATTAGTTATTAATTGTAAAAGTTCGATCTGATAATATTAGTTATAGTTTGTTATTGTTAACAATAATGATTTGACCTCTACAAAATTGGTTTTGTTATAGTACAACACTAAAAATCAGTAATGTGGCAGTCACACGAATATCAATATCATACAGCTGGTTTCTTTCATGTGTTCATAATGTTTTGAAGAGAAATAAATAAATTTTAGTATTATTTTTTAGTTTAGCATTATTATCACCATAAATTGTTAGTGTTATCAATACCATTCAGACTTGAAATAATTCACGGTCATTCCTACATTATCCTATAAGTCAATTGAAACCGATTATAGCATTCAGTCCTAATCTTTATGGTCTCAAAGATCCCACAGTAATTATAGTTGCTTTTAAGAGCTGAACAATTCAATAGGTGTGTCATATTATGAATAATTTTATTAGTTTTATCTGGGGTGACGATTGAGTCCTGTAGTGAACTCCAATCTCTCCTATGCCCATCTAGTGCAGCGCCTGTCTGTGGCACTATAGTGGGGTAACGCAGCCTCAGTGCTGGGATCTATTTCATAATCATTTGCTTGAACATAACTATTACCTTTCCATTGCAATGTAAAAATTCTAAATTTTAGTGTTAAATTTTTTTACAAAATTTAGAATTTTGTTGTCTATCGAAGATAGTTTGAATGTTGACAATCTGATAACCACTGTCGCCTTACGAATAGTATAGACCTTCCTTCACTTTCATTCTCTTATCAATTATTAAAATACTGTTCTGATTTTTTAAAGCTTTGGTTTATGATATAGCAGTTCTCCCTAGTATACAGCATTGCATTCACATGTATACCACTCAATGTGTATCCTCAGGTATTAACAATTCCTTTGAAATTTATCTGTTTTATTCAAAAGCAGTAAATGGTGCAAGATTGTAGTTGGTTGAAATACAGCAAAAAATATTTAAATATTCAGGGAAGCACAGCCACACTTAAAATTCCACACAGCATAATAATATGACGATAAAATAATAATAAAAATTAATGATAGTTGATTTTTGAATAAAAGTCATGCAAGTCACACATACTACAATATCACACTCTCACAAAACAAGATTCACAATAAGTAATATGCAAATGGAGTCTATTTTCTCTTCAGGTATTTACAGCCACCTTTTTTGGTGAGACAGTTATGGTACCAGCTGTCTTTCTCCTCAGGATAGCACTTCCAACAACTACAGAAAGAGAAAAAACTATCATAATATTACAGTTACATATATGGTATCAAGTGATGCCTAAAAATAGATTTGGCCGTGTTATAAAGTATTGTCGTTATTGTCATGGATGGAGTTTGTCTTTTGATCCATGCTGGGAATACTGTACGTATTTAGATAATATCATGGAAGTGGTTGTCATTTCGTGATAATCTAGCAGTAAAAATTCTGGATCCCCATATGCACACAAAATTCACTCATTAATAATATTTTTCATAAGTAAACATGCTAGCAATCAAGTCTTCATACAACTAATAGTTGTACAAGATAATAGCTTGTAAATGATAATTGTTCTATTGTCTGGTTGTAATTCATGGCAGGAGATTGTCAAATACAAAAGTAATGCAAGCCACTCATATGCTACAATATATAATTATAACACACCCTCACCAAGCGACATCCATGTAGTTGAGGATATGTTTATAGCCATTATGTAAGACAGTTATAGCATTAGATGCCAAAGCTATAGAAATAATGCAAGTGTACTGAGATTACGTACTAAAATGATGCCTTAATTTGAGTATTGCCCAAGAAGAGATTAAGAAAAAAACTACCCATGTCTTGTCAAGATCTGTCAAGTTGGTCTCTACACCATTGATTGTTAAACATTCCATCAACTGTGTCTGTGAGTTAACATGAACTACACTCTAGCAAGGTATTAAGGTCTTTATCATTATAGTTATTTTGCTATATTATATTTTTGCCTTATGCATTGCATTCTTGCTTATTAAATATCAGTTTAACCAGTAACAAAAAATTAAGGTATGAGATCATTGATTAATTGTAAGTCAGTAAAACAATTTTGATAATTTTCTATGTTTAATACTTATGTCAGTCTATTGACCTTCTTGTGAGGTCATGAGATATTTGTGAATAAACTGTCTTGTAAAGAGAACTGAGTTCTTTTTCTTTCCAATGCCGACCAATCTAGCTCTTTGAGGAAAGATCGTCTTAATTCAATGTATAAGTGCAAGCAGCTCTGTTAGTTGTGCCAATGTGGTGAAATATTCTCTTCCTACAGTTCTCACTCCAGAAACAAGTCGAGTTCAGCCAGAAGCTAATTCTGGCGTTCATCCACGACAAATCTAGCTCACGCGAGTACATACTACCAAGAGTATACTCTTGATACTACTGAGTTTCAGTGACATCTGCTTCTCCTAGATGCTGCTCACAGCTTCACTGAAGGACAGATATTCTTCTGTTATACATAATACTACTCACTAATATTGCACAGATCGATTACAACAGTGTTTCTCAAGTATCGATGGACTCGTGTTACAAGTAAATTGGTGTAGGCGCCATTTTGTTTTTCAACCTACGCGGTAATCCTACGGTGTAAACAAGCTCAGTGCTTTGATATGTAAAGATGTCCTTTATCATGTTTTCGGTTTTGTTCTCATGGATTATACTTGTGAGTCACGGCATAGTCTACTTGGATTGTAGTAGTGCTAGTCACTACTGTCCGAACGAAACGTTAATCTTGACATGCAAGACTACTGGCTGCCTTTTAGAATGGAGTGCTAACACCTCTGATTTAGAAATTGATTTCGTTTGTGGCAATCATATAGGATCTGCTGAGTCTTCAAACATATACTTTGCAAATCTAACCGGCCGAAATCAAGCAGAATATGCATTGACATCTGATCTGAGATTTAAAGCGATCTTGTCTCTCACTGGACAATCTTATTATTGTTTAGATGGTTTTGATGCCGATAGACGTTCATGTACTCTCACTCCAATGAGTAAGCTATAATCAATGTACTTACAATGTCATTTATAAAATATTATTTTTCAAGATTTTGATGGCGTCTTAGAAAACGTATCAGTCAGAGCCATTGATTATTCATGGGTAATAGAATGGAGCCCTCAAGCAAGAGTTTCTCAATATGTTGTAAACGTCACTCCTTTCCCTCAATTGGGACCTTGTGCTACAGGACAGTGTACAACCAATAATGAAAATATCACTATAACTGGATTGATATTTAAAACAAACTATACAGTGCGTATTCTGGCATCAGCATGTAATACAGTTTCACATGCAGTCACAACTTACATACTGATCGAAGGAAACGGTTTGTTAAAATGTGTTACGGTGATGAATAAATGTTTTTGTATATTTTTTACATGGCAGACACAACAACTCATTCAAACATAGGAACTAATTCTGTAGCTGAAACTACTTCAACAAGTTAGCTATAAATATTTATTTACAGCGTATATTTACTACTTTTACAGATAAAATTGGAAGTGAAGTGCATCCAGAAAAGCATAAAAGCACAACTTCTGTAGTCACAGATATTTCAACTAGTTAAGTAATAATCATTATAAATTAATACTATAATTATGACTATAATTACTAAAGGTCTAATCGAGAGAGGAGTAGAGAGTAGAAGTAGTACTATGGTTGCAGACATTTCAACAAGTTGAGCTATAACTAATCCCTGTCATGCATGTATTATCTATCATATAGATACCATAGATTTAATTGGAAGCGGAAGTGGAAGACATCCAGAAGAGCATGATAGAGGTGATCAAAATTTCTTTTCTTCACATTTTACTGATATTTTGGCCCCAATTTTCGCAGGACTATACGTTTTAATTGCTTTCAGTGCTGCTATGGTTATTGTTATTGCACTCGTATGCCTGTTTGTTGGTGTTGGGTGTGTGATATATAGCAGAAAGAAAACTGTGAACATAACAAGTGATGCTCACATCAATGAACGTTTTGAAATGGCACAAAATCCAGTTTATGCGATACATGACCCTATTTATGATGAATGTATTCCTACAGTCAACAATAGTGCTTATGATCAAGTTGCTTTAAAAAGAAATTAAAACACTGATTTACTTTCACAGCTACATATACATAATGGTAGTTTTCTTTATAACTAATTTTGTATGCGCGTCTCTGTTTTAATGTACCATTTTATTTTGTTAAATAATCAATGCACCCAATTCACATTGAATTACATGTATATAGCTTTCTATTTAGTTGATTATGTATGTGGTTTCTATGGTAAGATTATGCCTGTTTTCTATGGTAGTAGTTATAAATATTTATAGTAATACTGCTGTCTACATTAGTTGCATGTCCTCTTGCCGCTTTGCGGCTCGATAAGCCCTTTGTGATAGCTAGGGTAATCGACAATACCTGCCTTGCCTTCAATAAAATTGTCTGAGATGCAAGCTGTAGCCGCCATAAAGTTTGTGTATGTAATAGTCCAATTACGTAATTAATTAGATTCATAACGTAATGCTACAATCTGATTTGGTCGCAGCTATAGTTGTGACGTGTACAACTTTTGTATACTAGTGTCCCCTGACCATATCCAGAATGGGATTGGGCAGGCCACGCCTGACTAATTGTTATTCGCTTCGATTTTATGTGTCTACGTGTAATTAAAATGAATTCATTGAGTCATATCATGAAAATTGTCAAGGGTAATTAATAGTGAATTTATAATCTGGAGGCAGGTTGAGGACTTCAAAGTTTGTCAAATTTCCACTTAGAGTACAATGTAGACATGTATGTTCTCTATAATTTTAAACATTTTAAATTTTGAATGATTCTTGGAATTACATCATGCTTATGAATTAACTGTTAGTATACATGTACATGATTAAATTCACTTGAGTGCCAGGATGTTAATGAATATATTGACTGAAGATCACCTTCATAACAACAGCAATATCATGTTTACTTATTCTGCTAAATGGTGTTGCCGTCACTATCACAATCGATTATTGTTTTTTGTCTCAAAATACTTGAGAGACTGTTTTTTGACAAATTTTATAGCTGTATCTGAATTTGAATTTATTAGAAAAATAGTACCCTAGGTATTAAATTTTCATATAGCCTAATAATGCCTCATATTCTATAGGTATGATTTTGCCAACAATTGCAAATTAATTTTTTGCATGAATAGAGTGCCTTTTTGGTATGTCATGTTTTATAAGCACTTCGAAACCAGTTAATCCAGACTGCAAAATGTAGAATCGGTATAATAAAAATTATTTGCCCCAATAGATTGGTGTTTAGATTAGTAAGGTTCCGCCGCACATTAAAAGTTAATTTGTTACAATTACCAGGAATCACATACACTTTTGAATGCAATAGCAATCATAAAGTAAACATCTTGACTGCCAGGCTAGTCATGCATACTGACCGAAATATAACAAGAGATTGCAGATTTCATTTACGAAAATTACCAACAATTTACTACAGCATAAATTACAATTGCATGACTATTACAGAATGTGCCTGACAGAGTGAATGAAACAGCCACTGTCTGTCTATGAGATGAAAGGATGAAATAGTTTCATTGACATCGGCTTCTAATAGATACTCACAGCCACAGAAAGATAGACTTATGTGTATTAAACAATAGCATATAAAATAATGATTATAGAACACGATAATTTAATAATTTTATTCATGAGTTTGTTATTTCATATAAATTATGTTTTGTATATGCCGTTCTTCTAAGGAAGGAACAACAATAATAATAATTATTATACTTTGAATTAAAATACCTTTTGTTCATACTTAATACAAATCACAATCCCAATGATAATGCCAATGATAATACAAATGGCGATTATTAAACCTGTAATGCTGCCGGCTATAGCACCTGTGTCTAATCCACCTTGTCCTATTAATAACAACAATCAACAAATTATTTTAAATATGCATCACTTGGTACCATTTGGTATGACCGTAGGAGAAGGATTTGGGGTTTGTAAAATAAAAGAGGACTTGTTAGAAAAAGTTTTGGAAGACGTTTGTTGAAATGAGCTCATAACAGTCGATCCTAAAAGAAGAGGGTTATATAAAATTACACCATAGAGCAGAATATTTTACCTGGTTTTGGAAAATTGATTGTATATGTCGATTCTTTACCTTCACCAGCACAGTTGATAGCCACAACTGTAACAATATGGCTTGTGTTTAAACTTGTAATATTAATCCATGTATTGTTCGTAATGAAAGAAGCATTGCCAGCAATAAGAGGTGGATCCATAGTTATTTTATATTCAATGGGTATAGGTGTTTGAGATGCATTCCAGGACAGAATTCCGGTATTGTTATCATACTTCAAGTTCTCCACGCGATCAGGAGCAGCTACATAACAATATAAAGTACATCACATGCAAAATAGCTATAATAGCGCTCACAATATAAAAGAATAGGACATTTATTACTGTTACTTGCATTAAATCCATCAGTGCAGGTAACAGTAGTGTTTATCGAGATGTTTTGAGTGTTATATGACAAGTTAGCTACGAAGTAGGTTGAGGAATTGACCAACAATTCTGCCTTGAAAAATGCATTTTCCAAAGTGCGATTCTCTGCATAACCAATAGAATCTCCATTATTAAAATCCATCTCAAGTGGGTCTAATAAAGGGCATTCGACTAGCAATTCAAGGAAGGGGCTCATAGTCTGGCATGTGACTTGGACATCTTCGCCTGGACATGTACAGTAAGGTCCCCCAGCACAGTTGAAAGAAAAATTAGTTTTTATGCCTGCATAAACTTCAATAAAGCTTTATCTAAAACTGTAATTATTCTACCTGGCAGAAAGATCATCTGCATCAACAGAAGACCAACTACGCGAACCGACAGGAACGAACAACATTTTGACATTTTGACAACGCCCTTGTTTACGTAACTCTGACGTCACAGAGCTAGAGGTCGCCTCTGCCACTAGCTAGCTAAGCATTTACGTAACGGGGATTAAAATGTCTTTTGTCCTGTTCTTGCAGCTAGTTTCTTGCGTCGGCTTTGGTGAGGTGTATCTCATGCAACCAATACCATGTGTGCTGTGTGTTTTTGTATAGTTGGAGCCACAACGACATACTGTGGCGAGTTCGAAGTTTTCTGCCTGGGAAAAGAAATCTTTTTCCAGTGTAATACTACTAACCCTTTTCTTGAATGGTACCTTCCTCGTTACAACTATGAGTTAGATTTTAGTGGCAGTGACTATGTTGGCGATTATGAGATAAGGCACGGCCTTGCAGCAAATCTTACTGGAAAAAAAAAAGGAAACTTAATGTCAACACTTGTACTCATGCTGGACCTTGAATATAACAATTCCAATGTAATCTGTGTTGATGGATTTACTGGTCAAAACCAAAAATGCACTATAGTTATAGGAGGTATGTATGCACGACATGATATGTTATCTTTGCATAATTATTTTTATTGATTTGATTTTAGGAAAAGCTGGTTATCCTAACCATGTCATTAAACATAAGCTAAATGAAACTTCTTTAGATCTATCTTGGAATCCTCCGAGTTTTACTGGTGGAGCGGGAGTTCCTGTCGACCATTATAATTTAACAGTGTCCCCACCACCCAGTATTGATCCATGCAGGACTGGATATTGTATTGTCAAAAGCACAAACATTACTTTCCATGGGTTAAAAAAATGCTCAAGTTTCGACATCACAATCACACCAATAAACTGTAACGGACTTGGTTCACTACTAAAGCTACCAGTTATTTCTAGTAAGACATGTGTACACATTAAAATGTCTATCTACATGTACAAATGCACATGCAGAGGTTCCTGCCAGAGTTCTCAATCTCAGTAAAAATGAAGATGAACCAATATCACTACATTGGGCCATGCCAATGGATAATGGTGGAGAAAATATTTCATACTATAGAGTGTGTAATACTGCAGATGGTGTGTGCTGGAAAACAGACAATCACTCATATGCTTTTGAGAACATGACCAACGGAGAATACAACTTCAGTGTTAGGGCAGTCAATTGTCATGGACCAGGAGATCCTGTCTTCATCTCAGTTACAGTGTCGAGCAATCCAGCTTCACTCATAGTATGGATTGTGACAGGTTCTGCAGCAACTGTAGGCCTTGCTGTCGTCATTGTGCTGCTAATAGTTTGTGCAGTTTTTATCTATAGGTCAGTATCTATTGTTATAGAAATAATTTTAAAAAATGCATACCAATTTTTTTTGCAGAAAACGACGTAACAATTATTCGGATATATCATTTAATAGCCTTGACAATGAGGCATTTGTTCATGTGTATGCACTTTAAATACGTCATGCATATGCATCATGCATGGCTGATTTTGTGATTTATTCGTTTTTTTTTTATTCGGTTGCATGCAGACTCATGAAAATTCAGAGAACCAGTACTGGCTACACTGTATGCCCTTGCATTAAAATATTTTGTCATGAACTACTTTTGCTGGACGGCTAAATAGCTCATAATAATTGCATACTAAGTAGTCTCGCGGGGCCCGACTATCCGGATTCCTGCATGCAGGCGGCGACTGAAATCCATTGCCGGGACCCCGGGAAACTACATGCAAGCTCATCAGGGCGTGGCTGTAGTGCGGCGTTGTATGCTCTGGCTAGTAGCTTGAAGTATAGAGAAGAATGCTTCTTTCAGCTGGAATTTTTCTATCGTTCGGTACGTAAGAAACGTCACTGTGCTGTATGCCGGCGGTCGTTACAATAATAATTATCTTGTTCTGTCTAGTTTTGCTTGTAAGCGAGAATATGTTCGAGTTATCGGGTCAGGAGCTACAATGCAATGAACCGCACAGTGTACCACTGTGTCCAGGGGATGTAATAATCTCAACGTGCAGAATACAAAGCCCAGTTCTGTTGTGGAACATTGAAACTGAAGGAGCTAACTATGAGATTGACTTCACTGTAAAAAACAACATCGGAGACATGGAGTCCGACGGAGCGTTCTCGGCAAATCTAACCAAACACTATCCCGATCCCAGTATCGACGTCAGCGAGTCTATTCTGCAATTTAAGTTCACGACAGAACTCAACGGCACAACCATTATTTGTCCAAACTTGTTTAACCAATCATTATCCGCCGATTGCGTGATTGGTAACAGCGGTAAGTGGTCATGATTACTTAGCACTAGCCGGATGCATGCACTTACCTTTGTATATATAGGTATACCTGGTAATGTGGGCAACATAAAAACAGTTCCAAGTCAAAAATCATCATGTGACATTTCAATTTCATGGGATAAACCCGATACTGGATCTTTAGTTGATCACTATGTAATATCAATGGAGCCTCAAACAAATCAATGCGGAATGCAAGGATGTGATGTTTCAACAAATCAATTGCAGTTGACAGGACTAGAGAATGGTGTCAACTATGACATATCAGTATCTGCCTGTAACTGCTTTGCATGTGGAACGGTTAGTGTTATACAAAATGTTGCAATAAACTTGACAAAACCAGGTAACCGTAACTATCATCTATTAATGAGCAATAATTACCTTTTATACAGAATTGATAGAACATTTAACAATTGGCAGTCCTAGCTACTCGGTAAAAAAGGTTGATCATAGATATGCAGTTACGTTATTTTGGGAATGGGTGCAGTGTGTGACTTCATATTCAGTTAAAGTTACTTATATTGACGTTCACATGGGTGAAAATACAAATAGCACTCCACAAAGCAGTTTTTCAACACATCCAACTCTTACTAGAGGAAGTGAATTCAACGTCAGTGTTGCTGGAGTCAATGGCAATGTTAATGGTCCATACTCTCCTGAACTTTGCATTGAATTAGAAGGTAACTAACTATACATGCATACATTTAATTTTACATAAATCAACTACAGTACCAGGACATGTTGTGATGATTAATAGCACCCAAATGAGTTCTGAACATCTTATGATAAAATGGGAGGTAAATGTGTCACATGTCATGCATTATCTACTATACTTCATTCACATAATAGCCTCCAATAAACGTTTCTTGTACACGGCCAACTGTGGATTACTACATTGTTGACTATGATGGAAATCGATCTGTAGTTCTGAACACAAAATTTTTAATAAACCTAACTTCTACAATGAAAAGCCCTATTAATGTCACTATTATTCCCGTAAATATAATTGGAACAGGAATACCAAAGACTACACAAGTATCAGTAAATGGAGCAGTTACAAGTGAGAATATTGAATTTTATTTCTCAATAAATTATTATCATAATCTCTATTATACAGATATCTTGTCAACAGTGAATTTGATTGTGGTTATCATTGGCTTATTGACAGTGTTATAAACATTTAATGTTTGTGTGCACACATCTAAAAATATAAATCAAGTGAGATTTCTAGTTGATTAATCATGAGCTTCAGATTTGAAGCACCTTAGCTACTATTTCATGTTATGCCGATGTGATATACTTTTTACTTCAGAAAACTTGGTTATTATAGTAAGTATAGTATAGTATAGTTGTTTATCATTGTAAGTGGATGTATAAATTTTGATATAACTATCATTTATACTCACACAGGAACACAACCAAGTGCCTTTATTGCCGTTTTCATTGGTTTACTACTTACTACTGATAACACTTCTAAACACTTAATTTCTAAGAATTTCATATCCTTATGAATGTATAACTAGTTTGCATTCATAGTGATTGAAATAAATTCATTTGGCTACATTTGTGTATCAAACTAATAAATATTGGTTAGGATCACCCAGGAGTGCTTAAGTTGCAGATAACAAATAACAGCAAACTTGTGCAATAATGAGCTTGAGAAGTAAAATTTTTAACTCATAATAAATTATTTATTAATTATTCATCATATTTATGATGATAATGAATTTAATAGTGTTGTAAAAGTAATTTTAGTTATAGTTATTGTTAAAGTAACACTGTCAGTTATAATTATAATTTTTTAACAATAAAATTCAGCACATTTAGTTTTAGTTATTGTGAATTATTGTTACATGTATTAGGGAGGCACGGTAGTGACTCCCTATGTAGGGATGAACGAGAAAACAAGATGGCGGCTACATACAATGTATTAGCGTTCAAACGCTGATATTTCGCCTGGTGTTGAATTTTATACGTCTTTAGACACTTAGATCTGCTCTCTGGCGTTGCCCCATCTTACAGTAGCAAGGAGATTGCTCGAAATTGTTACTAAAGTGACGAACCTGGAAACGGTGAAAATCAAGTTTTGTCATCTTCGTTTTCTTCTTCTTTCTTTCTTCCTTCCTTCCTTCCTCCCTCCCTCCCCCCCCCCCCAACGTGTGTCCTCTGGTATTCACAATTCTTTTGAAATTTATCTTTAGTTGAGTTTTATTCAAAAGCAGTAAATGGTACAAGATTGTAGTTGGTTGAAATACAGCAAAAAAAATATTTAAATATTCAGGGAAGCACAGCCACACTTAAAATTCCACACAGCATAATAATATGACGATAAAATAATAATAATAAAATGATCGTTGATTTTTGAATAAAAAGTCATGCAAGTCACACATACTACAATATCACACTCTCACAAAACAAGATTCACAATAAGTAATATGCAAAAGGAGTCTATTTTCTCTTCAGATATTTACAGCCGCCTTTTTTGGTGAGACAGTTATGGCACCAGCTGTCCTTCTCCTCAGGATAACGCTTCCGACAACTAGAGAAAGAGAAAGAAAGACAATCATAATAACTTCCATATATGGTATCAAGTGATGCTAAAAATAGATGTGGTCACAGTGGAATTTTTAGTGACTATAGTATCAAATTATGTAAGTTCAGGTAGAAGCTACCAGGTTGTTTACAGTACAACAGGCCCTAAGTGCCCCACCCTTCAATGCCTGTCTAAAGGTGTGAATTGAATTAATAGCATTATTGCATTAATAGTTGTTATATCGTCGCTGACACAGCTACACAGCGTATAAGATTGCGTGTACTTAACATAACTATACACAAACACAATTAACATTCCCAGAAACACAGGCACAACACATACACATGGGTGGTTAGTAAGCACATTTCGGCCCTTAATGCTTTTCGTAGACAGCACTCATGTTTAGAAACTGGATCTCGGTCACTTCCTGCTTCTTCATACTTGTGGTGAAAGTGCCAGATGGGGCTACAACAGATGGTGGGCGACATTCATGGAATGATCTAAAACCGAATTCCCACAGGAGTACGCAACAACTTGTCTCACGTAATCATTGAATTGTCAGCATTCACATAGTGTATATTGCGTAGGCGAACAGAGGAAAGGTTTACTAGAGCTAGATGCATACTGATATGAGACAGACACAAGGCGCCACAATGGAGTACAACATTATCAACCATCAATCAATTATTGTTAGTTTAAGAACTTTAGTTACCTCTTTGTGTAGAATTGTTCCGAACTTGTTGGTGATTCCGGATCGTCGGAGATATTATCCTTAGCATCAGAGCTCGGTGAGCTGGCGCTGTCTCCACATGATCCTGTTCGAACGACGGGTAGAGAGAGAGGCTTTTCGATGGTAGTGGTAGATTTTGTCTCAGCAGTAGTGGCAGGGGTACTATGAAGCAGTTGTTGAGTTGATGAGGTACTTACAGAAGGGAGAGAGGAAGGAGCTGATGAAGAAGCTAGGCTAGTGTTGTTCGAGACAGGCACCAGTTTGAATGGTGAGGTTGAAGAGGTGTTGGTAGAGTTACTGAAGCTTTGAGAAGAGCTTTGCTGAGCATATGAACGATAAGAAGGGAGCTGATAAGAAGATTGAGTGTGGTAGCTGGAATTTGCAGGATTAGAGTAAGGGAGACGAGAACTGGTGTTGTAATAGTTGCTACTGGTTGGGTAGGAGAAAGCGATGGAGCCAGCGTTATGAGAAGCAGAGGGATAGGAGAGGAAGTTTGATGGAGGATGAGAGACAGTTGATGGGTAGTGATGAGCGAGAGGAGAGGAGCTGTTGAACTGGAAAGGGCTACCCACACCGGCAGGACTGTGAGTGATGTTAGGAGAGGATTGTGGGTGGATTGGACTGTTTGATGATGAGTTCGATCGAGGCGGCAGGAGACTAGGAGACCTAGTCATGTCCAAGGTGCTGCTGCCGTGTGTGTGTGGAGCATGACTGAGTGGGATGGTACCTGCAGGCGACTGGGGAGAAGTAGGAAAGTGCGATACTACCGATGAAGCTGATGACATTGTCCGATAGCTGCCGACCGTGGTAGTAACACCACTTGGTGCTAGTGTCACTGAAGCTACACTTGAACCCAACTCTGACATTGAACGCGATCGTTTCTCCTGAGAGACGCTTTCAACTCCATTCGAACTGTCGAATTTAGCAAAGTCATCTCTGTGGAGTTTGTCCATTGGAGGCGACAGAGAGTCAACACTGGAAACAGATGACTGATATCCGAGAGCGATTCCACTGTCTGGAGTGACGCGCTGAAGAGAACTCTCGCTCAGCTTTGGTTTCTTGAGAGGGCTGTGGAATTCTCCCATACCAATCTCATCGTAGACATCTAGCTCATGGTCAGTGCTGGTAATGGGCAACTGCAGAGATACACAAGAGAGAAAGTGTTAGTATGGAGTGGTTACACATGACTGATAACAACAATAGCTACACACGCTATCAGAGATCGAGTTGTAATGACAATTTGTAGTGGTTAGCGATAGCGATAACTGGTGACAATTATGAGTACACAAAGAACTATAGTACGTGCACGTCTAGACCACAACTACTAATTCTGAGAAGATCATAGAGGGACCAATTAATGACGTACCTTGTTTCTGTCGCTTTGGCTGGTGACAGGTTTCTGTGACGGCACTTGTTGCTGCCTCATGGTGCCCCATAGTCCGGGAGAGACAGTGTGTGACGCTGTAGGGCTACTGTTGGACATCTGGAAGGCTGGGTAGTGTAGGAAAGGGTGTTGATGCTGTTGGTGGTGATGGGCAGTAGAGACAGGGTCCATGTACGTTAGATGAGGTAGCGTCCCTGGATGAGAGTGGTGAGGCATTCTTTGATGGTTGTGCATCTGAGTGTGATGGAATTGATTACCGAGAATGTTCTTCTGCATGTGCGATCGCTGGTATGCAGGATGAATGAGATGAGGCGAGAACTCAGGCAATGGGCAGAACACATCATTGCTCCCCGGGGAAATGAGGTTTGGCGATTGCAGTGGGGAGAAAGGCGTACTGTTGCGAGAACTGCTGCTGAGAGACGCAAGACCAAAGACAGCCTGTTGTTCTTGCTCGCTAAAGTCATCCCAGACGCTGGTTCGGCGATTGTGGCGATCTTCTGCTGCAGACATCTTGGCATTCATAGCAGCTGTGTTGGTAGTAGCAAAGGCATCTCCTTGAGAATGGATGCGACGCTTCTTGGCTTCATCTGACTCCTCTTTGATATTTACTGCAGTAGTGTGGTCTACTGTGGTAGACATGCTTCGCTTCACATTGACCGGCACTCTTCGTGGAGGCATTGGAATCGGTGGTGGAGTGGGAGAATTGAGATGCTTTGAGCATAGTCCGCATTTCTGCGACTCTTTCCAGCAGTCTTGGACTCCGCAGAGACGTCGCCATTGCTTGCCGTTGAACTTCTTCTTGATTCCCTCTGGGGTGATAATGATCTCGCCTTTCTTTACTCCCTTCATGTCCTTGAGCTTGACTCGGGAGCCTCTGATGCTGGTCGGGTAGGCAAGTTGATCCGTGGGAAAGTGATCTCCGGAATGATTGTCCTGCCCAGGTGCGGGACCAAAGAAGGAGAAACTGGCTGACACTGTTGCAGCTGGTTGTGGCTCTATGTGTCCTGATGGCGTATCCATAAAAGGTAGTGCACCTAAGGGTTGCATCGGTCCATATGTGGGCGAGTTGGACGCTTGTTTAGGCTGGTCCTCAGCTTCCTGCTTGTTCTGCTGGACATAGTTGGTGGGTGTAGAGAAAGCTGTCTCTGCTGCCATGCTTGACTGAGATCAGCAGAATCACTAAAGTGTGGAACAAGTTGGGAAGTGATAGACAGGATGTGTATTAGTGTCCGCCCTTCCTGTCAAGACTTGTGACTCGGCTCACTGTATGAAATAGGGAGGTGTGTGAACCACTGACAGAATTAAGAGAGTAACACAGCATAAGTGTACCCGTGTAACGTGATTATTGAGCAAGGTCCATACCCCACCCAGCGATTGCAAATTTCCACTAACCACAAACATGGACCCACGCAGAACAGTCCCGGGCTACAGTATTGTGACTAGCCGTGGTTACCAGCACTGCAAGAAAGCCTACTAACTAACTTAACCTTTTTCTAAACCAAGGACCATGTATAGGCAAAGAGGTATATACCTTAATCCACCAAGACCAAGCTACCAGGAAGGTGTGTGCCTTTAGCCCACTCACTTAAAAGCAATGGTTGATAGATGATACTATATAAGTCCAGTGCTACCACTGTTTCCGCTGAACGCACACTAATTGAAGCTATACAGATGGTACTTGAAGAGATTCACAAGCTGCTCACAGTTTTAAGTACAGACAAACGAAGTTCCGCAAGTGCAAAAAGAGAAGCCAACAAATCTAACTTGCAGACTGATTCATAACAGAGCAGACCATTATCAGTTCGGTGTTGCATGCAACAGGCCACATACATAAGCTGTGTCAACATCTACCTTCTAATCAGAGTGGCTCTGGTAACGGTGATTCCCTACAGCTGTGTAACGTGCTAATGTGATGAGGCACCCGATGAGATAGACTATCATCACAGCTCTAGCATATAGGATGCATTAGGCAAGCAGCATGCAGTAACAAACAGAACACATGATAGCAGCTGTAGCTACAACAAGCAGCAACACTATATTGCTAGTATCAGTTTCCTGTACAATCACATAGTTTCTGCAGCACATCATTGCAACCTAGTTAAGCTGACACAGTAATTTAGCTATGCATGCATGGCTGCAGTGACCCTGAACTAAAAACACAGACACACTTCAGTGCACAAGCCAAGCCCTTCAAGCAATGAGAGTTTGTATAAAATTACACGGCAGGGGAGCAGAGCATGTGGGAGCCCTGTGCAACAACAGGTAGATTCCATTAGTTGACAGAAACTAGTGCACTGCAGGAGCCAATGACCCATGACCTCCAGCACCACAATTTCCAGCAAACACATTCCAGCTTCACATCAGAGCTACAATCTGCAGCTACCTACTCAGCTTGCATCAGACCAATAACCTGTAGCTAACCTACTCAGCTACTATATATCGGCACAACTTATGGTGTCAGAATTTACTATGACAAGAAGAACACAGAGTATGTAGTACTCACCTGTAGCAGTGTACTACACTACACGCAGTCCCTGATTGTAGTGTATCTACTCCACTAGAGTATCCTGCACGCGCTCACTAACAAACAAACTCACAAACCACTGCTATAAGTAGCCTTATCATAGCAGAGCTAATCAATATTCATGACCAGACCAGCCTACACTGCCATAACACTGGCTCCTAAGAGTATCCACCGCATATCCTGTCTATCACCTGTGACATCCCTTTGTCAAAATTGTACATCTGTTGTTCCTTGTGCTTGCATCAATACTGAACCAAAGTTATGACAGTGCATGTCAGTATATGCATGAATTTCATAAAGTGGGTCACCACCATGAAAAACAGTAACATATGCCACAGCTTCAACTCATATGGGCTCTATCAACCGACAGCTGACATTGACAAGAAAATAGCCTCTTGTCAGCACAAACACACACATTTACAATCCACATCAATAAACCCCTGGAGCTGTTTTGCACAAAATATTATAAAGCACTGATTAGTCACAGTTGTGAGTTTTCGGTAAAATTGATGCGTAACAAAATACATCCACTTGCAAAGAGGCCAAATCGATTACATATGCAGTCCAATAGCTGAAGTTCTAAAGTGCAAACCACTAGGTGGATAAGAGCTAAATAGGTTTTCTAATAGTCAACAATGGTACCGGGATTTCCTCCCATAGACCGCTGAGAACACAGTAGTAACCTCTTCACTGATAACGCTAGTCATGTGGCCCCTTGCTATCTGTCTTATAAGGCATCAGTCTACAAACTAAAAATAATCGGTCTTTTGCACTCTATTAACTCTTTTGTGCTCACGGAAGTTTGTATTGCTGTTCAGGTTTGTTATCATAGTTGTAGTCGTGCTCCTAATGCTCAGCCAACACACTCATGACAACTGCTCTAAAACATACAAAACATTCTACTACTACGAAATACTCCACTACCCCAGCAACACTACTCAACCATATTAAACTGACACTACTTAAGACAGCGACTGATATCAAACTGTCCACAAATGCAAAATGAACCAATAGCCCACACCAGTGCTGTAACAATCTTAAAAGTCATTTCGAGAAGTGATGATGAAAAATTCATTGCTTTGTAGACAGTCAATGGAATTTGTCAGCAGATGGCAGAACCCTGATCTCAAAAAGGCTTGTACTTGGGTATGCACAGGCTTAACTAATGACAGCAAGTCTGTGGGAGTCACCTGGCGGGTACAGGCGTGCTATGGCAACAATGTCAAGATCATTACTGTAACAATATTCATGAGGTGCTAGCTCGAAAAAACAATTTCAGTTCACTGCATCTGCACATGGTTTGCATACATGCAAGAGCAGCAAACAGGAAAAGTGAACTACCGTAAACTAATATAGGACCATTGCGACTGTACTACGAGTCTTGCCCACTCAATCCTGCTTCAGGAAATCGCAAAGACTAAACTTTACTCCTTGCAGCGCCGACAAAATCAATGAGAATTTGTTATATAACACACTACCATATACAGCGTGTTACTAAAATCCACTACCATACATAGAAAGATCCTATCACACATGCATACAATAATTTCACTACTTCATCTCTTTCTATAATAGGACAAAAGGAATAACAATTAGGTCACTCATTATTTTAAGAGCACAGGGTTTTCTAAAAATAATTGAATCCCTGGTGAGTCGAAATCGCGTATGGATTCCCACCCCGACTCGAATTGCAGAGGGCATTGAACCATCTGTCGAAATCATCCACCAAGTAATTACAGGTCATGTATTGTACAAGCATGTATGGACAAGTACTGAGGCTAACTAGCATGGTGGAAAGGTGGTGTATAAATGTGTGATGCTTCTGCTCAGTGACACGGTGTTCTCTCACTGTCACCATTGCTAGTACATGATAACAACTACTGAACAACTTGTATCAGTCTAATAAGCCGCTATATAACACAGTATTGACACCCAATACACCGACAGCTATATGGAGACATTAAGATACTGCGACAAAGTATTGAACACGAAAAGTGCTCACTTTTACTACAAAGTTTGCACAACTAATGATATTCATAATACTACAACTGGAGCTAACTGCTGGACCACGAGTAGTACTCGAACGTAGTAAAGCCAAAGAGCTACTAGATTACTCAACGCGCGTGCTGCTCTGCACCGGCAATCTGACAGCATGCTTGCGCAGACAGTGCGCGGAGCATACAAGTAGTTGCATTGCATGCAGCAAGCCGTGAGCTCACCTCAGGGTGCGTTGAGCTGTGAAATTTCTCCTGCAACTTGCAAAGCACTCGGTACAGCTAGACGAGCTCCAGCATACGCCCTGCCAGAGACACAGCAGTCAATCGTTATAACGGCAACCAGCAACACGCACGGTGCCGTGACTACTACACGCGACCACTTCCGTAGTATACGGACCAATTCGTGCGGTCAGTGACGAAACTAATTTACACAAATACACACTGCAGTATAGAAGCCAACGGCTGCAGCAAACCTCACAATAAAATTACACAAACAAAATTAGGGTAACAGAATATCAATTCCAGTTTTAAAAGAAGCACAGAAATTGACCGAAACATCAAGCAACCCTTGCCTCCAAAGAGGTTTTCAGGGAAGCCTTCACATGGAGTAAGTTCAGCCTCTTAGTGTGCCAAGTTTACCGCAAGCAACACAGACCTGCAGAAATATGGTTTTGGGGAAAGAATTATGAACACAGTTGACACGACAAACTAAGTTAACAACTAGCACCGCAACAAAAACACAGTAAACAGGTCCACACGGATACCACGTCTGACGTGTGCACGCAAAAAGGAGCTCTGCTTGATCAAGCTTTCGTGTATAATTTCCCTGATGCAGAACATGATTTCACTAGTTCATTTTTATTCACAGCAAATCAACCATAAGCAACGTCCTGCATGACTGACTGTCCAGAATTACAAGCGCTCAGATAACCGAGACAAAACCAATACAACTCCCGACTACTATAGAACAATTGATGATTATTACACACTCGATATCCCACAATAACCGTTATAAGATTTCGACCAAAATTAAGAGCCAAGAATTGCACGTGTGAAGGTCAAACCTTGTAATGATACAATTATTGCAATAATAAGGTAATCTACTAATGCATTCACCCGTACTAGAGTGAACTGTGGTTAGCTGTATACAGCAAATTATCGGCTGCACAGCCAAAACAAGCAATAAGTTCATTGAATAAAGATTCGAGGTTTGAAATATTTTCAATCAATACTTGCCAACTAAACAATGAATAAGACAAGAATTGATACACTGACAAATATGGACAATGATCAAATAAGCATTTAATGACTGAATTACATAAACTTAATCACCAATAACGAATCTTCATTGGATTATGTGTAGGTGCCAAATCTAACCGTTAGCTTGCATCGATCGATTTATCATCCGTATCAACAAATAAAAGCTCGGGTCACAACACATTCACAAGCAAGCACTCCCTCCCTAGAGAGTTCGAGTCAGATACAAGGTGTGGGTGGGGGAGGATACAAGCAACAAAACACATCACGTCTCCATTGTTCAGAAGTACACTGGATAATTGAATAATTCGATTATAATTGTTAGTCATACAAGATCTTATATAATATGATGAAACCAATATGTGAGTGTGTGACTTTGTGTGAATCACAATTGCATTTAGTGATCTCATTCAGATATGCAGTGTTTTACACACTGGAGAGCCTCTTCTATAATGCTACTATGCATGATTGTACAGTGTGCATTAGCAATGGTTATCTGTGGCAGCGATTCACACATATCACTAATGCTCCATTAGTGATTGTTATCCAGTTGTGCGGTTGGCTGCATTCTGCATCGGTTTCTCTAATGCTGCCCACCAAGTAAACTTAGACTCTTTATCAGTATCGACAGTTTCCAATAAACCGCACTACATCAGCATTTCATAGTAACGGTGGGCGCTGTGGTCACATCACTAAGCAATGAAAATGGTAATGCACAAGATAAGAGTTATCGATCAATCTACCTTACCAACCAAGAGACATCAAGATAGTGTCTGGTAATTGAATGGTTACTGGTCACAGACAATGCAAACAATTGGAGACAGATTGGCTGTCGCAGCTGACTAGAGCTTGAAGCTCAACTGGGTTACCCAGAGTTTACACATGGTCGCGTCAACATGTAACCAAGGGACGGTGTGTACACATGCCATATGGAGTCGCACTTGTGTCTTTTCGTGCAGGAATGCTGTACCATAGATAAAGCCTGCACCACAAGAGAGCACCTATTGGGCTGCTGTACAGAGCAGGCTGCATGTAGCAACCACTGCAGTTTACACAAACAAACAGAAACATAAACCATGCAAGAAATTAGTTGATAAGCATCTTCCTGGATTGCCCCCAGGAGAAACAGGTGCCTAGCTGCACTATCGAGGTATCGTGAGGTCAGTGGAACATTCCAACCAGCCGCTATATACATAATACCTCACCCAGCCCGGTCGTATTCACTGGAATAGCTGAATACCTTACCTGGAGGAAATGAAATGTCCAAAACTGCTCCAAAATTGCTACATACCAAAATAATTAATCTCATAACCGGAGCATGAAGGCAACATTCCTGTCAGCTTAGCCAAATCCGTCAACCAAAGCACCCATAAGGGAAGAGGATGGATACCAGTATAACCATGCTGAAGCAAGGCTGCTCAGGCTAAGGCATTAGTGACATACCTTCACACATTGTCACTGAGAAAACATTGGGTCTTTCACCAAACACATCATGCCTTTCAACTAACTAAGTTAGACGGAAAAGTACACAAACGCTTTAACAGGACCAAAAGCATTAGCATAATCGAATATAAGCCCCACTGTTGAGGCTTGGGTGCAAATTAACATGAGGCTAGGTCCAGCCAAGACTGGGAGAGTTCTGTCTGATTTCACACAGCAACAGTTCTGATGGAGCTAATTCTAAAGTGCTTCAATTGATTGGTCTCTTTCCAAGAATGAAATAGCATAAAACCCACAAATACAATTACATCCTCTACCCTTCCTCTTACAAGCACTTCAGATCTGCCTGCCTTCCACTTAATCAGACAATGCATCCACTTATCTCGGCATTACCAGAAGCACTACATTACCAAGCTTGTGAATACAGCAAAATCACCAGAGTGTACACAGCCAAACACACTAAAGGGAACAGTACTGTGCTTGTGGTATCTGTGGTACTTATCTGATCAACTGATTCAACATGAGCAGACAGTTGCTCAAATTTCACTAAAGGATGCAATTAGCACTCTTGCAAGAGCAGTTTTTTTTAGCTTTACGCATCAACAGTTATTGTTTATCATGTTTATTGTTACCACAGTGTAAATAGTCTAGACATAAGTTTTAAAAACAAGAGCACCCAGTCTTGTAACATACAAACATAATACAATTAAGAAGCATCACTCTGTGTGTACAATATCCCCTACCGGAGTCTAGACATACTTTTTCACCAAAAATGACCCTGCAGTTTTTTAATCAAGGAGCGGATTGTTTTGCATCCTGCATCATTTACACAGATTGCCCAAATATTCAGCATTATTGGCGACACAAGCCCACATACTATACACCACATCTTCTCGTAAACAACAATAATCCAACAGTGGATAACACTTGTCATGATAATAGGATATTTAATACCATCTATGGTAGGTTCAAGCAGAGACAGTGGACTGATTCTACGTACAAGGAGGGATGATCTGACACTGTTTGTTTCCACAGGAACTGAGTGTCAAGCACGGGACAATTCCACTCTGAGGCAAGTATGGACTAGTGTAGAAAATCTCATTAAGTTCTGACCAGAAACCTTAACACACAACATGCACAATGCACGCAACAGCATGAAGATGAACACTTACAAACTAAGCATGGAAAGCTAACTGCAGATTCTGTGAATCAAGAGAAACTCCCTTGAATATAATTTTTAGATTAATTCCCACTCGGCAGTACTAGAGGCTCCAACTGTAAAGTGCCTTGCCAAATTCAATCGAGTTAATCTAATATTAATCAGGCTATAATTTAAATATTTATTATGAACCAGGAAACATACCATAACAAGCTTGCTATGATCTCTGCATGAAACATGAAATCAGCACAAGGAAAGGTGACAGCTACACTTAAGATAAGAGATGTATAGTTTCATATTCTTCCAGCAGCAGGGATTCAGCATTTGTGGGACAGGCTTGAACATGTGTACATGACAAGAGAGTGACCTCGGAATGCAAACTGAAGGACTAACTAGATGCTGCCTGATAATTGCATTCACAGACAGACAGCCAGATGGGAAATTTAGACTACATTAATCTAACCATAATAGAATTCAGCCAGAGTTTTTAATACAGAGACTGCCATATATAGAGATGAGGTGCTTCTTCCTGACTGGTACTGTTCTGATGGTGATCTGGTCTTGTTGACCTCTGTTGTGCAAGGTTTCAGTGCAAGAGATAAATCTCACCAAAGATTGCACAAGACCACATACATATGGCTCCAATGACCCGACATTAACCGACAAGACATTGAGCACTCAACCCTAAACAATAGCCTGTTGAACCAAAAACCTGCAATTAAGGCTTTGAGCACTCAGGTCTACAAACCACTTCAGCTTAGCAGAAGTAACTTGTCAAGTACCTACTTATGAAACCTCAAGTACCTAAACATTCTTCATATTCGAACAAAGCTCAAAGCCTAGCAAAGGGTTTCTTGAACAGAAAGTAAGTTGTTCAGAAACATGGCTCTCTCTCTCCTATGTCTTCTGCTTGGTGGTAGAAGACATGGTTCTGCAAGAGAGAGTTTGTTTTGGTGCAAGTCTGGAAAGGGAATTCTCCTTAGTTCTGACCTTGCATTAAACTTGCACAGGATTCAGTTTCGTAAAACTGAATTAATTCCATTATTAATAAACCACTTCCTAATATTGTTTTAGTGAAAACAAACACATAATTAGAGAGTGTATTATAACACAATACATAGTGTCTCGTATTACAGCTGCTCAATAGTACCAAGCCCTGTAATACTGTACCATTATGTATGTGTATTGGGTTATAGGTTGAAATGCTAGTGTGCTAATTCCTGACATTCTCTGCAATGCATGGTAGCCCAGATCAAGCCATTGGTATGCCGGAGAAGTATCGATCCCTTGAAGCGACAATTCAGTCATTTAGTACCATTTCATGGATGGTTACTGACAAACGAATTACCATGAGGACAAATCAACGAGGCCTGCCCTATGCAGGCACACACACACACTGCACTGCGCTGAAGAGAGGGCTTCCAAGAAAACGAAAAATCGTGTTTTGAAAAGCACCAGATATTGGAAAAATAAGAACAATAATAGCATACCTTAAACCATTCAAACAGTAACTATACTAAAATGAGTCTAGAATGTGGGGCTATGCACGTCACTCCACACGTCTAGGAAACACTCAACAGTTACTATGGTAACAATCAATGCACTAAGCACACACTGCAATTAATGGTAGGAGGATGCCGATTAATCGAATTAGCGTGCAACCAGCCAGTGATGATATTGTCTCGAAATTTACAAACACAGCAAGCCTGGTACTAAGTTGATATGAGGCATGCCTAGGCTTGCTAGCTATTGGACATTATAACCGTTAATAACAGACCACACCCACAGGATTGCTGGCCCCAGAAGTAAAGCAAAAACTGGTTTAGATCACAAATGATGAAGGCATCCAAAAAACATGTTGCGAATTAGATCATATTGATGGTACCACCATACTGCAGGTTACGTAATGGTTCTGTAGCTATGACGATACTACTAAAAGTGCATTTTGATGGTAATTTCGACTAGTATCCCATTGTCTATTGTGCTGACCATCAAAGCAATGCCTAGCTGTAATTCGAGACAACACAGCAGCTGGTAATGTACTGGGGACAGACAAGTACATACCCATGGTAACCGACCATTACCATGGTTAACGGATGTTCCGACAAAAGGGTTAAAATGACGAAATGAAGTAAGTGCAGAGGATATGTAGAGAGACGGCTTTCATGTGAGTTCCGTCACTAGCAATGGTGTAACACGATACCAGCAAATCTCATCGCACTAAATACCTGACAAAGCCTTTCTCCCACAAACTAACCAAACACTTAGCATGCTAATATGCCCACACACATAGCCTGCAATACACACTATAATCTCCATAAGCTTGTACATGAAAACTGAGTAAGTATTATTTTGAACCCACGCGTACGTGAGATAAGCACAATGTCAAGTACGACCTGTCTTAAAGCAGCCGGTCGCAGAGGAACTAGATATTTGCTGCGTGGGTGTTAAAGTGACCAAGCACTCTACATCAGTCACAACATACAGGATGCTTCACACGAGAAATAAACAACCGCTCATCAAGTCAATAAAACTATAACACACACAGACAAACAGAATCAACAGCAACACTGCTATCATACAAAAATGAATAGGTCACAATGCAGCTGCACTATACTTGATAAATCTAAGCAGATTGATATGTCATATTACGTACTTATACACCACACGTTTTTCTTATTATCGAGTAATTGCGTCAGCTAGCAAATCCACTGGCGGGCTATTAGTCAGAAAGGAAGCGAAATTAAGATTGCGTTACAGATAAGATCGAATTTCAAAACATCAAAAGAAGGCACAAAGCTAACAGTATTGCCATACCTGATATAAACACCTCTATATCATGTAAACTTTGCACCAAAATAGACCCTACAAAGCTCACAAAGAGGTTCACTGTACAAATGAAATAATAAAGCAAGCTAAAAGGTACATTGCCCATTTCCTAATGGATTGTTAACCTGTTGTTTTATCATATGAAACACCGTATCACGTCAACATGTACTAAAACAAACTCTTGAAAACTCAAAGAGGGCAATGTACAATTTATAATTAAGTGTAAAATCTCCCCCACCAATTCTTTTAAAGAGGCTACAGCGGTTTTATTACTCCTTGCAACAGCCACAAAAGCGTAAAGCGTGATCCGTGCCTTATTTGGAATGTTTATTACATTGCGTGATGGTTGACGCTTTAGATTGCAAGAAGTAGTGAAACTGCTGTAACAGCACAATAGAGCAAGCATGTATGCCTACCTATTCCGTGTTCCCAACTCCTACCCTCAGCATGCTGTCACTGAAGGATCTTCACCAGACCGCTTGGTGATATGCAGCTTGACCACCTCTTCAGCGGATGTTGGGTGGATACCCACAGTGGTCTGGATGTCACTCAGTGACGCCCCACACCTGAAAACAATAGTAGACAATAATACATTATACTATATCAGAATTATAATTTTTCGTGTTTATAAGCAACAAATTATGTGCTTGTTAAGATGCAATTAGGATAATGGATTCTGATCTCAAGTGCATCATGAAGCATCGTCATGTTTGTGTGGTTGTGTGTGGCTGGGGGAATCCCGAGGTACTCCCCTTGTAAGAAGCCAGTTAGTGAATGAGTGTGGTCAGTGCCTCCACAAATGTAGACCTAACTTTATTTGCACAACCATGTGACTTACTTCAGTGCTACAGAGAAGCCCTGCAGCATTTCACCGGCGTTAGGTCCGGTAAGGTGTAAACCAACCACTTTCTCCCCAACACATACCATCTGAGCAAAAAGAAGGAGAGATCAGCTCTGTCACAGCGCTCAATCAACCTTGATGTAGCAATGGCTGGCATCTCTCTGAGGTAGATAGTATTCCAGTGGTTTGTAGTAAGAATGGTAAACCTGTAAAGAAGCGGAGGATGATGTGTGGAATTCAACAAGAATTTTATCGTTATTGTCTGACCGCCACTGAAACACTCAATGTAAGGCAGTGTCAGAACAATACTGATGGATACAGTCTGTGAATCACTAAAAATGTGTCATGCAACATCATGTCATGCGTAATGTCAGTCTTCTTAAAATTCCTTATTTTTTTAGTAAACACATGGTTTTCAAAAACTTTATGCTCAACGGTGTGCTGTACATGCAGTCTCTCAGTAGCTATATAATATGAACTGATCACTGTGCTGTTCTCTGAAAAGTGGTGGCTGTCATTGCAGCAGGGCAAACTGTATTGTGTTGCTTGGGACTTGCGCAATTTCATACTTTAGTTACAGTCCTCAATATTCTCTTGTTACTGACCTCAATATTCTCTTCTCCATGCTGCGCAATGGCAGATTCTTCAGACATGCCCACTGAGCCAAACTCAAGCGGTGTAAACACAGTGGTTGGTATCTAGGCAACAACAGAGTCTACTCTAACCATGCATGTGCATGCCTCAATGCTAACCATATTGTAATTCATCAGTTGCTGGCTCTGATTGAATAACCTCTGTGCTAGCAGCTTGCCGGCTTGAATAGCAACTGGAGTAAGTTCAGGCCTTCCCTGGAAAAATAAAAAAACCGAGTTTTCAAAAGTGAGGCTTGTAGAAAAATTCTACTTCAAGAATATATGATATTACCGACCCAAATATATGACCCGTTTATGATATTAATTTTAGCTAAGTTTTTATGATGTCTGTCACACTCTTGCGACATAAAGAAATCACCATTTTCATCGTTAATGCACTATAGTATATCATAGGCTTATTTAGCCACAACTTAATGCATTGCATAATTGAAACCCATACAAATGAGCTGTCTTGTTCCTTGGATTTACGAGGAACTGTATCAGCACAGCATACACTAGCAGCTGCCAGAGACACTGTGTGGTTTCATGTACTTGGTGCCCATGGCAACATATGGCTTGTTTATAGAAAGCAGCTGGGATAAATAAATAACATGTGGTGCCTATAATAACATTAAAATAATGTCATTATTATCTGAGCTTTATTGGAGGTACCAGCGGTTACACCTGCATCACGTCTCAGCCGCTAAACGAGATTATGCACAGAAACGACTCAATTATGAGACTAAGCAAAATTGAGATAAACATGATAAATATAGAGCTTGGATCAGAATAAGTATGGTAATTTCACAAGTCATCCCTGAATGCATTTGATGGGCCGGTTTGTCTCACGGTTTGTCTCATGTAATCTACCAAACTTACATGAAACTCGTCAGCAAGAGATTGGTGACTATAATTATCTCACAAAAGTGGTCAACAAGACTCTGTGTGTGGGTGAGCCCAAGTCTAGCCTATACTATTATGGTCCAGTCTAGTCCACTTGCAGAACAAAGAGAACAGTACAAGCTATATGTCTGAATACAACCGTCTGCACATGCTAATGAACTCTCTCCTCTCCCTCGGGAGAACACTTGTAATACCTCAAAAAGCCGTGACTGGTGATTGTAATTTAAGTGCTGCCCTTCTCACAGACTTATATTTTGTAATCTAATTGTCACCCTGCACTTACAGAAGCAACGTCTCCAATGGCGTACACATTCTCACCAGTAGAGGAGTCTCGTTTGTCCACTATTATCCGGCCGGTGCTGTCTACCTCCACCCCAGCACTGGGCAGACCAAGGCTAGCCGTAGCAGCTCGGCGACCTGCTGACAACAATCACAAAAACCGCTCCAAAAACAAATGTCTCACCTGTTGCAAAGAGTACAGTGTCAAATTGTTCCTATAGGTACAGACAGGCACAATCAAATCATTGAACAGTTCTAATACCATTTGCTCTAGTCCAGTGTCTAGGTCCCTGTAAGAGACAGCCAGACTGTCTGCTTCTTTGCGAACAGCTGTGGGAATGCATTTTCGGATTACCTCCATGCCTTCTTTCTCCATGTGGTGGACAACAAGTGCAGCTAAATCCTGAAGGACAGAGAAAGTTGACACAGTCAATGTTTGTCAGAATAGATGTGGAATTCAAAATTCAAAATATTCTGATGTCATTGCACATACAAGTGATCTGGCATACCTGGTCAAAGCCTCTCAGAGGAATGGAACGCATCATGAGTGAAGTCGGATAACCCAGACCACGAAGAAAACCAGCACATTCCAACGCTACATCTGAACACCCAAAAGCGTCAAGAGAACAACAACAATGAAACAGTCACATAAAGCCACAAAGGCTCTAAATAACTCTGAGGATACAGCTTGCACCAATCACAAGTCTGATGAGAAAAGGACGGATAGACTCAATGGTAACATAAATAGTGTATAAAGGCATACGTTCTTCCAGGAGGTCGATTCAGAGAGAAAAGGTCATCACTCGATATACCGAACTCAACTGCTCCAGGTATCTGCAGTAGAAACACACAAACGAGGATAATTCTGATGCACAAACTCCGCCTACTATCTGTCACCAGTAGCAACGAGTGTACGTACATCAGGATAGTATGGGCGGCCTCCAACAGCAACTACGATATAGTGGGATTTTAGATCTTGCTAACAGAGAATAAACAGCAAAATAAAAACATCAAAGTAGGATCAGACTCACAGTGCTGCCGTCTTTCAAGGTAGCTCGGACGGTATGAGAGTCAGTCAATGAACCACGAGCATTCAAATACTCTACACCTCTGCACAAAAATTGAGTTTCACAAAAAATTTTGGGCACAAAATTTTGAAAGCGAGTTCATTTTGCTTACTTTTCGTTTAGCTTTACACGGTGACCCCAGTTGAGAGAACGAACATGACTGGTTACAGCAGAGACTAACTCTTGCCTGCATAGATAGTACAATAGATTCAGACTGGTCTACACAAAATTAATAGTGTCAATTTTGCACTAAAGCTGACCAAGAGTGAGTGAACTTGTTGTTACCATTCCATCCGTAATATTCAGCATCCTAAAGGTTAAATAAATACACGCCCACATGCACGTGACTGTGGTACAGCTATTATTGACCTTCATACTTTGACCCAGTAGCGATGCTTGGTGCATCAACTTTTTTGGAATGCAGCCAACGTTGACGCAAGTACCTCCCAGTCCCCAGACTGACCCTGAGAGAGAGAGAGAGAGAGAGAGAGAGAGAGAGAGAGAGAGAGAGAGGAGGGAGGGAGGGAGGGAGGGAGGGAGGGAGGGAGGGAGGGAGGAGAGAGAGAGAGAGAGAGAGAGAGAGAGAGAGAGAGAGAGAGAGAGAGAAGAGAGAGAACGTGAAAGAAAGACTAACTTAGCTTACCTTGAGGTGATGGAGTCACATAGTCTAACACAGCCACTTTCTTGCCAAGTAGTGCAGCTGCAAACACCAAATATGCAATGCTGTAAGTGAAGGAGTTGCTCAAATTCAAACCTTCTTTAGAGCATGCAAGACCTCCAGAACCACCTCCTAGCACAACCAGGTCATACTCAGAACTGGAACTAGACGCTACAAACAAAGATATGTTCAGCGCGTTTTTCATATAGAGGCAGCTTACCCGAGCTCTCCGGACGGGTTACATGCTGTGCCAGCACACGCAGACGCCTGGCTCCTGTCGTCATTCGTGTTCTACAAACGAGCGACGCCATTTAAAGCAACTTAGGAGAGTTTCAACACTGCTCTGACAGCCATTTTTGCACGTGTAGTAAAATGGGCGGGGCAATGTCAAAATCTCCGCCCACCTGCTTATTGAGCGATCAGTATTACAGATCATGTGATCAGGATCAGGAGTGCAAGGCTTGGAGCGGAGATATAGAATAAAGACAGCTGCTCCTGAATTCATTCTTGAAAGGTATAATACTCTATACTTGGCGTCTTCTAGTTGTTTAGTAGATCGTGTGCATGACGATGTATAAACAACATTTTAATGCCACGCCCTCATTTTTATAGATGGCAGCGAACTTTACTAATGCAGAGCTCAGTTCTCCTTCACTGCTGTCTTTTGATGAGACCTTCAACTTCAGTCAGTTTGTCAAAGAACATCTAGTTGTTGATCAGTCTAAAGAAGTGGCCGAGGTTATCACCAAGTCCGCTCACATTGTTGGGCAAGAGAGGGATGGCAGCGTCTTGTTCTCCTGGGATGTACCAGTAGGTGCCTCGTTGAGTCGATATGTAACCAAAGTGGGTCTCTACTCCACTTCTCGCCTCTCGTATCAAGTCTTATATACGCACGATGAAACCATTACTATCATCTGTGCCTCTGTCAATGCTGATCGGACGCTGTTAGCTTTCTCTACTCGTGAAATAGCCGATACTAATGTCAGTTACGAGAGCTTCATAGCTGAGATCCAGCCACAAGGAAGAATGCTGTCTCTAAACTTGGGTAGCTGTGACTTTCGCAAGGTCCAATTCATATATGCGTCATCTCAAAACGGAGGCTCGCGGCGACCGAATCGCTCACCCTCTCTCAACGCTCGGCTACTGGTGATCATTCCCGGTCACTGGATCTGCCTCTACATCTTTAATCTTGAGACGGTGGATAAAGGAGTGATGATAACGCGCCAACCAAAGAGTAGTCTACTCACAGAGAATGCTCCATGGTATCAGTGGGACCCTGTAAACCAATGGCTCTATTATACTCGTTTTGAAACCACCGCATCGGGCTCTTCTCGAAAGACTCGCAACTCTCTCATGCTGTGCGTACTGTCGTTTGAGGAATCTGTTGAGCACACAGTGTTCACTGTTTCTCTACCTATCTCTTACCCGAGTGATCACTACCTGGGCTCAGCCACTTTCTATGACAACCAAGTAGCTCTCTCTCCACCTATTCATGAGCTCAACATGTGCGTCCTTCACAATGATGAGGGTCTCTGGTGTGTTTGTCTCCAGAATCCCGGCAAGAACGCTGCTATGTCGTCGCCACAGCCGACACGCAAACAAGGAGATCAAGAGGCTGAGACAGAAATCCATTACTCTGTGTTCATTATTCACAATGGTCACGTGATGGATGCTCGTGTCACGTTGCCTGGTTCATCTACCAGGCAATACCATCTCAGCTTCATGCTGTTCCAGTCCTGTGTCGTTGCGTACATTCCTGGTGTTCTCTTTCATCTTCTCAATGTTGGACCTAGGACCGATCCCTGCCATCATCTCATTCTTGATCACGTGAACTCGCCGATATTACCAACCATGCAAGGATCGACCGCCAAGGTATTTGCTCCGGCGAAACCACACGCTGACTGCCCTATTTTAGTCAACGCTGTATCTACTGACAACGGTTACTCGATCATGGATACAGATTCTCAGATAATCTACAACTGCTGCCTGGATCCAGCTGGATTATTGGAGCTGTTCAAGAATCCGTCTACTTCTCCGCAAACACAAGAAAGTTTGCTTCACTTGATGTTGGTTACGTTTCAGCTTCACACCGAGGTGCTCAAAATGCTTGAGTATGTCTGCCAGACACCGGTTTCGTTGTCAGATCCGCGAATATTTGCCGAGTTTCTCATGTCTTTTAGTTATTCCTGTGTTGAATCGGACTATCGACACTATCTGGTGAAGCAACTGCCTCTGACAATTTCAAGAACCTATCAAGGCGGAATTTATCGCAACAGCAATGGGTCGAAGTATGTGCTTCTTCGTTGCTCAGAAATGCAAGGTTTTATCAAGCAGGTCTTGGTACAGTCCGACCAGAGAATGCTGGCTATTTCGGAAGATGAGCGACTCATGTTTGATTATCCGCGTAATGACCGCTTCAATCAACTGGTCTATCTCTCGTATCTCAACCAGCCAAATGTCTATCAACGCATTAGCATTGAAGAAATTAGCTCTCGGGCGTCTTCGCCGGCTGTTCTTTTCGCCTACTTTAACAGTGGTGCAAGCAATGTCGTAAAGAAAAAGGCTGCAAAGAGGAAGAAAATTACCACGTCTCCTGAACACCTTCACAAGAGCGGCTCTATAATGGGCCGTTTAAAACTTCTTATTAACTCACCTAAATCAAATCGTGCCTCAGCCAGTGACGAAATCGTCGATGACATGCCGTTCCTTTTGCCCGATGAGGATCTTAATACGGAGCAGTTTCGGAAAGACGTGATCATTCAAGATCTCATTAGAAAGTCTCTAGGACGAAAGTTGAAATTGACTAATAAAATCTCAAGTACTCATGTGCAAGCCACTGCTGAAGGCTACTGGGAAGAGCTGCAAAGGGCATCTCTCATCCTCCTCAAAGTAATCTGGGAGTCACTGGAGTTCACCATGGCTACTCATCCTCTGTTCGAGTCGATCCATCGCCAGGCATCGTCTTCCGAGGTTGTTTTGTTTGAACTGCTGGAGTCGTACCAAATGGCGCACATCGAAGTGGGCCTGCCTCTGCCATCAGGATTCCATACTCTGTTCATTTCCATGGGATATCTGTGTCTTGCTCCAGTGGTCTTCTTGCAATACCTTAAAAATGGAGTGTTCACTCCAACCACTCGATTCCTCCACCTACTCTTTACTCAGTGTGAGGACGTTGACGACCACATTCTCTTTGAGATTCTGTCTTTGTTGGACGAGGACTTGATGGAGATCGGCATGGGCATGTGGAAGAGTCCAGTACTTAGTATGTTTGCTGTCAGACAGAGCTAAAGTACTTAATCATCATTGTATTATAATAAAAAATTAATTATTATGAATAATTATTGTATATTATTATACTGAGTGTGTGCAAGTAAAATTAATATGTAATTTTGATTTTATGACCACTTGATAAAACCATAATTTTTGTCTATGATAAATCTTGTTGCACGAAGGTAATGCTACTTTTCTCGACTATTGTTTGGTTTGGCTTGTTTAGCTGCCTGCCACCTTGTGACATCATCGAAAATAATTAGGTCCACCCACCGGTAAAAACGAGGTGCAACATGGCTGCTGTCAAGACCATAATTTTTATCGTTGCTTGCTTTGGGTTGTTTACCACCGCAGAAAGCAAGCTTCATATGGACGTTAAAGATGATTCCAGCTACACGATCTCACTGAAAGGCAAGCTGTGGTTCAACAGCGGACCCACGTCAGTTCGTTGGAACGGCAACTGGTACTCCACTGATGATGCCACTCTGAAGCTGGTCAACCACACAGTGTCTGACGGAAAAGACGTCTGGGGCAATTTTTCATCGGTCAGGTTACTGTGGATGTCTGCAAAAGGAGATTTTAGCTACGCAACGTACGTCAATGAGTACGATAACGATTCTATCTACGTTTTTGTTCAGGAATTTCTTAACGGAACGGTAAACGCTTCTACTGGAAGCGATGACAATACAATATCCTCCTTCCCTTGCTTTTTAGTGGAGGATCTTGACCTGAAAAGAGGTTATCTAACTTGGCATGGAAATCAGGACAAATATCTGTCTGCTGACAAATGGTCATCGAGCGTACCAGTCTATGGAAAAGCTGACGGTGGATTGCCGCTTGTGATTTTCGACGAAGATCTTGAAAACACGGTTGTTATTTCACCATTGACTAATTTCATCGAAGCGTCACAGGGCACGTGGAATCCAAAAAGTGCCAAAGCTCCTGCAATCGGGATTGGGTTAGTAGGGTCTGTCGATTCAGTACCTCAGAACTACGTCTTCAAAAGTGTTTTGGTCGCTGGTGAAAATATTACCGGCACAATGGCAAAATGGGGCTCTCTGATGCGAAAAATGTACTCTAAAGAAAGTGATGTTCGTAAGACTGACTTCAGTATTAACTATCTTGGTTATTGGACTGACAATGGAGCTTGTTATTATTATAACACTGGACCTTATCTTAATTATGAACAGGCACTGATTGCTGTCAAAGAAGATGCGGATGAACAGGACATCCCTTACAGATATCTTCAGTTGGATTCATGGTGGTACTACAAGGGAGTGGGTAATGGAGTCAAGAACTGGACGGCAATGGCAGATGTCTTTCCTCATGGTATTGACTATGTTGTTGAGAAGACAGGTTGGCCGATTGTGGCTCACAATAGATTCTGGTCTTCCAATACTGATTATGCTGAGCAGAATGGAGGCAATTATACCTTTGTGGTTGACGGTAACTTTGCTCTACCGAATGATTCTAGTTTCTGGGACTTTCTTTTGTCATCGTCTCAAAAGCAATGGAACTTGTCAGTTTATGAACAAGACTGGCTGGACACTGAGTACAATGGCTTGAAGGAGCTTCAGAGTGATCTTACTCTTGGTAGAACCTGGCTCCATCAAATGGGAGAAGCAGCTACCAAGCTAGGACTGACCATCCAGTACTGCATGCCCTGGCCGCGACACATCATGCAGAGCTTAGAGGTACAAGCAGTTACTCAAGTTCGTGTGAGTGATGACTATAGACCTGGTAACTCACAATGGATGATCGGAGATACTACAATGCTGGCTCATGCTCTTGGATTAGCTTCATTCAAAGACAACTTTCACTCCTCTCCAATTGAGAAAGGATGCATGACTTTACCAGAGCCGTATCCTGCTCTTGAGACTTACGTATCTGCTATTAGCGGAGGACCGATTGGACCAAGTGATGCAGTGGGCGGGGCTAATAAAACACTCATTATGGCTACCTGTATGTCTGATGGTAGATTGTTGAAGCCATCTCGACCAGGTATGCTGCTGGACAGAGCATACCTTGTAAGAGCTTTGGGAGTTAACGGCCCTGATGGTGAATTGTATGTTGGCTATACTGAGGTTGGTAGTACATGTACTTGTGAACTTATAATGCATTAATTTTTTCATTTCTCTAGATTACTAACTTCACATGGTATCATATGTTAATTGCAGAACTAAACAATGACTTTGTCTTGAACCAGCAGGATCTTCCTCCATCGAACTCATACTTTCCACAAAGCCAGTTCAAATTCTACTTGGCGTTGCAGCATGACCTCAACGGAACAGTCACACGCATAGAAAGAATCCCAAGTCTCTCTCTCCCCTTTTTTGTACGAGCCTGCAATCGCTCTGACTTTCAGTACTGGACTTTTGCTCCTGTATTTGATGACATTGAAATGGCTCTGATTGGGGAGATGAGCAAGATAATAACCGTCTCTGAGACAAGGTTTCAAAGTGTAGAAGCTTCCAAGCTACGTGACGGCGGAACAGCAAGCTACATGGTTACCATGCAGGGAGCACCAGACGAAGTGATTGATATCAGCATTCTTGACCTGAAGACCAATGACATGAAGACAGTTACGTGCAAATTTCCATCATCTGGTGGAACAACTGTATTGCACCTTCCTTATATGACGTGCCAGTAAAGAATTTTTGATTTGTGTCGTCAATTTTTTTTAAAATCACTAGATACACACGTGGTATAATAGCCAAGGCGTGATCTTTGTATTGACTGCCTTCGACTGCTTTTCTGGTGTGCGTGGCTAATCTGTCTGTAAACAGCTTGTCCTACTGAAGTGGTATGCTTTAATGGCTTTGAATAGCGATACAGATGAGATCGAGCTCCTAAATATCCGCCGTTTTTCTGAAAAGGGCGGATTGGACCATCAAGTTTCACAGAGCGAAGACGAGGAGGTGCCAGTTCATACAGGCAGCCCTCTAATGCGCAACCAAGGAAAGCGTAAGATAGTCACAAAGAAGGCCCCTCTGGGAATCTTTCTACTCGAGTATCTCGGTTTGTTCCGCTTCAAGACCAGGAAATGGTAAATTCTTTATCATTCACACGTACCTTCCTCTCATGCACCTTGTATTTCTTCTCCATGTAGCTACCAAATCTATATCTTCACTCTCACTTTCTTAGTGTACACTGCCTATCACATGTCCAGGAAACCGATCAGTGTTGTTGCTGTGAGTGCATGTTGCAAACAACTACACATGACGCTCATTTCTGCTGTTTCAGTCTATTCTGGCTCCCAACTGTAACCAAAGGAACGTAGTCAATGCCTCAGAAGGAGCATGCACTGGGGGACTCACTGAGAACTCTTCCTTACATAATATCACTGAGGGCTGGGCTCCATTTGGTTAGCTCTGTCAAAGATACTTATCTTACAGCACCGATATTTCCCAGATGGAGATGACTGTAAGTCACTGATAGGAGCAATAAACTACGCCTTGCTATTCTCTTACGCTATATTCTTAATCGGAAGGTGAGATGGTATGTCCCATTACCTCACAACCTTACTGTAGTATAATCGTAGTGGTTTGATCGCTGATCGGGTCAATCTGAGATACTTTTTAACAATTGGGATGTTGGGTAAGTTGTTAAAGAAACAGGGCGGTTTAGATAGCTAGTTAGATATGTTTATTTTCCTATTTTATCACAGGGTGTGGACTACTCGTTGGTCTCATGGGTGTGGCTTACTTTGCACAGATCCACACCATTGTTTATTTCATCTTTGTTCAAATCGGCGTTGGAGTGTTCCAGGTACAGCTCCTTGTACACTTATGGTAATAATTTAGGTCTTTGCAGTCTACAGGCTGGCCGGCAGTGACGGCTGTCATGGGGAATTGGTTTGGTAAGAGGAACAGAGGGCTCGTGCTGGGGGTGTGGAATGCCCACACCTCGTTAGGTAACATACTAGGAACTGTTATTCCAGCTATCTGGGCCGATAACAGTGATTCACCATGGTGAGGATGTGAGTGGGTGAGGGAGGGAGCAAGCGAGTGAGGAAGTAAAAGAGTGAGTATCCGAGTGAGTATCCGAGTGAGTGAGGAAGTGAACAAATGAATGAATGAGTGTGTGAGCAAACAAGATAGTGAGATGCAAGTGTGTGTGAGTGAGTTATTTTTTATTTGCTTTAGGGGATGGTCATTCTTGGTTCCTGCGTTTGTGATGGTACTCGTGGGTGTGATCGTGTTTCTATTTTTAGTAACAGGTGAGTTGTGTAATTATTGCTGGGCTATAAATAGTTGTATTTGCAACAGACCCCACTCACGTTGGACTGACACCACCCAAACATCATCTTGATGAAGTAACTGGTACAAACTCCTTTTATGGGCATTTACTGATCTATTATAGGTGACTTCCTTGGAAAATGGAGAACTTGGAAATGCTAAAAAATCAGATGACGAGAATGTGATTCTGATCAAGGAAACGAAGGAGTCGAATGGGAAGACATTGATTACTGTTAGTAATGTTGATATTATGACGCTCACGCAATGTTTTGTATTGTCTGCAGCCTCAGAAGAAGAAAGCTGTTGGACTATTTACTGCATTGAAAGTGCCAGTAAGATGCTTTACTAGATGTAGTGTCTATGCTCTCTCTACCTTCCTCCCTTCCTTCCCTCATCCCTCCCTCCCTTCCCTCATCCCTCCCTTCCCTCGTCCCTTCCCTCATCCCTTCCTTCCTCCCTCCCTTCCCTCATCCCTCTCTTCCTCCCTCCCTTCTCTCATCCCTCTCTTCCTCCCTCCCTTCCCTCATCCATCCCTCTCTCCCTACCTTAATCCCTCCCTTCCTTCCTCCCTCCCTTCCCTCATCCCTCCCTTCCTCCCTCCCTTCTCTCATCCCTCTCTTCCTCCCTCCCTCCCTTCCCTCATCCATCCCTCTCTCCCTTCCCTCATCCCTCCCTCCCTTCCTCCCTACCTTCATCCCTCCCTCCCTTCCTCCCTCCCTCTCTCTCTAGGGTGTGATAGAGTTCTCATTGGCGCTATTCTTCGCCAAGCTTGTCTCCTACTCGTTTCTCTTCTGGCTGCCATACTATGTCGTCAATACTCGTGAGTGTGTGAACATTTGCAGGTGCAGCTGTATTACAGCTTGTGTGTTATCAGGCATTGGTGGTGAGTGTGTTAGCTATGAAACTGCAGCTCTGCTAGCTACACTGTTCGATATCGGAGGAATAGTTGGTGAGTTAATAAGACTGATTTTGTAGCTAAAACTGCCAGTGCTTCAGTATTGCTGAAATACAAGTATATGAGTGGGCGGAATCAAACGCACCGCGCTTCCTGTAAATCACGTATTTCGTGATCCCCGCCCACCGTACAATATAATGCCCATATTGAACATGCTTTAATTCCCATTATAGCGCGCTGACGCTGATTCACTCGGTTATAGCGTTACAGCTTGATCTAGTCAGCCGCGGCATAATTATACTTTAAACCACTTAATATAGGTAAGTCGTGCTCTACGTGATTTATGGCACTCGGGCTGTGGTCTCGTGCCATAAATCACGTAGAGCACTCCTTACCTACATTAAGTAATACCAAGGGCGTATAGAGAAAGAGGGCATGCAACTGTCAATCACTCTGTAGGATAGCGAAATACTTATTGTTACTAAAAATAAACATCAATTAAACTCCGTATACCTTTAGTATACAGTGCATACGTCAGTACGTATGCGGAGAGTGCAGAGAAAATGGCTAGTGCAGGTCTAAACGGCGGCATAGTGACAGTAGTAGCTGCTCGCCCTTGTCTGTAACCGCTAGACGAATGCTTGTCGCTAAATGCGTGAAGGGAGGCACACTAGTTCGCGCATTCTTCAAGCTGGAAACCTGAAATTCGTGAGACTGTCGCTGCCCGCTACTGTAGCTTGCGTTTGGAAGAAAGCCAAGATCAGCTGTGGATTGTTGTATCTGTAGTAGGAGAACACTGGCATAGGACTGGTACCGCTGTGCTTGGGATCGCGGGACAGGCCGAGACAGGCTGTATCTGACTGAATAAGCGTCATTAGTTACCGCCTACTTTTTTCTACGTCAGCAATTGATGGGCGTAACTTCTAATTTTAGTAACAATAAATATTTCGCTATCCTACGGGAGTGATTGACGGTTGCATGCCCTCTTTCTCTATACGCCCTTGGTAATACATAAGAGCATGATACACAAGCATTATCCGAAGTTTTCTGTGATTGATTTTATGTCAAGAATAATATTTGGTGTCTATCTGCATTGAATATTTATAATATGACCTCATGTCCATGGTTTGGAGACCCAGTGTTGTTCCACAGGTAGTATCAGTACAGGAGTTATATCTGATCTATTGGGAGCTCGTGCTATATCATGTGTCCTTATGATGTACCTAGCTGTCCCTACAGTGAGTCCCATCAGCAGTAACGTAGACCTTGTTCTATTAATGTCTCTCTTTATATCAAGTTGTTTCTTTATCGATTCACTGGTTCAGCATCTCTTGAGTACACGATCAGTAAGCAGTGCCTGTGGTATGGAATTTATTTACCTTTTTTTTCTTAGTTTTGATACTCCTAAATGGGTTGTTTATTAATGGTCCCTACGCTCTCATCACGACTGCTGTTGCTAACGATCTGGTTTGTAGTAATACAGCTCATCACTCGCTCAATAATGGTGTCTTTTCATCCCAGGGTACGCACAAAGTATTGACAGAAAATCAGAAAGCCAAAGCAACAGTGTCAGGCATTATAGACGCAACTGGATCGATTGGTACAGTACTCGTCATTTTTTGTGCTGAAATGTTTATTTTTGCATTCTAGGAGCAGCATGTGGTCCATTACTGACAGGAGTGATCTCGGATCATTTTGTGAGCATCTAGACTTGCATGGTTCTTGCAATGCTGAGGCGAAGGGTGTGAAGTGTCATCTTCATGCACTAATGTGTTAAGTGAAGTCTTTATTCGGATGATCAGGATTAAAAATAACTTTATTACTGCACAAAAAGACCATTGTGCACTTTCGTTTCAGCATTGCAATGAGCCTGAGTATCACTGTATTATGAACTTGTTGACTTCTGTAGGGGTGGAGCAACGTGTTTTATATTTTCATGGTCTCGTGTTTTCTGTCATCACTGGTCAGTGGTACCTAACATTGATCAACACTGTTGTTATTGATCTGTAGATGCTGTCTCGAGTGCTGTTTAATGAAATCAGAAGTTTTTATCGAAGAAGAAGGTACAGTTGCAAGCGTTTACTACAGTATTACCGTACAGATATTTGTGAAATGAGTGCTACTCACTCATTCACTTACTTGCTCTCACTACCCCCTCACTCACTCACTCACTCACTCACTCACTCACTCACTCACTCACTCACTCACTCACTCACTCACCCCCTCACTCACTCACTCACTCACTCACTCACTCACTCACCCCCTCACTCACTCACTCACTCACTCACTCACTCACCCCCTCACTCTCTCACTCACCCCGGCCCCCCACTCACTCACTCTCAATACTATCTTTATGCTCTATTCAGATCATTAAAGTGCTATCTGTGCTGGACTAAAATTTGCAGGAAACTAACATGATCAGTCGTAATTTATTTAATCTTTGCATACAATTATCAAAATAAATAATTATTTATAAACAGTGCGTTAGTGTATCAATTATAAAGTCACGCAGCTATATCTCTAGCGAAAACACCATTTTTGTGAGATATAGTCAGCAACTGAACGTGCCCATCTTGAGCGACGGAGTACTTCACCTATAACCAGTCTTGTGAGAAACTGCAAAAGAATCAACAACTAGATATATGCTAGTATCCTCTGCTTACCAAAGATGAAATGAGTTCTGAAGCCATCATCAGAAAGAACACATACTGCCAACCAGAATGATCGCTGCCCTGTGGAAAGACGGGAGATCTTAAATCACACAGCACTTCATTCTGAACTACGTACTAGACCGGAGAGGTACCCAGCAAGCAACGGCCCTATGGCGGCACCTGTATGTATTTAGCAATGCATAAAAGTTTGAAGTCACAATATTTCCATACCAATCGATCCTGTTCCATCAATGATAGCTGATACAGTTGCCTTTGCTCGCTTGCTGTCTTTCAGGTCTTTGTGAGTGCTCTGTGAGAGGGCGAGAATAAGCAATCCAACTTGTAGCTTTACGCTTAACACACTAGTCCTGCTCACCAAATCAGTTGAGACGGCAGTGGTGATGAGTGCATATGGTCCATTGACAAACAAACCGCTGAGAATCAATAAAACTGAGAAAAACGTTACCGGTCACAGTGAGTAAAACTGAACTTACTCACGAATGCCGCAATATTTAACGGTCCCCAGTAGAAACTCATGGCAAGCTGTGGTAAGTAAAGAGGACAGTGTACCAGCAAATCATTGTGTGTGTGTGTGTGTGTGCATGTGTGTGTGTGTGTGCGTGAGTGCGTGTGTGTGTGCATGTGTGTGTGGTGATGTACACATACTGTTGGTATTGAGAAATACAGCATTGCTATGCATATCACAGCTCGCATGTTCAGTAAATCAGAGAACAGTCCTGTCAGTATGCTGCCTGCGTTGAGGTAATAAAAATTGTGATCAATCTTAGGTAGTTATTACTAACCGAGAACTCCGCCCACATCGAACAGTGATGAATACCAATCTGCATCTTGTGGAGTAAATGTGTGACCTCCAACAGCTGTAGCAGATACACAGTAGTAAGGTGTTGGTCATCTCAATAAAAATTCTTACGTGTGTTCTTTATGAACAATGGAAGCCAGAAGAGAAACGTGTATGCAACCAGTTTGTTGAAAAACAGAGCAAGTGAGTACTCTATGACACCCTGTAAAAAGGCAATGTACTCATAATCATTAGCCGGTGGACATAGACTTACTGGTATCCTGAGAGCAGAGAAGAATCCAATGGCGGACGATTTCTGATGAAGAGATTCAGGCGGCGGTGTAGGAGTGGAGTAGATCTCACTAACAACAGACTGAAAACCGAGAACATTAATACCAAGTTTATACCACGTAAACCAAACCAAGCCAAGCTAAATTCCTGCCACAACTAAACCGTGCTGAAAATAGCATACAGCGGTTTTATTACTTCTTGCAAACCGTAGACCATGCACTAATGTCTTTGATCATGCTCCATTGTGTGAATAAATACCAGTGGTGACTTGACACATTAGTGACAGCAAGGTGACACGTTTCTTCCTTGCAAGACGTAATAAAACCTCTATACCTATGGCTGAGGTATAATCAATTTTTATTGTAATAACAAAAATTTTTTTTTAGAATTTTGTTGTAGACTAGTTTTGCTTGATTATTTGTAGCACCGCTCAGTCAGCACCTTAACCAAGCTGTCATGGTTCAGTTCAATTTTTATTAACAGTGAAGGCTATACCGGGTAATATTGAAGTTATTCACTTACATTTGTTGAGATTGATTTGTCATCCTCAATGTCACTACCTTCTCCACTGGTCATCATTTTTCGCTCCTCATCCTCATCTGCTTTTCGTCTCGATATGTTCGAGTTAACGTTGCTGTTGCCTATGGTGTCATAGGATGTACCGGAGACACTGACTGTAGGAGTTTTCGGCTTCTTTTTGGTAGCAAAAGGATTGGTGTCCTAATAAACAGCATTGTTATAACAAGGCAATATTTCTAAAACTATAGCCTGTACCTCGTGGTGATGGGGAGGAGATAGACCTATGTCACGTGGATCTAACAGAACCAAGAGAGAGTGAGTGAGTGAGTGAGTGAGTGAGTGAGTGAGTGAGTGAGTGAGTGAGTGAGTGAGTGAGTCTGTGAGTGAGTGAGTGAGTGAGTGAGTGAGTGAGTGAGTGAGTGAGTGTGTGAGTGAGTGAGTGAATGAGTGAGTGAGTCTGAGTGAGTGAGTCAGTGAGTGAATGAGTGAGTGAGTGTGTCTGTGAGTGAGAGTGATGTTTAGCTTACCGACAACAAGAAACACAAAAATAATGATACCCATTGCTATCATGATGAAAGCAGGTGCCAGGAATGACCAGCCCCTGGGAAGAGAAGGAAAGGTAATCAAACACGACATATAAGTGAACATGTGTGTTAGTAAGCTGATGCTTGTCATATCAAAACAAGTTGACTGAGAGTAAACTGTACAAGCTAAGCAAAGGACTCACCATGGGCTGTCAGGGTCTGACCATATTCCAGGTATAATCACGCCAAGAATATTACCAACAGATGTGTGAGCATTCCATACACCCATGAACAGGCCGCGACCTCGCTTACCAAACCAGTTACCCATCACAGCCACCACTGCCGGCCAGCCTGTAGCCTGGAGAAGATTATGTACAGTAAAGATACTACCATTATTATAGCGGGTAATTAATTTTTGGAGGGTCAAAATTTTGGCGAATGACCCAGATTTTGCGTATTGGCGAATTTAATTTTGGCGTCAAGTGCCTGGTTCACGTATTACTGCAATAGATTTTGGCAAATTTTATTTTGGCAAATGCTTGACAATTCACCAAATTCGCCAAAGTTTCCTCCCACCAAAATTACCCGCTATATGGTAGTGCCAGAGAAATGCATGATATTATTACAATGCTCTTTGTATGGTAACACAGGAGTTATTGTATACTGATTACTATAGATATATGATAGTCTTACCGATAACATTCCAGCAAGTAACTGGAAAATCACAAAGTAAGCCAGTGAGTGAATGTTGGCAAAATACGCCACTCCAAGCATACCCACTAGTATTCCATTTCCTGTTGAGCAAGACAAATAAAGTACAACCTCTTCAAGCACAGTTCCATAAACCTATCATTCCCAGAGTGAGAAATATTCTTAAGTCGATTCTTTCAGCAACTATTCCACTGAAAAATGAACATAAAACAGACACTGGAAATGAAGAGCGGACCAACCTGATGAACATTGAAATAGCATAAGCAAACAGCCATGCGGTGTTGATGTAACTGATGTAACTTTTACCAGTTTCCGTATCAGTGGCGTCTAAAAGGAGTGATAATACTATATATAGCACATAGTCGAACAGACTTACTAAATGGAGACCAGCCGATGTTGTCAGGATCACAATGAATAATTGTTAAATTAGTCGAATTACTATCAGTAGAACAATTTCCCAGCAAAGTAGACTATGAAAAAACAGTACCATCATACTCAATATGATTTAAAATGTACTTACATCAACTGCACTGAATGCTTTGCGGGTCATATGGTAGCATGTGTACGAGAAGAAGGTTAACATGAACATCAGTGCCTGCATACTATGATGGTAGAGGAAAAACAGGTAGAGAAAAAGAACCAGTACATGTAGAGAAAAAGACCAGTACAGGTAGAGAAAAACAGTACAGGTAGAGAAAAAGACCAGTACAGGTAGAGAAAAACAGTACAGGTAGAGAAAAAGACCAGTACAGAGGTAGAGAAAAACCAGTATATGTAGAGAAAAAAACCAGTGCAGGTAGAGAAAAAAACACTACAGAGCGGTTGCTACAGAGGTAGAAATAAAACCAGTACAGAGGTAGAGAAAAAGACTAGTACAGGCAGAGAAAAAAACCAGTACAGGGGTAGAGAAAAAACCAGTACAGAGGTAGAGAAAAAAACAGTATGAGTAGAGAAAAAAAAACAGTACGGGTAGAGAAAAAGATCAGTACAGAGGTAGAGAAAAAACAGTACGGGTAGAGAAAAAGACCTGTACTGGTAGTGAAAAACCAGTACAGCTTCTCACTGGTGCAAGAAGTAATAAAACTGCTGTAATACAGCAATGGAATGTACATTAAAATGCATAATAATATTCACAACAGAAGCTGTCACGGGTTTTGATCTATACACAATAGTTGAACCAGCCCACCTTTGTGTTTTATCACTAGTCATAAAAACAAACCTACTTCAATACAAGAGGTATGAAAGCAGCTACATGTATAGTTGCACAGCAAGTTGTATTCTAACAAGGTAGAGTAATTTTGGTGATCTTGCAACAAATTGTAGAGTAGGCTCGTAGTTTTATACATGTAACTTCTCAGTAAAGTTGTCTACATCTCATAGCATGTGTTTGCATGTTGGTCTACTATAGTGCTGTGCCAGTTGATCTGCATTACTTCAGGAAGTCTTTCATCTCATCTGGTCAGTAAGTGAATGTAGCACCTTAATACTACACTACTCTACTATAACTATTTGCACAAGAGTATGCATGTTTGTAATATAAACAGTCACATGTCTTCCCAACCTCACAATGTGGGCAACAGGGACCACATGCAAGCTACATGTAGTGCAGAGCTCTGCCTGTTTCTTGCATTTCACCGCTACTGTAGTTTCGATCGAAGCTTCGTGATACAAAAACAGTGGTTCATGAGTGTATAATTATTATGATTTAGAAAGTCAACAAAACTAGATCGTACACAGTCAACTATAAAAGTGCGTGTTTTATGTGCGACAGTTTACTGAACAAATTAATTTTAGGAAAAGTTTTGTGATCACTGGTTTACGATTCGCGAATACTGTATCAGAGAATTGAATATTCTTTTTTCATAGCAGTATTATGGTCACTTACCTCTTCACTGGATATCGTCTGAAGATCGGTGTAACTGAGAGCAGCCACGCACCTGGACCGATCCGCCATCTTCTCACGACAAACGGAAAAGGCCTAGACGATTGCTGCGACGTCACTGATGTGATCGTTTCTTGAGTGACAACTTCATGGTCGACCAGCGGCTGTTTTTCTCTCTGCAGCGACATGACCCAACGGTTTTTCTAGACTTATTGACAACGCCCCCCTTATTGACAACCACACGTGACTCCGGAAGTTTGCTTACGTGAGCGCTCGAGCGCGCGCGTGATCGAGCTTGGGCGTGGTGCGTGGGCGATCGATCGAATCGACACATGCACTACATATTTCCATGTATAAAGCAACCTTGCCAGCAAACGTGATTAGGAATTCGAATTCTTTTTGTTTCACTCTGTCCAGCATTATTTTTACTGACGGCTAAATTGCATATTAGATCTGCATGATACAAAACAAGGCGGTACAACACTGAGCTCTCACTCGCGAATTAGCGTCTTCTGTTGTGACCATGCAACCTTATAACGCAGTCATAACCAACCATGATCGCAATAGTAGCAGGAGCATTGTCTATTCGAGGAAAGAAGCGACTGTTTAGGTGCAACATGGTTCAACTGAGATTGTCCAGTAGGGTATGCCTGCTCTTGATGGTACCGGTTTTACTCATGATTGTCGGCCTGATGTACTTAACGCCAACAAGCGAATGGTGTCGCCTCGGCGTGACAAACAAGAACTGCTACAGAACAGTGAATGAAGGAGAACCATTGCAATTCAGCCAGTTGAAAAGGACGGACTATAGTGCTCCATTGACGCAGACACAGCTGATTTCGTTGAAACGACTCATCGTCGTGACAGCATTCCGAGCCAAGCACTACGCGACTGGACTCCGCATGCTCAGTACAGTGCAGCGGTTCTTGCCGCCTCGTACATCAGTTGTTATCTACGACCTCGGACTGAACGTAGCTCAACGAGTCAGCCTCAAGAGCATATGCAATGTCGAGCTGAGGCCTTTTGATCTCTACTCTTACCCACCGCATTTCCGGCAGCTAATCAGATTTGATCTTTGGAAGCCAGTGATCATGAAGGAAATTGCCAAAGAGACAGATCTAATGCTGTTTATGGACCCTTCTGCAAGACTCAAGAAGCAGCTGAACGAAACCATTCTACGCCATCTGTCAGATTTCTCCATCCAAGCTCTGCACTGGAGGTCCAGGGCAGTCCAATACACTCACGATGACACTCTTAGTTATTTGGGAGTAAGACGGGAAGAAATGCGAGGCTTCACAACTGTACAAACTAACTGTCTGTTTGTGCAAGTCACAAAAGACTCGGTGAGGTTGTTGAATTTATGGGCACAATGTGTTATGAAGAAGAGCTGTGTTTATCCTGAAGGTGTCATAACTGGTAAAATGAAAAGACAATTCTGCAGCAAGACGGAGTTGAATCTTGTTTCAGCGGAGTACAACGGTTGTCACTATTTCACACAAAGTGTCCTGAATGTCGCACTTGTGAGACTGTTTGGAAAGAATGTGTTTAGCAAGATTGTTCCGGGGTGCACCCATAAACGGTATGGCAAAGGACCAATAAATCAAATCGAACAGCATTGTGACTGGATGGACTTCTTTGAAATACAAACAACTATTGTTAAGTCACCTCCAAAACTGTTAAAGTGTAGAAAACACTAATTCATGACTAGATTTAGTTTATCAAACATTCACTCACTCACCTACAATCGATCATAGGCTCACTCAGACTCATTGCTCTAATAATGATATTCATGAAACCGGCCGTAGTAGTAATTGAACCCCGCCCTTTTCCTCCTCCCATCTCCGAATTCCAAGACGTTGAGCTCGGTTGAGCTTTACCAACTTGTGTCAGTAGTCGCTCTTGATCTCTCACAGACCTTCGTGTGCAGTCTACTTGCACCCGTTGCCGTGCCTCGGTACTGCTACACTACCTATCACGTTTGGCTCAGCCGCTCACTCCATCGCCCTACTCGAGCATGCTGTCAGTCTGGTAACGGTCTTGCCTCTGTATCCTAACATTTCCCCTCCGTCAGCTATAAAGGTAAGCTGAAGAATAGACTACTGAACACTGTGTATACATGTGCACTCATCCAATGGCGGCATTATTTTGAATCCTCATGAATTTACACACAGGTGCCAAAATTGTTTTTATACCTCTGGCCCTGTCAGCTCACTATATACACCTTGAAGATTTATTTCCTGTAGAGTTAGACACTGACACGAGTTTATATTAGTACTATAACCGGTCTGTCTTTAGGAATTTTGACTAGATACACGAACATGGGCAACTATGTATAGAATGGGACTGGGCGTGGTGCGTCAAGCAGTTCATTGCGCTGTAAATGAAGGCTTACAGTAACACATCTTGCGCTAATCGTACTGTAGTCACCCGCACAGTGCTTGTGACAGCTAAACTGGAGTTCTCCATACAATATGCTCAGTGCTATATGGAAAGGTCAATTCTTATTATACTGGTTCTCAGGGTGGAGCCGAATGTGTGCATTGCTATAACAACTCTCCGCCTATTTTTCCAAAGAGTAGTAGACAACTCAGCACAAATAGCTGTGTGTGCTGATAAGATTTAGAAGTGCTGTTTGTCTCAAGAAATATTACACCAAGTTGTAATACTATATACTATCAAACAAAAGAAGAGGCATACAGAAATCATACATGTAGTTCATCGACAAAGAACTATTGGCTGGATAGTGCTCGTCACCTTAGCTCAGGTTGCAATTGTCTTCAGCTTGATGTTTGTTGGTGACTGGATTAGCGCTCTACATGTAACAATTAGCCGTCTTTGTTTGTATACTGTTTGGCGAATATTGCGTAAATTGCCTTCGTGATTCACTCTGCTTTGAACCTAGACACAATGTGTTTGTGCTGTTTTGCTGACAACATGCATAATATTGTGAGTGCGTGTATAGCTGGTTTTGTATAGAGAGGATAATTCTAACTCGATTTTGGTTTAATGTATTTAAAGCTAACCGGTTGATTACCATTCATGAAGTATAGTATGTCTCGGGTATAATGAATTTGAATTAATTTGTCTTGCATTGAATGGTTACCTAGTTCTTTGACTGTGTTACATCATCAGGTATTGTACTGTCTGTCTTTTGTGCTCTCAGAGTACAGTGTTATGTGAGAACGTGTGTACGTGTTTGGACCAAGGAAATAGGTAGCGTTTGAGGCTCTGTATTCTTGGAAGCTAGTGAATGCAGTGTGTGAGTCTGTGTTGCATTCAGTAGTGTTTGATTGCGGAGTGCCTTGATGTGGTCTCTGACAAATGTACACCAAACATTGAACATTGTGTGTCAAACATACTCTTACATATCTCTGTAATTCGTGTGCATACTACGTGTGCGTGCGTGTGTGTGTGTGTGTGCGTGTGTGCGTATGTGTGTGTGTGTGCGTGTGTGTGTGTGTGTGTGTGTGTGTGTGTGTGTGTGTGTGTATTCATTGCTCTAGCGGGTGGTTGGTAGTTCCTTGATAGACTCGTTCATTTGTATTGCTATAATTTGCTCGATTAATCAGCAGCGTGGGTGGTAGGCAGCAAGCAGGTACTGTACTCATGGTTTGGTTTTCAACATTGATCAACAGTGTGGTAAAGAGGGAGTTAGTCCACTGTGTTGGTGTGTAGGCAAACACTCTCTGGGGGCTGCCCAAGAGGATTAACTGCTTTACAACAAGACAAGCAATAGAGTTCATAATTGTGTGTACTAAAGTATAGAAACCCAATAGGCAACAAGTGTCATCAAGGTTGGCAGAATTTGTGAAAATTTCCATTGTAAAAGTTAGAGCATGAAATTTACCAATAATCGCTTGCTAGCGCAACACCCACACAAGCGTACCACGAAATTGAACTCTTAGCAACTTTGAACTCAGGAGTGAGTTGATCCTTGAAATTTCAACACCTACGCACAGCCTGTGTAGGTGTGTAATATATTATGTGAGACAGCATTTTGCTATTACCCAACGAGCTGCTTCAGTTTTGCGTATCTCCTCCTGTATCTACTAAACCTGATTTGATGTTGAGCAGGGCTTGCTCTACACTAAGTAATGTACCAGGCATTCTTGAGAGAGTCGCTTGCTCTGGGGGCGTGATGCTGACAGCTACACATCATTGGTTCCGTGTTTCACATAGCAAAGAAATGACCCATACCTTGATAGTCTATAGACCTCATCCTGTGCCCAGTGATCCCCATAATGGGCTGAGTAGTACACGGTGCATCAACGGACATTATACTATACTTATAATACAATAGCATACATTGTGTGTACATGTACAATATGATAGTATAATGGTATTTGTATTGTTTTATACAGGTAGTCGCTTGATTGGTGGATGAGATGTCTCTGGTTGACCCTACCATACAACATCTAGTGGATAGAAAAGGCATGTTTATTGGATGCTGTCTAGAATAACAGTGTGTAGAAACTATGTGTACAGAAGTAGTGCTTCTTGTCCCTGAGAAAACACTCTGAGATTGTAGACTCATGCTTACTGTTACACATGTTTTATTTTTGTTACAATTACATGAAAGCTTCATTCCTCTATCTATCTACCTCTTTCCTTCCTTCTCCTCTCCTTCTTTCATAGGTCAGTTATGGTTGGAGCGCACCCTGGTCGTTAAACCTGATGCTGGTGGATATGGCTTCTCTTTGTCTGGAGAGCAGCCAGTGTTTGTGGACCATGTAGTGGAGGGAGGCCCCTCTCATCAAGCTGGTATACAGCGAGGAGACAGGATCATCAGATTGGATGGAGCAGTCGTGTTTGACAAGAAACATACTGAAGTGGTTGACATATTGAAAGGTAAAATTATTTACATGCACCTTCAAAATTTTAGTACTTGTTCATATTTTGATGATTATAATATTATTTTAAAATTATTAACTCTGGTATAAATTTTTATCGGAAATTTTCAATTTTTGCAGGAGCATCCTGTGTCTCACTGACAGTGATCACGAAGATATCGGGACAGAGCAAGCATATCCCTGGAACTCAGGAAGTTGACGTAAGCAGCCTCTGCACCAACAATAATTATTGTAACAAGGGTTTTTCTCTTCAGCCTCAATCTTCTGCTCCTAAGCGTATACAAGAGCTCAATCTTCAAGTGCTCAAGACCATGTTACAGAAACAGCAGCGCAGCTACGAGCAACTCGCTCTAGACTACACCAAGATGGCGTCCAGCAATCTGGAGGAAGAGCTCAGAGACTGCGAGGACATCATTAAAACACTGCAAGGAGAGATTGCAGTAAAGACCAACCAAACCATCGAGGTAGACAAAAGTCTTGTTCTTCTTCTCGAATTCCTTCCTTCCCAGGCTGTAGCTCAGTCTACTGAAGCCAGCATGGCTACTCTGATCGGACCAGAGCAGGCAGCAGCCAGGAACGGAAGACTAGCCAGAGACGACAATGTTCTTGCTCAAAAGATATTACAGATAGTATGTCAGCAGTTCTCAATCATCATTGAGTCATTGCTGCTGTTGTACAGATGACACCTGAGGATTTAGAAGTGAGCGGTTCCACTCAGGGGTCACCGGATTATCTCCAGTCACCAGCACCTTCCGCCAGTTCCACCATGAGCAGGTCACTGTCTCCTAGCAAACTGTTCAGAGGAAAGAGCCCTAAGCTGTTCAGAAAAATGGTCAGCATTTCACAACCACCTATCTCTCTACACTCACACACACACACACACACACACACACTTCACCCACTCACTCACTCACTCACTTTCCTTTTCTCTTCCCCATGCAGTCTCTCTCTAAGAATGCACTCCACAGTGTCAGTATGGATGCCGTTCCCATGGACAGGAGTGCAACCTCCTCTCCCACCAAACACATTAGGCCCCTCCCACATTCCTCCTCTTCAAACATAGTAATGAACGACTCTGATTCCGAGGACGATCTTCACACAGAGGTACACGATAAAATGACACTTAAAAAAATTTGCTTGTTTGCACTAAAATCTAATTCAAAATTATTTTGATTGAATTGTCAAAAACTTGAACATTTTAAATATTTTTTTTGTAGATATCTGTGTTTGGTCCTTTTACTTCTCTACAAGAACTTAATAATTATCCTGGTGAGGGCCGTGTTATGCATTGACTGGTCTTTTTATGTGTGTCTGCTGTTTTTCGCCTTTAGCTCATCTTTCTGTGTTTCTTCACTATCTTGTGTCTAACGAAGATCCCAAATATCTGGTTTGTGTGTGTGTGTGTGTGTGTGTGTGTGTGTGTGTGTGTGTGTGTGTGTGTGTGTGTGTGTGTGACTTTTTCTCTATTGCTATCTAGTGTTTCTATCTTGTTGCTCGAAGCTATCAGAATATCTATCGCGGCTCTGAAGTCCGTCAGCGAGCACTGGAAATAGCTTGGACGTTCTGTCTGCCCAGTTCTGTAAGTGCAAGCAAACACTCATAGTCATTAGTCATGCTGACACTTCTCTCATCCAGCCTCTGTTTGTTGATCTGGAGGTCCCAGTACAGTTGAGAATCAGTAAGTTTGCATCTTAGCCCTCTCCATCACTTCTGTCACTCTTTTTCAGTGGAATGCTTGCAGTCTGAAGATACAACAGACATGAAAGTTCGAAGTGTGTTTGTAGAGGCGAGGTAAGGAGTGGTTTTGAAAATGTATTTATCATTCATTGCTTGTCGTTCAGAGATGTAGTGGCAAGTCAACTTGCTAAAGGATTGGAGCGATTTAGGCTGCGACGATCCATGGGATTGGGTGGATTCTTTGGAGAGCATAAACTGTCAGGTAGGGCTGGTATTAGTTTATACCTTACCTCTCTCTCTCTTCTCCTACTCTTACT
>OZ024785.1:6150166-6260485 GCA_964017065.1 Haliclona indistincta
AAGTGCAAAAGGACCTGGCAGGACTGGATGGGAAAGAGAATTGTGAAGATGTACCTCCATTACCAACTGAGCCTCCACCGTCAAGCAGTAGCGAGTCGTCCAGAACTAACTCTCAAGATTTGCTATCGTCCCCTGAACGCGAGTTCTCTCTGCCGCAAATAGGGAGCGAGACATCTGTAGAAGACTGGCACACTGAGAGCTCAACAGCAATCATTGCTCCACCCGAAAGCTTTCTTGGATGCAGTCCACCGAAGTGCTTACTCACTAAAGTTAGGAGACTGGTTGAGGAAGAGCAGGAAGAATCAGACGATGATGAACAGGAGATTGGAGAAGCCATGCACAGCAGCACACCTAAACTGTATCAACAGCCGCATGACAACCAGGCAACCATGGACTCACCGAAACCAGGGGATGGGTTCAGAAGAGCTCGTTCCAACCCGTCAATAAGCAGCAACAGAATTGTGATGAGTGTAATAGCTTCTCCAACAGCTTCATCGGCTGGTGAGCAACTGAACAGAGCGTCCAGTGAGGACTTTACCTTTCCCAAGGCAGCTTCGCAATCTCCCCCTAAGAGAAGCAGTTTGATTGTGTCGAAAACTGAAACGGACACATAGCCATACTCTAAGTATAGAATAGTCACCGCTGTACAGTAGCTCGCGGTTACTGTAGAGTGGTGTTTTATTTGCCAGAGTACAGTTCATGCTTTGACATGCATGTACAGTGTCTATTCTGGTCTGTTTTGTTTTTTACTCCATGCAACACTCTCGTCATGTGTCAAACACTTTGTATAAAAGATTTTTATTCTGTAGAAAAATAAACTTACGTTAATTTTGATGTGTCAACGCGTACACTGCAGCTGATCACCAGCTTGGCTGTTTGAATTCCATATCATGGATATTTCACCAGCGACAGAGGTTCAGAATCGTCACGAAATTCTTACCCAGAACACATGGCTGAGGGGTCTAGTAATTACTACCTGTGTGTTGTCCTTACTGGGCTCTTTATTCATCATACTCGTCTACAGCTGCTGCAGATCGCTGCGCACAGTCGGCAAGCAAATGCTGGTACACATCTCCATCATGACGGCTGGGCTGTCTCTCGCAAATCTGATCGGCGTGCTGGCCAACTTTGACCAGTATTTTTACGGCCCCAATGGAGAAGAACGCTTCCCAATGTTTCCCATACGAGTTTCATGCGATTTGGAGTCTTTCTTTGCTGTTTATTTCACGTCTGGTGCTATTATGTGGACAATAGGACTGTCATTGTTTCTATACTTAAAAATAGTGCACTACGGGACGTCATCAGCTTCGCTGTGTGCTCAATGGACCATGCTTATATGGTGTTATGTGCTACCAATTGTGCTCTCTTTATGGAAAATACTAACTATGAGACTTGGCTACTCTCGCTCTCCTTTTGCAACCGAGGGATGGTGTGGAGAGAAGTTGGCGGGGCTGCATGACCGAGGGCCGGGAGGATCTTCCAATGTCTACACAACTTTTATCGGTTACGACATCTGGATGTACACGGCATACATACTGATACCCACCCTGTCTCTTGCTACTCATTTGTACATCAGAAGTGAAGTGAGTTATTGAACAGACACTAAACAGGTAACCTCTGCCAACTAGAGGAAGTTAGCAAATGCTTACGATAGCAAGTGAATTATATTGATAGCAAGGTCAGCCAATAGCTTGTGTACTATGCAAAACAACAACACGACAGTTTTGCAAACCAGCTCAGCTAAAATGTGAGCGGATTTGAGAAAAGGGGTCACTTCGCGCCTGTAATTTTCGAACACACGCATGTTTTCAACTTGCTGCCATTCATCCATATTTGGTACCATGGCTCTTAATTTGATATACAGCAAGCAGAATGAAATAATTATACAAAAAAGTTCATTGAGTTTCAGTAATGTTTGACTGAGTAGCAGGCATTTAAAAACTGACGAGCGTTCAAAAATTGCAGGAGCTAAGTGACCCCTTTTCTCAAATCCGCTCACAAATATGATGGTACAGCAATGTTTGTGACAAAATTTTTAATCACACTTTTGGTTCTCTTGGAGTTCTATCAACTCACTATAGAGCTCTTATCTTTCAGCTGCAGAGAATCGAGGCTAGCAGATATCCATCTGAGAGGCTGTTCACTGCTCTAGAAAACCTGGACTACAAGTTGTACTTGATTCCACTGGTGTTCCTGCTACTGAGACTGTGGTCCTGCATCAACACTGCACTGAATGTCTACATTGGTGCTCAACTGAACACAACACTACACAATACACTTATTTATGCTGCAGTAAGTCACACTGAAAAGTCTAAAAGTGCTGTGCTCATTGATATGTCCTACTCACAGGCTATAGGAGACTCTGGGCAAGGATTTGTGAATGCAATTTTGTTTTTTCTATTGACGAAGCCAGTCAGAGAGAAGGTGTTAAACTGTCTCAGACAGATTCGGACCAATCAACGGACCTCTCATTTGAGTGGAAACGTTCAAACCTCAAATCTTATTGAAAACACGACACCTCTTATGTACACAGAATCGTCCTCTTTTGCAGCGACACGGCCGCTTGCATTTTGATGATACCTATATAAACATGAACACAGAACATAAGTTGGATTATACACTAGCAATTGAGATATTGTTTTAAATTTGATACACAACTTGCAGCAATGAGGGGTGGGGCTGAGTTTCAAATGGTTGCACACTACAGCAACACAGTACTGGCGATACGGTCCAACATGGCTAACAATACCAGCAGCACCTTGTAGATGGCTCTCAAGTCTTGTATGCAACCAGTATATAGATGATGGATCGTACACATCAGACACTCTCCTGACACTCAGCCCTCACCACTGCTTACCACTCTGGCTCTTATTCAATCTTGTTGCTGCCAGCGTGCCTGTGGAATGTCTATACATGAACTGCTTATCTTGTCAATGTTAACATTACTTTAGGCATGCAATACACATGGGCAGGGCTGATTTTGAAATGGTTGCACGTATAGAAAACTTCCTTTGCTCCAGCTTTTGTTCTTAGTCGGCAATCTTGCATGTTATGGCGTCAACATGCTACTATTTTCTTCCACTGATTGATCTTGTCAGTTTTAACATAATAAGCATGAAACAATCTAATCTATTGGAGTCCTGCTTAACAAAACAATCTACAGGTGATAGCCAGTAGTCTGACTGCTACATTACTGTACTGCATTATTTTGATCAGCTACTTCAGTGCTATGAATACAGTGCCTACTAGATATGGTCTTGTTCTGTCACTCAGTTCTCAAACTATTCAACTATCGACAGCCCGTGTATTAGAGTATTGTTGGTCTTTGATCTTGGTACAGCCGCAGTACAGCACTGTCCTTTTGGTTGCCCGTGAACAGGATATGTCAATGCCGTGCTATTCATCGAGTATAGTGCATTAAAGGCGTGCTGTGCCTTGCCGATAAATTTTAGCCGGACAGCGTATTAAGGTACAGTACAGTACTAGTGCATCTCAGAGTGCAGGCCTTCTCGTCCATCTGACAAAATGATCCTCTTATTGGTCGTTACGGTAGCCGCGCTGTCGATGTCCACTGCAAATCCCATGGCTCCACTCGAAGCCGCAATCAAAAGTATTTCGATTCGCCAGATGTCAAACTGCGATGGTATTATCATCCCAGGGGACTGCATCCAGGCTGCTAACAACTATTCGCGGGCTTTTCAAGAAATCACGAGTAATGGCACGGGTTCTCCTGATTCGGCTCGTCGGTTACTAATGGCTATTCGGACATATCTTACCACCGCGTGCAGTAGCGAGTGTCTTGTTCCGACTTTGAGGGCAGCTGATTGCTTAAACAACCAAGAAGCACGAAACTTGACTGCAAACCTGCTGTGCTCTCAAAATGAAGACGGCGCCTACTGTCCAGTGAAAGTACTAGAAGAGGTAACGAGGAACGGCACTACAGGCCCGATACCAATCTGCGCCTTCGGAAATACGTGCGATTCATCGTGTCGACAATCTTATCTGGACATAAGGAGCAGGTTAGGATGTTGTGCTGCTAGTTGGTATGGTAACTCTAGTGGAAGCCCACTGTCAACTTTTGGGGAGAATTTCGCCACTTGCAATGTCTCGCTCACCAACCCGTGCACTCCAGCGTCTGGAGCGGCTACCATCTGCCTCAACTTTCTTCTACTAGCAGTTGTGTTCCTGCTGTCTGTAGCGATGAATTAGCAGCAAATAACTTTGAATTTAAACACTCATTAATCTGCACAATTAGTTTTAGCATTTTGATATGCTAGTTTCAGTAGTTTCAAGTTTGTTGATTGAGCTACATGTAGCTGGAAGGCGGGGCTGACAACCACGTGCGCACCCGAGAGGGTGGGGCTGACTTGGAAAAATGGCTATGCTAGTACCTGTAGAAGTCACCCCGGGTTTACGTGCCGTGGTGTCGGTGGCTTGCTTGCTATCTATCATAGGATCTCTCCTGATCATCGCTACGTACTTGATCTTCAAGCAACTACGCACTACACCTCGTCTCATCCTCGTTCACCTCTCAATAATGGATGCTGGCGTGGCTATTGCTAATCTTGTTGGAGCAGTTGTCGATTTCAACCAGTATTACCGCACCGACCAGTATCTTCCCAATGGATATCCAATAGCTAACAATGTGAGCAGTATCATCCAATCAGCTTGCGTGGCTCAAGCCACATTCGCGGTCTACTGTACATCAGGATCATTCATGTGGACTCTGGGCATGGCATTGTATTTATACATGCGTATAGTGCATCACAAGAGATTACGAATAAAGAGCGTTCTATACATTATCACTCTTTTCTGTTACTTGTATCCTTTGTTACCGACCTTATGGAAGCTGCTAACCAATCGGTTGGGCTATAGTCCATATGCCTCTGAGGGGTGGTGTGGAGATCAATATATTGACCTTGAGACTGGTTATAGATCAACCCTTCTCCAGGTTGTCTCTTATGATATGTGGGTCTATCTGATTTACATTATAGTACCAGTCTTGTACATCTCTGCTTATCTACACATCAGGCAAGAGGTATTTTATTCAACACCCAATGTGCACAATTACTTTCATCCTTCTCTTTCCAAATTCCAGCTAAAAAGAACTGAAATTTTCATTCCTAAGACTCAGTTCTTTGCTGCTCTGCAGAAACTTGACTACAAGCTGTTTGCTATACCAGCTGCCTTTCTCTTTCTGAGAATATGGGCTTTTATCATAGTCTACTCCAACCACCCTAATAGGGTGCTGACCTACTTTGCAGTAAGTAAACTGTAGTCTGGCACTCCCACCCCATCTCATTACTGTGGAAGGGGCGGGACTGCTAGACTAAGTAAACTGAGCATTCCTAGAGTTGTGATTTGGTCATAGTGTTGCATTTCCAGTCATGGGCAACATGAATCCTTCTTCCAGAGATGTACCGTTCAGCATGGTTTTGATCACCTGAATGATCATTCATGTTAGGACCTGGTTAGTGAAGAGAAGAATTATACATACCCACGTTTGCCCATTTTGTCCTGTGCATAACTTCTACACGAACTCAAATATAGTGCATGGTTCAGGTAACACAATCACATTCAAGAGTGCTACCAATATTTTGTGTGCAACATGACCTCATTGCTGTAAACCATTCCCTTTTCCAGCCATTTTTAGAGGAGAAGCCAGCTGTGTGTACACAGAGGGTGAGACTTTATACTGTATCTGTGGGAATTCTTGGTTCATTCTTGTGTTGTAGGCTGCACTAACAAAAAGCATGCAATAACCACTATTCCCTCAGGCTACGCCCTTGGGATTAGTGGTTATTGTTGAGTGTATTCATGATACACCTCTAAGTAGGCAAGGTATAACCATAGATATTTTAACTGACTTGTACCATGGCAACCACAGGTTTACTGGTAAGGTTGACTCACAACTCTCACTCCTTCCTATTTTTCTCTCTCTGGAAGGTAGATCATTTCAATGATCATTTTTGCCCAATTGGAGTCATGTGACTTCCCGTGGAATATCTGATATTTTCCAGGAAGTCACATGACCACCAGTGGTATATATACAACGGTTTCACTACTTCTTGCAATCTAAAAGCGTCAACCATAGAGCGTAAATTATGTTCAATCTGAATCACGCAAGGTAATAAACATTCCAAATAAGGAACGGATCTCACTTTTGCGGCTGTTGCAAGGAGTGGCTGTTGCAATGAGTAATAAACCGCTGTGACAAATAATTATACCACTAGCAATTCCTTTGAAAATAAGGCTTCCCATGGTACAAACTCAGTATACACAATATTTCCTCTAAAATTGTGGATATCAACCATGAATGCTTTAAAATGACACAATTGCACTTACTCTATAGAAGAGTCTATTTATAAAATGCAACAACCTTTGTGTGGGTAAGGAAAATTTGACTGCACCAGCCCTAAACAAGTTAATTTGATTTGATAATCCAGCCCTTTCTGAGTGAGCTAAGGGTTATGAAACAGGTGCCAAACAACTTGTTACAGAATTATTGTACAAGTGCATAGGTGTAATAACACCAAATTCAGGGTATTCCCAGGTCCTATCCCAGCAAACTATTGATGTGTAACCTCAGAGGTCAAGTACATTCCTTTGAAACTAAGGCCAGTTGTGAATTTTTCGTTTTCATTTTTTTAGGGCATCGGAGACTCAAGCCAAGGGTTTGTGAATGCGTTGCTGTTCATAGCATTTACAAAGAGAGTGAGACTAAAACTAACACACAGTTGTTGTTGCTGCCTGTACGGATGCTGTAAGTGTACTAATGATGGTGACGAACAATCGAGTCTTCTGCAAAAGACAGACAAGGCCTCTGCCTATGTGACTCCTCAAGTTTCCGGCTTTGCTAACACTTTACATGACCGTTCTGACTGAACCTATAGTCAATGTTTGTATGCAATGTACCTGTTGTTTTTATGAAATTGATACTATTTATTTTCACTGTCAATAAGTGATAAGAGACTCATCACACAAATTCAAATAGCTATGCTATGGTTTTAGCACAGGAAGTATTATAGGTCCTAGATCAGGAAGACAAATAAAATAATATTATACCTCTCTATGTGTGCATGTGCTGATGTACATGTAGCCTTGGGTGATTTCTTCCTGGCTGTCACTCCCTGTCTGCCTGGCTGGCTGCATGTAGTGATGTGGTTGTTAAACTAGTAAAAAGAAACAGGTCTGAAGAGATAAGTGCAGAACCACATGTTGCGCCACTGACAGGTGCACTTTGCTGGGAACAAGTACAAAGAGGGGACCTTTCAAGTGTAATTATATTCATAAATTCTGAGGTAATAAAAATGATTGTCAGATTGTTTATTATTTCATGGAATGTAGCCTGTTTGTGTTGCCATGCATTAGAAGATGTGCTTCTTTTGAATTCACATAATGAAGTCTTGGAGAGCTACAAAGAGGGGAATTTTGTGTAAGTGATAATTATAATCAACTTGCATGAAACTGCACATTTTTGTTGTAACATAGGTCTCACTCTAGATCTGGTCAGATTGACAGGTCTGATCAGGTTTGGTTCAAATAAGACAGATTGTCACAGATAGGACAGATTGTCACAGATAGGACAAATTGTTACAGATAGGATAGATTGTTACAGATAGGACAGATTGTTACTGATAGGACAGATTGTTACAGATAGGACAGATTGTTACAGATAGGACAGATTGTTACAGATTGTTACAGATAGGACAGATTGTCACAGATAGGACAGATTGTTACAGATAGGACAGATTGTTACAGATAGGACAGATTGTTACAGATAGGACAGATTGTTACAGATTGTTACAGATAGGACAGATTGTCACAGATATGACATTGTTATGTCAACCTTTTGCATTAACATTCCCAGCTGGATAATTCTGGTTTACATTCAATTTCTATCAGATCTCTGTGGTTTTCAAGGTGATAAGAGGGAAGGACAAGTAACTAGAAAAAAGCAAATTGTGTGCAGCTGGAGATGCTTAGGTATTAAATACACTAAGAACTGATGATGATGAATTAAAAACTGCATGATAAATAGTCTTGAGGTCTTTGGTGATATTATCATTGTCTCATCTGATGAGTGTGCACCTAACTAACTTAGTATTACTATTTCATGCTTCACACAACTGTTATACTGTATAAAACGCAAGATAAACAACCAGTTTGAAGAAGAGCGCTGTGGTGATGGCTTCTTTTAAAAATTATATGGTACATGTAACTCTAATATAAAATAGCGAGCGCGCTAAAATTCTTTACTACGCATGCGTAGTAGACTTACACGCGGCGCGGGACTTAACTTGCGCGCTGCATAAAAGCAAGCAGATCAGTGAGTTCACAATCTTGCGACAAATTCATTTCAGTCACTGCCGCAGTAAGAAATTGTCCAGCAGCAAATATTCTCTCCAAAAATGATCCGCTTTCTGATCGTTGTTGTAGCTACTGTGGCGTTATCCACTGCGAACCCACTGCGGACAGCTCGTCCCATTCGCCAAGTGCCCAGCTGTGGCGGTGTCGTCCTTCCGGAGCTCTGTTCTCAAGCCTTTAACAACTTCATTAACATGTCGCAGCAAATCGTTAACACCTCTGATCCCGACTCTGTTAACAGGTTGGCGAATACCTTGGAAACATTTTTGAACACCGTCTGCGGCGGGGAATGTCTGGGTCCTTTGTTGAACATAACCGAATGTCTCAGCAATGTCGCGGCTAGAAATGCCACCGATCAGATAACTTGCGCCCGACAAGAAGACGGCACGTTTTGTCAAGTGAGGGTGCTACAAGAATCACTACAAAATGGCGGCGCCCAGGTACCATCCTGCGTCAACTCCACTTCGACTACATGTTCTAGTACGTGTCGTCAGTCCTACATTGAAACCAGGGACAGGTTGGGATGTTGTGCTTCCACCTATTTTGCTAACCCCTTGAGTCCATTTTCCGCGACACTCGGACGGAATTTTGCTACTTGTAATGTGGAACTGACTAACCCTTGCCCTCCAGCGTCTGGAGCAGCTACCATATGCCTCAACTTTCTTCTACTAGCGACCGTGATACTACTGTCTGCAGTGATGATTTGAGCAGCGCCCAGCTCGAGGACACACTGTGCACTAGAGCGCATAACGGCGGCTTAGTCTATAATTGTTTTTGTCTGTCTAGCTTTTTGTTAGCATGTTTTCTTTTGTTTGGTCAGTATCTACTAATGTCATAAATTGTACTTGTACAATGTACTTTGAATCCAAGTAGTTTAAACTGTAAATCTTCTTTACTAAAGTGATTAGGTTCCTGTTAATGCAATGCTACGCAATATGGTACAGCAGTGTTGTAGCTACTAGTGTAGAAAACAGTCTGATAAAGACATCTATCATTGTTCGTCAGGAAGCACGAAGCGATTATGTCCTCTAGAAACTAAAGACTAGTTATTATTATTAAAGCTTTTCAGTACACAGATATAGAACGATAAGGAAAATGAGATAGAATAGAGTTACTGATGGACAACTAGCAAGAGCTAGAAGCTGAATGAATGAAAAAGAGTATAATTATAATTGGCAGCTATGATGATTAGAAAAACAAGTACCACAAGGACAGAAAAAGTGAAAAGTGCAAGGTTTTGAAGGGTCAAAGGTGGATACGAACTTGTCCAAAAAGTTCTCTTGATCAGGGAGAGGTTGCTTGAAATAGATGACGAAGGATTAAGAGAGTTCCAAAGTTGAGAGAAGTAGGAATGACGAGAGCGATTAGAAGGAGTAAAAGAGATGCTCATTTTGAAACATTGTTTGATATCAGACCAAGTCCGAATGCACAGGTGCATGAGCTCTAAACCCTAGCTTTAGCGGAATATCACTCTGCAGTGGTATCAGACTAGTAACAGCAGTAAAATCTTTACTTTCATAATAGTGCACCTATACGACTGTAGGTGACCTGTATAGACTCTAGTTTAGTGAAATGTGCATTCTCTGCAGTGATATCAGGCTGGTAAAAGCAGTGAAACTCTTGCTCTCATGGTGCACTGGGCAGCTCTAGACCCTAGTTGTAGTGGAATTTTTCTCTGCTGTGCTGTCAAGTTTGCAATAACAGTGAAATGCTACTATCACACTACAGTGCATTTATACTGCTGTGCAGCTGTAACCTCTTGGACCCTATTTTAATGATGTCATTACAGTTGTCAATAGTAATCTCACTGACCTGCAAGCTAGTTAGATCACTCTGCTGTAGTACCACGCCCATGGTTTGTGTATTGTTAATCATCATTGTTTATGACCGAAACACAATCATTGAACAGATACAAAATTAATAATAATAATTGTCAATATTGTCACAGTACAATGTACAATTGCAACATAGTATGGTTGTCTATTATGATCACTCAACTTATGGTAACCGTACATAGTATGATAGTAAGCATCTGATAATAGCTCCTGTGTTGTAGGAGGAAAAATGATTTTACGTATCACTATAATAGTAATCTGTAGTTGTTATTAATGTAGTGATTAATGAGCTGTTATTAATGTAGTTATTAATCTGGCTGTTATTAATGTGGTTGTAAATGTAGTTGTTATTCTTGTAATCTTGTTGCTGTCTGTCACCTCTTGTATTTTTGTCACGTGAGTATTGTAAGTCATTGTTCCTCTAGATCTCTCTGTTGGGATTGGAGAATTAGAATTTTGATCCCAGTGAATTTCTCTCTTGGTTCTCTGTTCACGTTACTAAATATTTTGGTGATGCAGATATACTATCTGTATCGGCATTTATGCATGTATCGGTACAGAATCTGTATCGGTCAAATGATATCAGAATCACAGATACACATAATCATGGACAAATCAGCATTGCATATTGAAAAATTCGTTTGAAAAGGTCACCAATAATTATAGGAAATTCTTCTCAATAACCACAAGGTGTCTTACAGAATCTATCATGAGAGTTGTCAAAATTGTTGCAAAACGAGTCTTTTAGAAATTAAATGACTACACTCAACTCTCAAACTGAATTGATCATTTAATGCATTGATATCTGTATCGGTATCGATATCTGCAGTATTTTTACTTAAACATTGGTAAATCGGAATATCGGCATATCGGTGCAACACCTCTTACATGTAATATTTACATAAACATGTAATATATACATGTAATATTTACATTTCTAATTCTTATTCTACAAGCCAGCAGACCAGCAAGTTAAAAATTTATCAACCATTGCATTTCAAGCACACTAGCAGCTCAATTAGTAGACAAAGAATATCTGTCAACTCAATTTTCTCTTTGTGTGCATGTAAATATTAAGCATGAAGCATGGTGGACTCTTAGTACACAGACCCGGTCATACTGCAGGAGCTGTTGGTAATATTGACAGTGTAGTTGAAGACACAGTTAGTATTAGGAGGAGGTAGCCATGTCAGTGATGCTGATGCTGTGATTTGGAGTTCAAATGGTTTATCATTTGCACCTGATTACGCATGTTTATGATAAAGGCATGCTCACAAACAGTGTTACATACCTGCAATAATGAACGAATTTCACAAACCCTCGGCGTGTGAGCACCGCTGCAATGAAGCACCAATGGTGCAGATGCCTCGGTGGAATTGCATACATACTACAAAATGGACATGCTTTGACAGCACAAAGCAACTACAGCTATTCCATCAGTGGTTAATGATTGTAACAGATTTATAAAGTACAATGCAAGCTATTGATACAAGCTGGCAAGTCCACTTTAGTAACAATTTCGAGCAATCTCCTTGCTATACTGTATGATGGGGCAACGCCAGAGAGCAGATCTAAGTGTCTTTGGACGTATAAAATTCATTACCAGGCGAAATATCAGCGTTTGAACGCTAATACATTGTATGTAGCCGCCATCTTGTTTTTCCGTTCAACCCTACATAGGGAGTCACTACCGTGCCTCCCTAATATGATAGTCTTACCTATATTACAGTACTCTTAAAAACACACAAACTGTGGGTATGGTACTATACTGTGGAGTGATCTTTCTCTAAAACTAGGGTCTCGTAGTGCTCGCCGGTGCGTTCTACAGTCGTAGGTGCACTATCAGAGTATGTACTTCACTGCTGTTGCCACTGCAGGGAGAGATTCCACTAAAACTAGGGTCTAGAGCTCGCCTGTACATTCTACAGTCGTAGGTGCACTATGAGTGTATTTATTTCACTGCTGTTGCCAGCCTGGTGCCACTGCAGGAAGAGATTCCACTAAAACTAGTCGCCCGTACATTCTACAGTCGTAGGTGCACTATGAGAGTCACAGATAGGAGAGATTGTCACAGATACATGACAATGTTAATTTTAACCTTTTTCATACCATGCTCATGGTGTCTTAACTGTCTTTAAAAATTCACAGCTGGATAATTCCGGTTTATATTGAGCACACTTCCACCCCACTAAAACAATTGTGAATTTCTATCGAAATGTAGTCCATATCTGTGGTTTCCTAGGTGACAAGAGAGAAGGAAGAGTAACTACAAATTGTGTGCAGCTGGAGATGTGTAGGTATTAAATACACTAAGACTTGATGATATATATTGAATTTATTGAATGATAATAATCATGCGGTCTTTGGTGTTATTATCATTGTCTCATCTGATGAATGTACGCCTAACTAACTTAGTTTACTATTTCATGCTTCACACTCTGTTATACTGTATAAAACGCAAGATAAACAGCAATTAAAAACTAGTGTGAAGAAGAGCGCTATATTGTTGTTGCTGTACTGTTGATGGCTTCTATTGTCAATAATAATAGCGAGTAGTCTGGAGACCCGCCCCTTTCGCATTAAGAGGAAAGGGTCTGGTCGCTTCAGTACCAATCAGTTGTACCAGTGGAATTTAAATTACGTCACATTTTCACGTGTTAATTAGTAACAAAATGGCGGCAGTCAGTGTGCTGTTTTCTTTATCGATCTAGCTCACAAAATCGGCGGAAGAAGCAACCTTCGGTCAGCTTAAAAATTAAACTATGACATCTTATTCAAGCGCCAATGAAAGCAGGCAAAGCATAGACACTTTCTGTACCGTGTTTACAACCTAAGTTACAAAGTCGAGCGTACAAGCCAGCTCTAGCATTCTTACTTACAACCATTACGTTCAGTAGCTCGTTCGTGACATTTGCATGGTCACAACAGGTGAACAGCGCGTTTACTGCAGCCAATACGGCGTGATTTCTAGGCGAACGTTCGTAGCTTATGAATATTCATTATTTATTGATTCTGCCGTGCGTTTCTGCAATCTGATTGGACCTCAAGAATCCCTGCGCTGTGGTACGGGTACTGTATGCTGAAGCGACCAGACCCTTTCCTCTTAATGCGAAAGGGGCGGGTCTCCAGACTAAATAGCGAGCGCGCTAAAATTCTTTACTACGCATGCGTAGTATACGTACAAGCAGAGCGGAACTTGCGCCTTGCATAAAAGAAAGCAGTTCAGTGAGTTCACTATCATGCGACAAATTCAGCCATTTCAGTCACTGCCGCACTCGGCAAGAATTTGTCCAGCAGCAAATATTCTCTCCAAAATGATCCGCATCCTGATCGTTGTTGTAGCTACATGTACTGTGGCGTTATCCACTGCGAACCCACTGACAGCTCTTTCCATTCGCCAAGTACCCAGCTGTGGCGGTATCGTCTTTCCAGAGCACTGTTCTCAAGCCGTTAACAACTCCGCGGCGATGTTTCAGGAAATCGTTAGCAACCCCGATTCAACACCGTCTGCGGCGGGGAATGTCTGGGTCCTTTGTTGGCGATAAGCGAATGTCTCGGCAATGTCGCGGCTAGAAACATCACCGCTCAGATAACTTGCGCTCGACAAGAAGACGGCACGTTTTGTCAAGTGAAGATAATACAAGAAATACAACAAAATAGCGGCGCCCTGGTACCATCCTGCGTCACTCCCACTTCGCCTACATGTTCTAGTACGTGCCGTCAGTCCTACATTGAAACCAGGGACAGGTTAGGATGTTGTGCTTCCAGCTATTATGCTAACTCCTTGAGTCCATTTTCCGCGACACTCGGACGGAATTTTGCTACTTGCAATGTCTCACTCGCCAACCCGTGCACTCCGGCGTCTGGAGCAGCTACCATATGCCTCAACTTTCTTCTACTAGCGACCGTGATACTACTGTCTGCAGCGATGATTTGAGCCGCGCCCGGCTCGAGGACACACCTGCGTACTAGAGCGTGTGGACCTGCATATAGTAACTTTGTAGTAGTAACTGTTTTGACCTGCACATAGTACCTGCATAGAAATTATAGATAATCATTATAGTAACTGTCTATAATTGTTTTTGTCTGTCTAGCTTTTTGTTTGCATATTTTCTTTCAATACCTTTTGTTTGGTCAGTGTCCACTAATGTCAAAGTGCACGATCAGCTTGTCGATCGCATATCGACTAATGCATGCATGCGACCACTTGAGGGTTGGCCTGGCTCAACTAACTTAATAAAGCACCAAAGGTGCAGATGCCTCGGTGCAGTAGCATGTATGCTAGCCTGCAATTAGCAGATGCATATGATAGCACGTATGCATGCAGTAGATCAATGGAAGCATCAAACAGTTCCATGGAAGCACGCAATGTGCACTGAAGCTGCAGTAGAAGCGACCAGCCGATCCATGGAACATTCAGGCAAGCAGCAGATCATAGCAACAGTGCTATGGAAGCACAGGCTATAGTGGCAGCTATCCAGCAGCAGATCATAGCAACAGTGCCATGGAAGCACAGGCTAGTGACAGCTATCCAGCAGCAGCAGATCATAGCAACAGTACTATGGAAGTACAGGCTAGTGACAGCTATCCAGCAGCAGCAGATCATATAGCAACAGTGCTATGGAAGTGCAGGCTAGTGGCAGCTATCCAGCAACTGTACAAGCGGTTGTACAAAAGTTGTATTGAAGCCAAACAGAACAATGCTCAAGTGTAGCTGGGCGTGACTGTAACTGCTCTGCTCGCTCCGGCTCGCCTGTCGAGCAGCTAAGTGAACTCAAACACGCTTTCGCTCGCTAGTTTCACTGCTGCCAATGGAGTCGCGCGAGCTGTACTATCACAGATCAAGCCTTCAAGTTGCACTGTAGCCATCTGTAGACAGTTTTGTCTATGAAGTAGGCCCGAGCGCTCAAGACGGCTGTTTAGGTTAGCAAATCACGCCATAACTTCAAAACAAAGGCTTTAATAGCAAATCTGTCAAATTTGATTTTCATAAACTATCGAGATCTACCTGTATTGCAAGTTTCATCGCTTAGTAGCTAGCGGTTGCTGAGATACGCATTGCGAACACACACACACAAACGAAGAGACTACTGTATGCCTCGTGGCTCCGCCCACACCTCGGCATAATAACACACTGATCATGTGATCAAGACCAATGTAGTAATAACACACTGATCATGTGATCAAGACCAATGTAGTAATAACACACTGATCATGTGATCAAGACCAATGTAGTAATAACACACTGATCATGTGATCAAGACCAATGTAGTAATAACACACTGATCATGTGATCAAGACCAATGTAGTAATAACACACTGATCATGTGATCAAGACCAATGTAGTAATAACACACTGATCATGTGATCAAGACCAATGTAGTAATAACACACTGATCATGTGATCAAGATTACTCATCAGATGATGCAGCATAGTCTACCACTAGTCAGCATAATTATGACATCATAACTTGATGTACCTAACCAATCAGCAAGAGATTTAGATTTTGTGAGAACTCTGGGCAGCAAATGTCACTGCGGCAATCTGATGATCCTTCACAAACCTTCCTATTACCTTCTGTTAGTGGTGCAGGTCCAGCAAGGAAATATGGCTATCTACATCCTGGGCTCTATTTTTTGCATTTCCCGTTATCTATTCAGTCTCCCTATTTGAACACTGTATAAACATCGCTAATTTACTATTTCTCATGGAGACATTTACTCATTAAGGGACTACACGGCGAACTATAGCAACGGCTCGATTTGCGTGCTGTTTTTTCTGGCTCACCATCTAGTACTTCACAGCGACTTTACCAACTGCTGGGCGGTTCTAGGGTGGAGCTAGAGGGCCGAGGGACCCAAATGTTTTACGACATTAAATATTCGCGACCTTGTGACTGACAGACTGAACACTTTACGCAAAAACGCATGCATACGTTTGCTCACCACGAGCCATTCAGTTCACAAATCCATTTTGGTGGGCGTGGCTTGTCCGCTCATTGAATAAAATTTTTACTCTTTCTACAGTGTTTGCTCCGCCCACAAGCAGATTTGTGAGTTTCTTTGATGATAACTGTCTTTGACCAAGCTTTGTTTGCCCGAAGAAACTGAAATTTTCGTCATTCTGATGTTCGACGTGTAGTCCCTTAACAACAATGAGATAACAACAAGCATAGCAATACATGCGACGCCAGGTAGCCAGTTGACACTTCTTTATACTCAGACATGTACAACATGCATTGAATTATCACAATACAATGAATAAGTAGCATCAGATTGTCTTATTCTCGTAGCATCTTCTCGTTGTGCACTTCTTTGATCTCCTGCATCATGTAGAATGAAGTGTATAATGCTGCAATATGATTGGTCACTTACTCTAGCCTCTTGAGTGAGTGCACAAAGATCACAGAACAGAGGGAAGAAGATATCTTCAATCATTCCGCCCTATAATACCATGACAGGGTTAGGTGAAGCAGCAGCAGACTAACTCACTCCATAGCCTCGTACCCAGGCTCTATTGAGTGGGCGGATTATAGAGCCTGGTTTATACTGTCTGCGCATGCGTTTAATTTCTTGCTTTTCCAAGAATATCACGGATTCTTGTTCATCTTTGTGTTATGTATACGCTCAATGACGTCGGGTTTCCGGTGAGCGCTAATAGCTGAATGCTAACCCCAGAACTAAAGCAGGTCTCTCCAGAGCGACAGCCTCTTCTCCTATTTATAACAATTGTGTTAGTCAGGTTGACATCTGTAACAGTTATTTCTAACAGACTGCTGATTCGTGACGATATACATCGGTAAGTTTGATAATAACTGGATTTTCTATGCACGGCGATGGCGATCGTGGCTCGTACATGGCATAAACGACACAGAAGTGTGATCTGGGGCCGATACTCCTGAAGACTTGAGTCGCTTGACTCTACAGCAACTCGGTTATTGGGGCGCGCCATCTTTTTGACGTCTTAGCTGCAAACATGCTCATCAGGAAACGTCATTCGATCTTTACGCCCACCATCACCCACTCAAATAATTCTGCCATAATTAAACGCATGCGCAAACAGTATAAACCAGGCTCTAAAATTTAGAGCCTGAGGACGAGGCTAACTCACTCCAATGCCTTTCTGTTCTCTCAGCTTGTTTCTAATGAGAACTCTGATGGCAACATATATTGCTGGCACAAACAATATACCAAACAGTGCTCCAAGAGTACACAACATCCTGTCTTCACCAAGATTCTCTGCAATTCTTCCAACCAGAATGCAAGGACAGCACCATGCTAGCATACCTAGTAGTAACAAACAGCTGATGCCGGGGTATATTATAATAGCGATACTTACATGTGCTGCAGTCACCGAAGCACCCACAAATAGGAGAGGACCACTCACGTTCGCTCATGATTTCAGCACAACAGTCAGAGAGCAGCTGGATCAGTGTGTTATTTAATATTTTGACGTCTCACGATCACATGACCGATCATCGAGCACATGACTGTGACGTCACGACTCGCAGTTGAGGCACACCCTCTTCATGTCAAGGATGTCTCGTATGATATATGTCCAGCTGAAGCGAGGGCTGTATTTCGTCGCAAGGAGCACACTGGATTAACATCAGTCTTCTGTCCTGGCTACGAGCAAGCTAATGTCGCTGTGATACCTCAACACATGGTCGCAGACTTTGAGGAGTACTGTAGACGAAACGAAGCTCCACTACCCTTGCTGTTTCGTAGTCAACCAGGAGAACTTGGTGCACCGCCACTGGCTACAAATTCAGATATTAGGTAAGTTACAATACTCTACTAGGCCGCCATGCAGTAATGTATGTCAGCTGAGTATGAAACATAACCAATGTAGGACTGATCTTCCGCTCTATGACATGTTTAACTACGGCAGACTGGTTGAAACTGTACAAGATCTCTCTGATTTTGCTTAGGACAAATATTCAACGTTCTATTTTGGTTGCAGCTGGTCATTTGAGGTGGATCTAGCAAGCATTGGTGTGCCTGGTTCTCAGCTTGGTGATAACTATGCCATGTTTCACAGCAACATAATGTGTGCTGCTGTTGGGCAGTGGCCATCTTGTCCAATGATAGTGACCATGAAGTACATTCCTAGTCACTTGCTGGATGAGGTAGCTGCCATCACTGCTAACTATCCTCAGCTGCACGGTGCTCCAGTGCATATTGGAAACCCGGCACTCATCGGAGTTACTGATGTTAGTAAACCTGACTTTGGAAACGCCATGAAAGAAGAGATTGATTCTATACCAGTGTCCTGGGGTTGTGGAGCAACAGTACTGTCGGCTATTGAGGCTGCAAGTATGTATACTGTGTGTGTTATTAGTGTTTTATCTATAACTCCTATACAGAGCCACCACTTGCCTTTACTCACCATCCTAGTTGTATGTTCATCACTGATAATCTGAAGTCACCTCTTAAATTAAGCACCAAAGGTGCAGATGCCTCGGTGCAGTAGCATGTATGCTAGCATGATGCAATCAGCAGATGCATATGACAGCACGTATTATATGCATGCAGTAGATCCATGGAAGCATCAAAACAGTATCATGGAACTTGAGCATGCAAGCACCAGAACTATGAAAGCATGCAAGCAGCAGAACCATGCTAGCATGCAAGCAGCAGAACTATGGAAGCATGCAAGCAGCAGAACCACGGTAGCATGCAAGCATCAGAACCATTGTGGCATGGAAGCAGCAGAACTATATATAGAAGCATGGAAGCAGCAGAACCATGGAAGCATGCAAGCAGCAGAACTGAAGCATGCAAGCAGCAGAACTGAAGCATGCAAGCAGTAGAACTGAAGCATGAAAGCAGCAGAACTGAAGCATCCGAGCAGCAGAACTGAAGCATGCAAGCAGCAGAACTGAAGCATGCAAGCAGCAGAACTGAAGCATGCAAGCAGCAGAACTGAAGCATCTAAGAAGCAGAACCATGGAAGCATGCAAGCAGCAGAACTATGGTTGCATGCAAGCAGCAGAACCATGGATTGTACGTAGCAGCATAGAGTACATGTAGCTAAAATGCATTGTACAAGCTGTTGTAATAAAAATACAAGCTGTTTACTGAAGACTGACCTGCATAACGCTTGCTCGCTCAGGCTCACTCGACGAGCAAGATGAGTCTGAAGACGCTTTCGCTTGCAAGTTTCATTGCTGCTTATGGAGTCATATGAGCTGCACTGTCATATATCAAGCGCGATGTAGCCAGCTGTGGACAGTACTGTCTCTGAAGGAAGCCAGAACGCGAGCAACGGCAGTCCAGGCGAGCAAATCACGCCATAACTCGAAAGCAAAGCCTTTAATCGCAATTCTGCCAAATTTTTTTTTCATAAACTACTGAGATCTACCTGTGTTGCTAATTTCAGCGCTTAGTAGCAAGCGGTTGCTGAGATACGCATTGCGAACATACACACACACACACACACACACACACACACACACACACACACACGCACACGCACGCACGCACGCACGCACGCACGCACGCACGCACGCACGCACACGCGCACACACACACACACACACACAAACGAACAGACTACTGTATGCCTCGTGGCTCCACCCACACCTCGGCATAATTAGTGTCTACAGTATTACTGTATTAGCTTTATCATGCAGCCTGACAGCACTACTGCGATGAGTGATGACAGTTTGCAGGATGAAAAAGGCTTGCATTACTTCTTGCTTTACAGTGCACAATGAGTAATACATGAACTGTAAATACAAAGAGGGTAATACTGAAGTTGCACTGAGGGGCATGTCCTTGTCCTGAGGGACAGTGCCCATGTAAGAATGTGGCAGCTGAAAATCATTGGCATTAATTTTTTTCTAGAAGAAGCTATATAGCTATAGACTCCTTTGAATAAAGGCAAGATGAGCAAGGGAATTGATAATTATTTTATGGTATGAGAATAGATTGTTGGAGTCAAATTTGGCAAGGAAATGGGACCAGAAGTGGTCTTGCAGATGAAAAATTTCCACCGACAAGATAATGCCACTGAGCTCAAATCTCATGGACAAGGGTAGAAAGATTTTCTAAAGCAAAGTCATTGAGGATAAATTTTGTTACTATCATGCAGTGCAATTGATGTAACCCCCTGGACCCTATTTTAGTGATGAAATATAGTGATGTCACTGCAGTGTAATCTCACTGACCTGCTAGCTACTTATAATGAAAGATCACTCTGCAGTAGTACCACGCCATGGTTTGTGTATTTTTAATCTTTATTATCACAGTACAATTGCAACATAGTATGGTTGTCTTTATGATCACCCATCTGATGGCAACCATACGTAATATCTCCAGTGTTGTGAGGAGAAAACAAGACTTTATGTATCACTATAATGTAGCAATCTATAATGTAGTTGTTATTAATGTATAGTTTTGTTAATTTAATGTAGTAATTATTTGTTAACTTTTATCCTTGTAATCCGTCAGTCTTGTTGCCAGTCAGTCTGTCACCTCTTGTATTGTTGTTATTGAGTGCATGTTGTCAAGGGTGTATAGAGTCTTTGACTCTATACACCCTTGGTGTTGTAAGTCATTGTTCCTCTCTCTGTTTAAATACTGTGCTGTGATTTGAGAATAAGAATTTTAATCTCAGTGAAATTTCTCTCTTGGTTCTCTGTTCACGTTACTACAATAATGACACAACAATTAAAGTATGGCTAACAGTGAAAAATGGTTCCAAATCATTTGAAAACAAGTGACCAACTAAGACACATTGTCAACTCTTTACAACGTACATCAACATTACAAAAGAGACAGACACATGTACAGTGTGTGACGGGAGTAGCAATTACCAACTGCAATAAACACTTGGTGAGTGATAGCATAGATAATAAATACTACGAAACCAGGAATAGATCGAAGCAGCCAAAAATCAGATGTGCAGATGCACGTTTCAGTGATGTGACGTCATATCACGAATGCCGTGCTAGTACTGTTTGAGTCGAGAGTATTGTCTGTTCAATATTATGCTCATGAAAATACGGAGATTAGAGTCTGGGCGGTGCCTTTGATGTCGGACAGGAAGTAATAATATCTAACAAGAATAGTGGAAAGATACAAGCTTTTAGATAAACATTATTTTAGTAGCCATAAACAGCCTTCATGAAGAAACGTGCATGAATAATGCAATCTATGATGGTGGAGCTAACGAAGCCCGGTTAGTGACTGTCTTTCAAGAATGTGTTCGCATAACACGGAGCAGGCGAACATCAAAATAAATTATGGGTTTACACTTAATTACAGCGACTATCAAGCAAGTCAAGTATATTAATGCATGTACAAACATCAGTCCTTTAACATCAGTCCTTTGCTTCTATTCCATCTGAAACTACTTTTCAAGCACTTACCTTGCCATTATACACATTATACACGTTCTTTGCTAAACATCGAACACATAATACTTAAGAACAGTTTTCGTGGAACAGAAACAAACTGTGCAAATCTGCTGCACTATGCGCCTTGTCTCAGAAAATTACAAACGCACTGCTGATCATGGTTAGAACAGCCCAACATCAAAACCATGACGTCACATGATACATTGGGAGGGTCTGGCTGTTTCTAACCCAGGTTAAATTATCTGATAGAGTCAATAAATTACTGAACAAGTGATATGGGGTGGTGTGGGTCATAGAGATACACAAAACATGAGACAAGGTGCATACAAATCAAGTCTTACTAAAATTATTGAGACTGTCATAGCAACCTGTGCATTGTATCAGTGAAGATCGACCTGCTAGCACATCTGAGGTATTGTGAAGGATTGTGTGTGTATGATGCAATAAGGGTGTGTGAGAGAGGAGAAAGTATAATCATTAATTTTTATTGTAATTGGTATTTTGTGTTCACTACTGATTTACCACATTATATGTTCACTGCGATTTCACTACTTGTTGCAATCTGAAGTGTCAACCATAAAGCGTAAACCGTGTTCAATCTGAATCACGCAATGTAATAAACCTTCCAAATAAGGCACGGATCACGCTTTATGCTTTTGCAGCTGTTGCAAGGAGTAATAAAACCGCTGTAACAACCACTGGCAATGCCTTTGAAAATAGGCTTCCCATGTTACAAACTCTGTATACACAATATTTCCACTAAAATTTAGGATATCAACAGTGAATGCTTCAAAATGACACAATTGCAAGTACTCTATGGCAGAGTCTATTTATAAAAATACAACAACAGACTTTGTGTGGCTAAGGAAAATTTGACTGCACCAAGGTTCTAACCCGTTAATTTGATTTGGTAATCCAGCCCTTTCTGAGTGAGCTAAGAAATTGTGGTGGATATCAAACAAGTGCCAAACAACTTGTTGCAGAATTGTACAAGTGCATAGGTGTAATAACACCAAATGCAGGGTATTCCTAGGTCCTCTCCCAGCAAAATATTGATTGAGTAAATTCCTTTGAAACTAATACTGGTGGTGCATTTTTCGTTTTCATTTTTTAGGGCATCGGAGACTCGAGCCAAGGGTTTGTGAACACATTGCTGTTCAAAGCATTTACAAAGAGAGTAAGACTAAAACTAACACACATACAATTGTTGTTGCTGCCTCTATGGATGCTGTAAGTGTACTAATGATGATGACGAACAATCGAGTCTTCTGCAAAGGACAGACAAGGTCTCTGCCTATGTGACTCCTCAAGTTTCCGGCTTTGCTAACACTTTAAATGACCATTCTGACTCTTAATATTGAACCTATAGTCAATGTTTGTCTGCAATGTACCTGTTGTTTTTATGATGCTATTTATTTTCACTGTCAATAAGTGATAAGAGACTGATCATACAAATTCAAATAGCTAGCTATGCTATGGTTTTAGCACATCAAATATTGTAGGTCCTAGTTCAGGAAGACAAAGAAAATAATATTATACCTCTCTATGTGTGCATGTGCTGATGTACATGTAGCCTTGGGTGATTTCTTCCTGGCTGTCACTCCCTGTCTGCCTGGCTGGCGGCATGTGGTGATGCGGTTGCTAAACTAGTAGGAAGGAACAAGTCTGAAGAGATAAGTGCAGAACCACATGTTGTGCCTTTGGCAGTTGAACTCAGAGCAGGTACACATTACAAAGAGAAGACCTTTCCAGTGTAATTATATTCATACTGAATTCTGAGGAAAATAAAACTGAATTGTCAGATTGTTTATTATTTCATGAAATGTAGCCTGCTTGTGTTGCCGTGCATTAGAAGATGTGCTTCTTTTGAATTCACATAATGAACTCTTGGAGAGCTACAAAGAGGGGAATTTTGTGTAAGTGATATACTCAACTTGCATGAAACTGCACATTTTTGTTGTAACTTAGGTCGCACTCTAGATCTGGTCAGATTGACAGGTCTGATCAGGTTTGGTTCAAATGGGACAGATTTCACAGATATGACAGATTGTCATAGATACATGACAATGTTATGTTAGCCTTTTGCATAAAAATTCCCAGCAGGATAATTCTGGTTTATCATTACTAAAGAATTTCTATCAAGATGTAGTAGATCTCTGTGGTTTTCAAGATGATAAGAGGGAAGGACAAGTAACTAGAAAAAAGCAAATTGTGCGCAGCTGGAGATGCTTAGGTATTAAATACACTAAGAACTGATGATGATGAATTAAAAACTGCATGATAAATAGTCGTGAGGTCTTTGGTGATATTATCATTGTCTCATCTGATGAAAGTGCACCTTACTATTTCATGCTTCACACAAGATAAACAACCAGTTTGAAGAAGAGCACTGTGGTGATGGCTTCTTTTAAAAATTATATGGTAGCTCTAATATAAAATAGCGAGCGCGCTAAAATTCTTTACTACGCATGCGTAGTAGACTTACACGCGGCGCGCGGGACTTGCGCGCTGCATAAAAGCAAGCAGATCAGTGAGTTCACAATCTTGCGACAAATTCAGTTCAGTCACTGCCGCAGTAAGAAATTGTCCAGCAGCAAATATTCCCTCCAAAAATGATCCACATCCTGATCGTTGTTGTAGCTACCGTGGCGTTATCCACAGCGAACCCACTGACAGCTCTTTCCATCCGCCAAGTGCCCAGCTGTGGCGGTATCGTCCTTCCGGAGCACTGTTCTCAAGCCTTTAACAACTACGTGAACATGGTGCAGCAAATCACCAACAACCCCGATTCCGACACTGTTAACAGGATCGCGGATGCCGTGGGAACACCTTTGAACACCATCTGCGGCGGGGAATGTCTGGGTCCTTTGTTAGCAGTATACGAATGTCTTGGCAATGTCGCGGCTAGAAACGCCACCGCTCAGCTAGCTTGCTCCCGACAAGAAGACGGCACGTTTTGTCCAGTGAAGGTGCTACAAGAACTGCAACGCAGCTCTCAAAATGGCGGCACTCCAGCCCTGGTACCATCCTGCGTCACTTCCACTTCGACTACATGTTCTAGTACGTGTCGTCAGTCTTACATTGAAACCAGGGACAGGTTGGGATGCTGTGCTTCCAGCTGGTTTGCTAGCTCCTCGAGTCCATATTCTGCGACATTCGGACGGAATTTTGTTACTTGCAATGTGCAGCTGACTAATCCGTGCACTCCAGCGTCTGGAGCAGCTACTATATGCCTCAACTTTCTTCTACTAGCGACCGTGGTACTACTGTCTGCAGCGATGATTTGAGCCGCGCCCAGCTCGAGGACACACTGTGCACTAGACCATGTGGACTTGCATAGTAACTGCTTAGTTTATACTTGTTTTTGTCTGTCTAGCTTTTTTATGCCTCGGTGGGCGGAGCCACGAGACATACAGTAGTTCGTTTGTGTATGTGTCATTATGCCTCGGTGGGCGGAGCCACGAGGCATACTGTAATCGCGTTGTCTGTCTGTCTGTTACATCATGTTTGCGGCGCACGCTGAAAGGTAAGCTCTGAAACTTGCAATGCAGGTAGAAATCGATATTATCTCGGATGTGAACTAGCGAAATTTCGATACAAAGCTTTGTTCTAGAGTTATGGCGTGATTTGCTTACTTTGTTTGCCGTTGCTGGCGATCTGGACTTCTCCGAAGGCAAGAATGTCCACAGTTGACTGCCTAGAACCTGATAGGTTAGAATTTTACTACAGGATAGCAGTGCAGGTCCAGAGAAATCGTGTAAGCAAGCTATGGAAGCTACTCGCTCGTGGTATGCGTGTCCTGTGCCGAACACTGTAGACACGCCCAGTTGAATTGTGGTCAGCACTGATTGGCTTCTGATTGCATAACTAAAGCACTACTGTACAGAAATCCTGTATACATGCATCTGCAGTTGCTGTGTCTGTAGAATGGTGGATAGTTGTGTTTGTTGATATTTCATTTTCTTTCATAATAATAATTAAAAATTGTACTCAGTATTCTCTTCAATTCGCTGATTTTCGAATTGAAGTTGCCTGAGAGCAGAATTTGATATGACAAACTTCTTCAAATGAGCTTTGAATATATCCGAAGCAGGATTGCCAAACTTGTGGGAATAAGAAAGGTCGAAAGCAACATGCTTCACCTGGATAACCACATTGACAAGAACAAACGTCAAGAGTCAGTGTGATTGAACCAGGCTAACTAATTCTTTAACAGTACTGTTAAATAAAATTATGCATAAAGCATGTCACATGTCAATGATACAGTACAAGCTGTACAATGCACTCATTATGGCAATAATATACATAGTTTTTAATGATAATACAGATTATTATTATTATGACTTGCTGTACATGCTCAACTTTTCACATCCACCGAGGCATAACCCGCACCAATGGTGCATTTTTCCGTCTGTTAACGATGTAACACATCGCTCAATAAAAGCAGAGCGCTGATACTTGCAACACAAGAAGACATCAACATTTGCTCAAAGATTAATTTTAAGATTTTCAATTCTAATGCTCTGTTCACGAGTAATGACGTGATTGCTTACCTCACGATTGCCGGCTGGCGATCTAGTTGTTGATGTAAAGACAAAATTGTCTATTGCTGGCTGCCTTACAGCTAGTGAGTTCGCCTTTACTTCAGAACAGCACGGCAGACTTGTATATGAAGCTGCGTTCTAGAGTTATGGCGTAGCTTTGCATGCTTACCTCGCGATCGATGGCCGTTGCTGGCGATCTAGAGTTCTCCGTAGACAAAACTATCCACAGTTGACTGCCTAGAAGCTGATAGGTTACAGGATAGCAGCGTATGTCTAAAGAAATTGTGTAAGCAAGCTACAGACGCTATCTACGTGCTGTGCCCTGAACATTATAGACACGCCCAGTTGAATTAGTGGTCAGCACTGATTGGCTTCTGATTGCATAACTATTATACTGCATTGTGATTGCTGTACAGAAAGGTACAACAGCTGCAGTTTAACTTTACTGTGTATGTGAAATGGTGGCATTCCACCGAGGCATCAGCACCTTTGGTGCCTAGTGTTTGCATGTTATCTTGCAATACCTTTTGTTTGGTCAGCCTCCACTAATGTCAACTTGAAGTGCACTGCGGCGTTTCGATCGCATGCTGCTCCAGTACGGGTTGGCCCGGCCCAACTAACTTATTGTCTACAGTATTATTGATTAGTATTAGCTATCATGCAGTCTTTACTGCGACAGTTTGCAGGATGAAAAAAAGGCTTGGTTTACTTCTAGTGCACAATGAGTAATACATGTACAAAGAGGGTAATACTGAAGTTGCACTGAGGGACTGTGTCGACATGTAAGAATGTGGCAGATGAAAATTACATTTTCTAGAAGCAGTTTGAATAAAGGCAAGATGAGCAAGGGAAATGATAATTATTTTATGGTATGAGAAAGATTGTTGGAGTCAAATTTGGCAAGGAAATTGGACCAGAAGTGGACTTGCTGATGAGAAATTGCCACCGAGAAGATCATGCCAATCACATGGACAAGGTAGAAAGATTGTCCAAAGCAAAGTCATTGAGGATAAATTTTGTTTTTTAAACAAAATGCACAGATTAAATACAAATAATCACAAAAATAATTCATGGTATTAGTTAATATGTTGCTTTTTTAACTAGAATAATGCAGGTGAAATTTGGAGAGATAGATGAGGTGAGAGCGAACAAGAGGCTCTACTATCGAGATGCACATGTAAGTGCATTAATAAACAAGTGTATGCATGCAAGCAGATTAAAAGAGAATTAGTCAAAGTTGTCATATACTACTACAAACGATCGAGTATTCTTGTTAAGAAAACGTAAATATAATCATTTTGTAGCCTATAGTTACAAGTGTTTACTGGCGCCGGTAACATGCTCGTAATGTGTGTCAGGTACAACATACAAACACAAGATTAGCTACTTGGTAACTGATGTGATGAGTGCTATGGAGAAATATGAGAGATTTAGCTTTAAAAAACCTTAGTTTAGAAACTTCGTCAGTGCTAGATAAGATTACTAGCAAAGTCAGCTGTAAAGTGTCATAACACTACAGTGTTACTTTCTGATTCTACATGTACTTCCAACTTGTTCATTAGCTACACTGCAGAGAAATATTCCGGCCCTTGAAAAGGTGTTAGCACTGTTTCCTGTTGGGTGGACACCATAATTATGCTTAAATTTGTTTTCTTCCTCATCTCAATACAGCACAGCACCAGACAAGACCAGTGATGAGGGTTGTACCAATGATAGACAATACTGCACTGGATAATACAGCAACTGATACTGCAGGTGCTGGTAATGAAATACGGTAATAATTATAATGTAGATCAATGACCTGACCTTCAGTAGAGAACTGTTCTAATATGCAGTTGGTGAATGGCGTCATAGCATACATAATCGAGGCTGTGTAGTCACATACCAGGATACTTTGGTTTGCTTACTGAAACAGTGATGATTACAGCACTGTTTCAGATTACAGTCTTTATGATTACATAATAAATCATTGTGTAATCATAAAGACTGTGGACAAGACAACAAGATTGAGGCTTCACCAGATCAGGTAAATTCATGATAATGTAAACATGAATTTAAGTTTACTTTCAAGGTCAACAGTCATTCTGTTTACATCATCAAATGTCATCAGGAAATGAGTTGGTGTATGCTCAAATAGGAGCCCGTCCATAAATCCAACGATTGTTCCTCCTAGCATTGATAAAGTTGTCTATGCTACTGTTCATTCGATCAACTCATAGTGTACTTTACATTGCTGTTATAAAATGCATGCTATAAAGAATAATGCTTATTGTAAAATGTTTCTAGCAAAAAAAATATTCTGCACTGTATTTTGAGAATAACACGTCATCAATAGTGCTACAGTTTCTCTGGTCATTTGGTATCACTCAAGGTTTGTCTATGAACTATATATTACTGATTTCTAGCTGTTTTTCAATCAATGTACAGCATTGCTTGGACAAGTACTTGGTATAAAGACTGTATCATTGGAAGTTGCTCAACCATCCACTGGACCAGTCTGTCCAGGACAAGAGATCATACTGTAGCACAGACAGTTGCTGTAACTGAGACACTATTGCAATGGCAGAATGGTTCAACCACTGTAGTCTATGATAGCAGTAATCAGCATCAGGACCCCTCTCACTTGATAGCTTCATCACTACTGCTGTGTTCATGATCACAACTAACAGTACAGTGATAGTGTCTAATCTCACACTAACCTCAGCTGTACTTCCAAACAAAAATTCTACGATTTCTTGTCTTAGTGAGTCCTCCTCAAGATAATATTCAGACAGCTACCAACATTATGCCTCGATGGGCACAGCCACCGGGCATACGGTGTACCTGTCTGTCTGTCCATAGATCTATGGCAAATGGTGGCATTCCACCGAGGCATTTGCACTTTTGGTGCTTTATTAATTATTCATAAATTCTGAGGTAATAAAAATGATTGACAGATTGTTTATTATTTCATGGAATGTAGCCTGTTTGTGTTGCCATGCATTAGAAGATGTGCTTCTTTTGAATTCACATAATGAACTCTTGGAGAGCTACAAAGAGGGGAATTTTGTGTAAGTGACATACTCAACTTGCATGAAACCGCACATTATTGTTGTAACATAGGTCGCACTCTAGATCAGGTCAGATTGACAGGTCTGATCAGGTTTGGTTCAAATAGGACAGATTGTCACAGATACATGACAACGTTAATTTTAACCTTTTGCATACCATGTTCATGGTGTCTTAACTCTCTTTAAAAATTCACAGCTGGATAATTCCGGTTTATATTGAGTACACTTCCACCTCACTAAAACAATTGTGAATTTCTATCGAAATGTAGTCTATCTCTGTGGTTTCCTAGGTGACAAGAGAGAAGGAAGCGTAACTACAAATTGTGTGCAGGTGGAGATATGTAGGTATTAAATACTGATGATTGAATAAAAACTGCATGATAATAATCATGAGGTCTTTGGTGTTATTATCATTGTCTCATCTGATGAATGTACGCCTAACTAACCTAGTATTACTATTTCATGCTTCACACTCTGTTATACTGTATAAAACGCAAGATAAACAGCAAATAAAAACTAGTTTAAAGAAGAGCGCTATATAGTCGTTGCTGCACTGTTGATGGCTTCTTTTAAAAATTGTCAATAATAATTATTATTGTATACTTCCTGTTTAGATCAAAGACACCGCCCGTGCGATAAATCTGCTACAGTGTAGCGCTCTCTCCAGCAAACCACAGTGCATTATCAAAAATAATGCACTGCAGTTTCCCATTGAAAAGCAATGGGAAGAGAGTGTCCAGTGCGATATCAGAAATAATGCACTGGCAGTGGTTTGTTTTATCAGACCACACTTCCTGTCAGCGTTTTTATACCATCACATGCTCCCAATACTAGTGGGTACAAATTAATAAAATTCATAATAAACAAACAGCTTGACTTAAAAATTCAACACAATTCTGCAGTTGTCCAGAGAACAAGTTTGACAGACTAGCAGGAACGCTTGGAAGTAGAAGTAGGACTTGACATACGATACAGAAAGATTTCGGAGGATAGGGCTTCCCGCTCTCTTGCCTAGTTTCCAAAATAAACTTGCACAACCATTTACTAACTGTCACAGGATCACTATAGTGAAGTAAGTCTCCTGGCACAGGTTCAGAAGAAGTTGCCTTACCGGTTTCCATAATCCACTTATCAAAAATTTCTCAAGCCCCACGCGTTCACTCTAGACGTGTTCTCTGGATCAACTCCCTCGGCAGCCTTTATCACATCTGCGTCAGAAGCGACTACAAATCGAGAACTGGGAGACAATTCCGTCTTCTTTCGTCGTAATGATAGAGATAGACGGAGCTTTTAGCTAGTCTGGTCCCCAGTCCAGTCCATTCCAAGGAAAGGTCTGGTGACTCGGCTTCACAACGCTAGGAACATTGGAATGTAGTGGGCGGGGCTAATGTTGCCGTTCTCGTGGGCGTGCAGCTTTTAGAGAGCAGCTTTTTATGTCGACAACAACCAGCTACATCTGCAAAAGGCCATGCTTTTCTTCTCTAGAGAGAATTCAGAAGCTTGAACGCTAGGCAGAATACCTCAGAAACAGTTTGATGGAGAAACTGAAGGTAACCCCGCAGAGCAGAGAAACAGCCGATAGCAACCTTCTGGACGACTATGTTGAACGCATTGCTGTGGTGGCCGCTACACCGGCAAACGCGCCTTGTTTAGCGCCCTGTACCGTCAATAGCACTGTCGACATCCATCTACCACAAAATTTAATTAATGACGTCATAATTAAACATTCCAGTACGCCGGAATGCTGGCGTACTGTTCCGAATGAGCTAAAGCCCAGTCACCAGGCCCTACTTCTCGGTTATAATTTTCGCCCCACCCCCCGTTACGCCCTCTAAAATTGCTTCTCGACGATTTGTTTTTTGGGCCTGGGGACGAGGCAGTCGAGGCTAGCTTTTAGCATCAGGGCTACCTTCAGCCATCTTGAAACAAACACATGGGATTCGCGCATGCGCATTGATCTCAACAGGAAGACACAATAAAACAATTAACGTATGGTTCCTTCGTGCATTATCGGATTTATCCGCACTCGCTTCCGGTCTTGTAGGTAAAATTAGCGCACTCGGGCTCCGCTCTCGTGCGCTATTTTTACCTACTCGACCGGAAGCTCGTGCGGATAAATCCGATAATGCACGAAGGAACCATACCTTAACTATTACAAATCGAGCGCTAAAATTCTTTACTTTTTTTTTTGATAAAGCAAAGAGCGAAAAAATAAGTGATAAACAAAGTGTAGATAGATTATTGTTCATAATCTGGCCTCCACTGAAGCAAGTTCAAAACAAGGTGGAAGTTCACCACGACCGGGACTCCCTCTTGAGGACCTGGTCCTCCGAACCGAATACATTGGATTGCTGAGCAAAGCAGGGAGAAAGACAGACGAGTCCTCAGCCAGGCGAGAGTGGTAGAATAAGGTGATCCGGATTTCTCCGCAATCATGCTAGCCAGCCGCTTGTAAAATATCTTGGCAGCATTACCCATTCCTCCGCTGGCAGAAAACACCAGGGGAGTGAAAGAGCCATGCTCCACCTCATGAACTCTCTGCTCATAAGCGTGTTTCTTCATTTTTTCATGCTTCCTGTAGCAGGCTGACATAGGTTGGTTATTAGAAGGAGCTTGAGGATTGAAAATTCGAACGTCACAGAACACTCGCTCACGCTGATCCCCCCAGAAGCCGTCAGCAGCTATGTCCAATCTTGCAGCATCATCTCTAATTGCTGACGCACCTGTGAGAACTTCCCCGGACAAGGGTTGCAAGGCTGGTTCCACGTTAACATTGTGACACACCTCAGAGAGAACATTAGCAGTGAGGTCCCTGATCTCATTATGCCTCAGGATAGTGAAACCTCCCTTTGGACAGGACAGTTCATGTTCAACGGAGAACAAAGCACCACACGCACAGTGAGAGGGAATGTTACTGAGCGGCCATCCATATCTTAGGGCAAGCGCATCATGAAGGGCTCGTTTGTGAAGGGAGAACTTGTATTCATTTAGGGGCAGGGTGGACAACCAACTTGAGGCACCACTTTCCTGGGCAAGAACAATGGCTTTTTGAAGCTGAGGGGGTGCAAGAGATTGAATTGAATCAGCAAGGTTCCTTTCGCAATGCTTACGTTGGAGACTAGCTTCCTTTTTGGCGGAAAGTTGTGCTTCAGTGCACTCAGGGGGATAGCAGAAACATTGGGCTTGAATGAGGTTGACCAGTGGGGCAGTGATTCTAACAGAGGAGGAGAAAGCGGCAGTAGATTGACAAGAAGGATTCGGGAGACCAATTCCCCCAAGTCGTGGAGGAAGACCCAGGAGGTCGCGGACTAGATCATTCGGTGGAGGCTGGTTACAGACAGCTGGAATAAGTCTGGACCGGATGAGTTCTTCAAGTGGAAAGAGGAGATGGTCAATGTTTGGGGTTGTCCTGCAAAGATAGGTAAACTTGTGAATCATGCCATGAGTGAAGCCAGCGAGAGCGGCATGGGGTTGGGATAGGGCAATGTCACTTAGGACACTGATCTCCTCAATCCAGCTGTTGATTTTCTTGGAGACAAATGAATGCACATAGTCAGAACTTCCTATAGGAGCTCCAAGATAGGGACGACCCTCAGTAGTAATGTTCACCCCAGTGTCGCGGAAGAGAGACTCTGCCTTTTCCAGGTGTTCAGCTTTAGTGAAGAGCCAAGTTTTAGAAGGATTAGGAAAGTATCCAGATAGAGGACCATATTCTTTTAGGCTCGTCCACCAGAGCGAAATAGACTCGAGAGAACCAACAGCGGAAGAGTCATCGGCATACCACACCTGTTTTGCAACAGAAGTAGAATTGAGGTGAATAATAAGAGGAAGGGTAGCCATAGCGTACATTGGCATCGCTAAGGGATCCCCCTGAGTAGTGCCCTCAGCTGAGAGAAGAGCTTCTCTACCGATGAAGAGTTCAGTGGAATTTCTGTAGATATTGATGAGAATAGTAGCCAAAGGAGGACAAACAAACCTGATATTACGCAAAGCACATTGTCTGTTCAGAGAGTTAAAAGCATTGCAAGCATCGACGAGGAGTACTGCCTCGCAGTCTTCAGCAGAAAAGGCTTCTCTCATAAAGTGAATAGCAGCTTCAACACCTGCTATCTGCCCAGCACAAAGCTGCATACTACCAGCAGCATCCTGGATATCATCTCTAAGGACAAACAAAATAGCTTTGGAAATTATCCTTCTGGCTGCTTCACAAATGCCTATGGGACGGACCCCAGGACATTTATCTAAAGCAATTAGCCTACAGGCTAGAAAAGGTGACAACGCATTGGGGTCTACAAAGGAAGTACAGAGTCTACGTGCAACCAAGGCGAGAGAAGTGCACAACTCACGAGAGACAGAGTGAAAGGAAGTACATAAGCGTCTCCAACAGTGCGCATCGAGGCCAGATGGTCCAGCAGCCCCCTTGGTGTTAAGAGCAGCCTTCTTGATAGCCTCACCATCAATTCTATCAAATAACACAGGATGTACAAAAGGAGGCTCACCTTCCCCAATGAGAACAGAAGGGTTTACAGGCTGACCGGGTGGGTGTTTTTTCAAAAGCGTTTCTAGTACCGAAGGAGACGAGGGGTCACTAGGATCAGAGAGGTCAGTAGGGTTCAAGGTGCCACCATTATTGGTTTTGGACAGTAGATCAAGAGCAGCATTGACTTTGCCACGGAACATAAGATCAGCAAATTTACGACTGATGGCATTGTCCTGATTCTGTTTACTTGTTTTGTGAACAAGGTGCTTTTGGAGGCTTCTTCCTTCTAGGACAAGAGCATTGATATCACCATCAGCCCACACTTTTAGACGGCGTTCAAGACATAGTGAATCTTCTTTAGGTTTTGTGTTAAAAGATGATTTTTGGAGTAAAAGAGTAGACATAACAGTAATGGCACGAAGTGCCACAGTTTCAAGGGCAGATCCAACAGCAAACGCACGAAAGAGGCGACTTAGTTCCACAACAAACTTCTTGCCAACATTTCCAAAAGGAACAGAGAAAAGGTTTTTCCTCCAGTGAGTAACTTCATTATAAGCAGCCTCAAGAGACTGAGTGAAAGATGCTGCATCAAGAATACCCCAAGTGAACATAGGAGGAGAAGGAGCATCAGGTGGAGGAAGGTCGACAGAGGACTGTTGGGTAAGTGATAAATCATTGGAACGAGACAAGTCCTCCAGAGTTTCCAGGAACCTAGCCGTCTCTGAGGGAGTGACACTAACACAGCTAGTATCAAGAAGGTCGACTTCGTTTTCAAGACTCCTCAGAAATTCACTAGGATTCATGGCAGGCGTTAGAGACTGACTGTCCTGAGACGGAGCGGAGACGTTGGACGAGGAAGTTACGGTAGCGCAAGGTGTGCCGGCTGCTGTAGTAGACGCAGCGGCGACCCCAACAGACAGAGAGGATGAAGAGTTGGCGCATCTTCCCAGGTAAGCAGCTGCAGCAAACATTGCTAGCCTTTGCACAGGCACAGCGCTCACAGGTGCCAGTTTTGTTGCAGCGACAACACACCATGCTTCTCGAGGCGTGGTAGTGGGCGGACAATTGGGCGGTAGTGGGCGCATGCGTAGTAAAATTCTTTACTACGCACGCGTAGTATACGTACACGCGGCGCGGAACTTACGCCTTACATAAAAGAAAGCAGTTCAGTGAGTTCACTATCATGCGAAAAATTCATTTCAGTCACTGCTGCAGCAAGAAATTGTCCAACAGCAAATATTCTCTCCAAAATGATCCGCATCCTGATCGTTGTTGTAGCTACTGTGGCGTTATCCACTGCGAACCCACTGACAGCTATTTCCATTCGCCAAGTGCTCAGCTGTGGCGGTATCGTCTTTCCAGAGCACTGTTCTCAAGCCGTTAACAACTCCGCGGCGATGCTTCAGGAAATTATTAACAACCCCGATTCCAACACCGTTAACAGGTTGGCGGATGCCTTGGGAACACTGTTGAACACCGTCTGCGGCGGGGAATGTCTGGGTCCTTTGTTGGCAATAAACGAATGTCTCGGCAATGTCGCGGCTAGAAACATCACCGCTCAGATAACTTGCGCCCGACAAGAAGACGGCACGTTTTGTCAGGTGAAGATACTACAAGAAATACAACAAAATAACGGCGCCCTGGTACCATCCTGCGTCACTCCCACTTCGCCTACATGTTCTAGTACGTGTCGTCAGTCCTACATTGAAACCAGGGACAGGTTAGGATGTTGTGCTTCCAGCTATTATGCTAACTCCTTGAGTCCATTTTCCGCGGCATTCGGACGGAATTTTGCTACTTGCAATGTCTCGCTCACCAACCCGTGCACTCCAGCGTCTGGAGCAGCTACCATATGCCTCAACTTTCTTCTACTAGCGACCGTGATACTACTGTCTGCAGCGATGATTTGAGCCGCGCCCGGCTCGAGGACACACCTGCGCACTAGAGCGTGTGGACCTGCGTAGTAACTTTTCTGTAATAGTGCAGTGACTGTTTTGACCTGCACACAGCACCTGGATAGTAATTATAGATAATCATTATAGTAACTGTCTATAATTGTTTTTGTCTGTCCAGCTTTTTGTTTGCATATTTTCTTTCAATACCTTTTGTTTGGTCAGTATCCACTCAGTAATGTCAAAGTGCACGAGCGGCTTGTCGATTGCATATCGATTACTGCATGCGACCACTTGAGGGTTGGCCCGGCCCAACTAACTTAATTAGTGTCTACAGTATTATTGTATTAGCTTTATCATTCAGCCTGACAGCGCTACTGCGATGAGTGATGACAGTTTGCAGGAGGAAAAGGCTTGCTTTACTTATTGCTTTACAGTGCACAATGAGTAATACATGAACTGTAATACAAAGAGGGTAATACTGAAGTTGCACTGAGGGTCATGCCTCAGTTGTCTTGAGGGGCATGTCCTTGTCCTGATGGACAGTGATATTTAAGAATGTGGCAGCTGAAAATTTCATTTTTCTAGAAGAAGCTATTATACTCCTTCGGATAAAGGCAAGATGAGCAAGGGAAGTGGTAATTATTATTTTTATGCTATGAGAAAAGATTGTTGGAGTCAAACTAGGCAAGGAAGTGGGACCAGAAGTGGTCTTGCAGACAAGAACTTGAATTCCACAGGGAAGATGATGCCACTGAGCTCCAATCTCATGGACAAGGTAGAAAGATTTTCCAAACCAAAGTCATTGTGAATAAAATAACAGTGCATTTATACTGCTTTGCAGCTGATGTAACCCATGGACCCTATTTTAGTGATGTCACTACAGTGGTAAGTAGTAATCGCAAGATAGTTGTAAAATTATGATAAAAGATCACTATACAATAGTACCACGCCTATGGTTTGTGTATTTCTATGACCGAAACACAATCATTGAACAGATGAACAAAATTACTAATAATTGCATTGTCACTAATTATTATCACAGTACAATTGCAACATAGTAACTACGGTTGTCTTTACCCATCTGATGGCAACCATACATAATATCTGATAACAGCTCCTGTTATCCTTGTAATCCGTCAGTCTTGTTGCCAGTCAGTCTGTCACCTCTTGTATTTTTGTCATTGAGTGCATGTTGTCAAGAGTGTATAGTAATACTCATACCCTTGGTGTATAGTAATACACCAAGGGTGTATAGAGTCTTTGACTCTATACACCCTTGGTGTTGTAAGTCATTGTTCCTCTCTCTGTTTAAATACTGTGTGTTGTGATTTGAGAATTAGAATTTTAATCTCAGTGAAATTTCTCTCTTGGTTCTCTGTTCAATAATGACACAACAATTAAAGTATGGCCAACAGTGAAAAATTGTTCCAAATCATTTGAAAACGAGTTACTTACTGTCAACTCTTTGCAACGTACATCAACATTACAAAAGAGACAGACACATACAGTGTGTGACGGGAGTAGCAATTACCAACTGCAATAAACACTTGGTGAGTGATAGCATAGATAATAAATACTACGAAACCATGAATAGATCGAACCAGCCAAAAATCAGATGTGCAGATGCACGTTTCAGTGATGTGACGTCATATTACGAATGCCGTGCTAATACTTAATGTTGGAGTCGAGAGTATTGTCTGTTCAATATTATGCTCATGAAAATACGGAGATTAGAGTCTGGGCGGAGCCTTTGATGTCGGACAGGAAGTAAGAATAAAGTCTAAGAAGAATGGTGGAAAGGTACAAGCTTTTAGATAAACATTATTTTAGTAGCCATAAACAGCCTCCATGAAGAAACGTGCATGAATAATGCAATCTATGATGGTGGAGCTAACGAAGCCCATGCAGTTAGTGACTGTCTTTCAAGAATGTGTTCGCATAACACTGAGCAGGCGAACATCAAAATATGGCTTTACACTTAATTACAGCGACTATCAAGAAAGTCAAGTATACTAATGCACGTACAAACATCAATCCTTTGCTTCTATTCCATCTGAAACTACTTTTCAAGCACTTACCTTGCCATTATACACATTATACACATTATACACGTTCTTTGCTAAACATCGAACACATAATACTTAAGAACAGTTGTCATGGAACAGAAACAAACTGTGCAAATCTGCTGCACTATATGCGCCTTGTCTCAGAAAATTACAACCGCATTGCTGATCATGCTTAGAACAGCCCAACATCAAAACCATGAGGTCACATGATAAATTGGGAGGGTCTGTCTGTTTCTGACCCAGGTTACATTATCTGATAGAGTCAATAAGTTTCTGGACAAGTGATATGGAGTGGTGCGGGTGACAGAGATACACAAAACATGAGACAAGGTGCATACAAATCAAGTCTTACTATAATTATTGAGACTGTCATCATCACCATAGCAACCTGTGCATTGTACCTGCTAGCACATCTGAGGTAATGTGAAGGATTGTGTGTGTATGATGCAATAAGGGTGTGTGAGAGAGGAGAAAGTATATTTATAATTGTAATTGGTATTTTTGTTCACTACTGGTATTTTGATTTACTTGCAATCTGAAGAGTCAACCATAAAGCGTAAACCGTGTTAAATCTGAATCACGCAATGTAATAAACCTTCCAAATAAGGCACGGATCACGCTTTACGCTTTGTGGCTGTTGCAAGGAGTAATAAAACCGCTGTAACAACCGCTGGCAATGCCTTTGAAAATAGGCTTCCCAAGGCACAACTCAGTATACACAATAATTATTTCCTCTAAACTTGTGGATATCAACTTTAAAATGACACAATTGCATGTACTCTATGGCAGAGTCTATTTATAAAATACATTAACAGACTTTAATTTTTGTGTGGCTAAGGAAAATTTGACTGCACCAAGGTTCTAACCCGTTAATTTGATTTGGTAATCCAGCCCTTTCTGAGTGAGCTAAGAAATTGTGGTGGATATCAAACAAGTGCCAAACAACTTGATGCAGAATTGTACAAGTGCATAGGTGTAATAACACCAAATGCAGGGTATTCCCAGGTCCTATCCCAGCAAACTATTGATTGATGTGTGACCTCAGAGCTAGGTTAAATAAATTCCTTTGAAACTAAGACTGGTGGTGCATTTTTCGTTTTCATTTTTTAGGGCATCGGAGACTCGAGCCAAGGGTTTGTGAACACATTGCTGTTCATAGCATTTACAAAGAGAGTACGCGACTACAACTAACACACAATTGTTGTTGCTGCCTCTACGGATGCTGTAAGTGTACTAATGATGATGATGAACAATTGAGTATTCTGCAAAAGACAGCTAGACCTCTGCCCTATGTGACTCCTCAAGTATCCGGCTTTGCTAACACTTTATATGACTGTTCTGACTCTTAATATTGAACCTGTAGTCAATGTTTGTCTGCAATGTACCTGTTGTTTTTATGATGCTATTTATTTTCACTGTCAATAAGTGATAAGACACTCAACACACAAATTCAAATAGCTAGCTATACTCTGGTTTTAGCTCATCAAGTATTTTAGGCCCTAAGTTCAGAAAGACAAATTAAAGTAATATTATACCTCACTGTGTGCGTGTACTGATAGCTTTGGCTGCTTTCTTCCTGGCTGTCACTCCCTGTCAGCTTGGCTGGCTGGCAGCATGTGGTTGTTAAACTAGTAGGAAGGAAACAGGTCTGAAGAGATAAGTGCAGAACCACACGTTGAACTCTTGGAGAGCTACAAAGAGGGGAATTTTGTGCAAGTGATATACTCAACTTGAATGAAACCGCACATTTTTGTTGTAACATAGGTTGCACTCTAGATCTGGTCAGATTGACAGGTCCAGGCTCAGTGATCAGGTTTGTTTCAAATAAGACAGATTTTTACAGATACATGACAAAGTTAATTTTTACCTTTTGCATACCATGTTCATGGTGTCTTAACTCTTTTTAAAAATTCACAGCTGGATAATTCCGGTATAATTATATTGAGTACCCTTCCACCTCACTAAAACAATTGTGAATTTCTATCGAAATGTAGTCCATCTCTGTGGTTTCCTAGGTGACAATTAGAGACATTCACTGGGAGTTTGGGACCAAAATTCTAATTCTCCAATCACAAGAATAACAACGACATTAATTTTACAACTACATTAATAACAGCTACATTAATATCTACATTAATTTTGTTCATCTGTTCAACGATTGTGTTTCGGTCATAAAAATTAATGACTAAATATCACCATGGGCGTGGTACTACTGCAGAGTGATCTAGATCATAATTATTATAAGTAGCTTGCAGGTCTGTGAGATTGCTACTTACCACATCACTACATTTCATCACTAAAATAGGGTCCAGAGGGTTACACCATGCAGTTGCACAGCTGTATAAATGCACTATGATAGTATAGCATTTCACTGTTATTGCAATAGTAGATGATTATTCTAGTGCAAAAAAGCAACACAGTAACTAGTAGCATTAATTTTGTGATTCTTTGTATTTAATTTGTGCATAAATAATTGTATTAATAAATTTATTTATTCTCAACGACTTTGCTTTAGAAAATCTTTCTACCTTGTCTATGAGATTGGAGCTCAGTGGTATCATCTTCTCGGTGGCAAGAGCACCTCATTGCCAAGTTTAACTACAACAATCTTTTCTCTTACCATATCATTCCCTTGCTCGTCTTGGCTTTGGAGTCTAGAAAAATGTAATTTTAAGCTGCCACATTCTTGCATCTCACTGTCCCTCAGGACATGTCAGTGCAACTTCAGTACTTACCTTTTTGTCACTCAATCTCATTGTGCACTGTATGTAAAGCGAGCCCTTTTCATCCTGCAAACTGTCTTCACTCATCGCGCAACAGTGCTGAAGACTGCATGATAAAGCTAATACCGTGGCAGTAATACTGTAGGCCCCGCATTAAGTTATAGTTGGGCCAGGCCAACCCTCGAGTGGCCGCATGCAGTAGATCGACAAGCCGCTCGTGCACTTTGACAGTGGCGTATCTAGGGGGGGTGCTCAGGGTGCTCCAGCACCCCCCTTAAACTAGAGATATTAATATTCATAAAGTAGCAGGCTACTGGCTAACCTAACCTCAGGCTCTAAGCTCTATAGCTTCATCGAAGAATCCATGATCGAGTGCCGTACAGTTCTAAATAACGCACACTGTACCAATTATTACACGAAAATTAATTGATAATGAATAATTAATTAGCAAAATTTTCGCGGGCGCTTCGCGCGCACATATTCAGCACCCCCTTCTACCAAATCCTAGATACGCCACTGCTTTGACATTAGTGGATACTGACCAAACACAAGGTACTGAAAGAAAACATGCTAACAAAAAGCTAGACAGACAAAAACAATTATAGACTAAGAAGTTACAGTACTATGCAGGTCCACACGGTCTAGTGTACTGTGTGTCCTAGAGCCGAGCGCGTCTCAAATCATCACCGCAGACAGTAGTATCACGATCGCCAGTAGAAGAAAGTTGAGGCACATGGTAGCTGCTCCAGACGCTGGAGTGCACGGGTTAGTCAGTTGCACATTACAAGTAACAAAATTCCGTCCGAGTGTAGCGGATAATGGACTCACGGGGTTAGCATAATAGCTGGAAGCACAACATCCTAACCTGTCCCTGGTTTCAATGTAAGACTGGCGACAAGTAGTAGAACATGTAGTCGAAGTGGAAGTGACGCAGGATGGTACCAGGGAAAGCCATTTTGTAGTGCTTCTTGAAGTACCTTCACTTGACAAAACAACTGTCTTCTTGTCGGACGCAAGTTATCAGATCGGTGGTGTTTCTAGACAAGTCATTGCCGAGACATTCGCTTATTGCCAACAAAGGACCCGGACATTCCCCGCCGCAGACGGTGTTCAAAAATGTTTCCAAGGTATTCACCAACCTGTTAACAGAGTCGGAATCAGAAGTGTTAATGATTTGCCGCGACATGTTAATGAAGTTGTTAAAGGCTTGAGAACAGTGCTCCGGAAGGACGATACCGCCACAGCTGGGCACTTGGCGAATGGAAAGAGCTGTCAGTGGGTTCGCAGTGGATAACGCCACAGTAGCTACAACAACGATCAGGATGCGGATCATTTTGGAGACAATATTATTTGCAATTTCTTACTGCGGCAGTAACTGAAATGAATTTGTCGCATGATAGTAAATTCACTGAACTGCTTGCTTTTATGCAAGGCGCAAGTCCCGCGCACCGCGTGTACGTATACTACGCATGCGTAGTAAAGTTTTAGAGCGCTCGCTATGAACAATTTTTAAAAAGAAGCCATCAACAGTACAGCAACAACTATATAGCGCTCTTCTTTACACTAGTTTTTAATTGCTGTTTATCTTGCGTTTTATACAGTAGTCTATAACAGAGTGTGAAGCATGAAATAGTAATACTAAGTTAGTTAGGTGCACATTCATCAGATGAGACAATGAAAATAACACCAAAGACCTCATGATTATTATCATACAGTTTATGTTCATCTTCATCATCATCAGTTCTTAGTGTATTTAATACCCACACATCTCCAGCTGCACACAATTTGCTGGTTTTTTTTTCCAGTTTATGGATGCTATAATGAATGGAATGAAATAAAGCAGTGGTGTAAGGAATGATACATAATAGCTAGGAGAAAAAAATTTGTTAGTTCAGAGGAGACCATGAGCTCTCAGCTCTAATGACATCCACAGGCAGAAGTTAGTGGTGTTGTTTTTGAAGGTCTTCCAAATAGCTGACCGATGTCCTTGGAAGCATAAGATGGATGATCTCAGAAGGGAAAAAGACAGGACAGGCCATTGTGGTACTATGAGTTTGCCCATGCTTTTCGGAGAGGAGAGAGGCCATGCGTTTGTAAAAGATCGAAGCGTCTTTCACCATTCCACCAGTAGAGGAAAACACAAGTGGGGAAACCGAGTTGTGTTACTCTTCCTTCTCTCATATCACAGCACTGTTATTAGTGGAGATCATGAACACAGCAGTAGTGATGAAGCTATCAGGTCCTGATTGCTGATTACTGCTATTATAGAGTACAGTGGTTGAACCATTCGCAATAGTGTCTCAGTTACAGCGTCACAGTATGATCTCTTACATGTATCCTTGGACTTCCAGTGCTACAGTCTTTATACCAAATCCTTGTCCAAGGCTCCAAGCAATGCAGTGTACCAGCTAGAAATCAGTAATAATATAGTTCATAGACAAAGCTTGAGTGATACCAAATGACCAGAGAAACTGTAGCACTACCGATGACATCATACAGAATAATTTTTGCTGAAAAATTTTGTAGCAAGTATTTTTTTACAGCATGCATTAATAATGCAATGTAAAGTGCACTGTGAGTTGATCGTAGCATAGACAACTTTATCAATGCTGGGAGGGACAATTGGTGGATTTAATGGGCGAGCTCCTATTAATTTGAGCATACACCAACTCATTTCCTGATGACCTATGGTGATACAGAATGTCTATTCATAAAGTTATAAAAATAAAGTTCATTTTTACATTATCATGAATTTACCTGATCTGTTGAAGCCTCAATCATGGTACGGTGTCTTGTATACAGTCTTTGGATCCAATAGTACCTGTTTGCAACTGATACAAGTGAAGAGCAAAGTATCAACAATAATAGTCCTCATAACTAACGAAGTTTGAGTTTATTTCCAAGTACCAATTCCTATAGTAATGTTGTATAAAAGTATTTGTACGAGCAATGTTGTATTACTGAGCTACTTACTTCTTGTCCTGTAGGACTAAAAATGATGAAAGTGAAACTGGACAAATTAAAAGTATTATGTGCACAAAGCTGTCACTTTTTGCTTTAAGCTTCAGCATTATAACGATGACGTCTATTTATTATTATTATTATGCACTTTATAACAATCAATGGAGTGATAAGTATTTTAGTACTTAGTGAATAACAGGAGATGGCAGTGATTGTTGAAGGACAACACATGAAGTGAAGCCTAGTATAGATAAGTACCATTAAGAGAAAGGTGAGCAGGAAGAACAAAGACATAAAAAGAGGTCTTACTAGAATGTTCTCTATTAATTTTTGCTTAGAATTAATTTTTAGCTTTTCATGGACTTGTGGAACGTATAACAAGAACTCACTTAAAGCTGTACTAGACAGAATTTAGTGTTATAATATCAAAAGAGCAACTCGAACAATTTGTAGTTGAATAGCATTGTCAGCAACATAAAAATTATGAACTACTGTCAAAAATTAACATTCATAAAAATTAATGTGCATTACACATAACTTACTGCTGTTGACGAAGAAGATGCATAAGCAAAATTGTAGTGGGGGAACTTCAGTGTCTCTCTTGAATGCTGAACACAGATATTTTAGACTAAACATAATTACGAAAATCATCTAAAATGTCCTCTAGCCTGTTGTTATGAAAAGTTATGACACACAAGAGAATGAAGTCATATACCTAATTATTTGTACGAGACAGAATTATAGTTTCATATCAATACTGAATTGTCAGACATTTACATAATCTATGCTCTAAATTTCCCAAAAATGCATACAGTGTATAATGTGACTATTGGTATCTAATTAGACAGATGCACTACATGCATCCTGGTAGTAAAAGCTGTTATCTGAAGCACACAATAGTTGTTCTCATCATTGTTCTAAGCATGCCTGTGTCTTACAGCAGATGGATGTGCTGAACGTGGTCTTAAATGCATTCAGTGTGTATGAGCTCCCACCCTATAGGCCCCTAAAACGTTTGGCTGCGGTTAGCGGGTTTTTCAATTTGTATGAACTCTCACCTCAATTAGATAAGGCTGAAATTTCTAATGGATAATAGATGTAATTGCAAGAGCATTGAAATGATCAACCTGTTAATATAAAAGATCATTTTTCATTGTTAAGTGATCAAATTTTTTAACGAAAGGCTTAAATTACATGTTATCAATAATAATTAAATCTTCATCCATTGCTTTTGTCAGTAGGAGCTCTTTAGTTAAAAGTATAAGTATCGATATTGGCTAATAATATTCTGTAAACAGTCCTTGATGCAAAATCAGACACATTACGTTTCTTTCTTGTGTACTAAAAGTCGTGTGGTATAAAAATACAATTTACTGTCAGTTGGCGAAGTTTGCTCCGTCCACAATGCAACTGGTGACTTTTCTTGGACAATCAGTGTGATAGTACAACCCTGACTTGCCAACATATTAGTAATCTTGCTATTAGCAGTAGTACACATGTGTAAAGTTACAAGGTGTACTTCATAGTTCTGCCAGACAGTTAACATAACATCTGAACCAATAATGTAGGCATGCCCGTGTCTTGCCAAGCACTTAGTCTCATGTTAAAAGCCCATTATGATAAGTTGCCAGCATGGATTCAATGTGTATAACCTTTCACCTTAATTAGCGTGATTTAATCACGCTTATCTCGCGAGGAAAAGCGGCAAACTCGGAGAAAAAAGATCTTCTTAGTCGTAGTTGCTACTCTGGCAGCGCTGTCCACTGCAATCCAATGGCACTGATCGCGGAGAGACTTTCCATTCGCCAAATGCCGAACTGTGATGGTGTTACTATCCCAGAACGCTGTACCCAAGCTCTTACCAACTATACACGGATGTTTCAAGAAATCATGAACAAGGTTGAATCGGCTCGCCTCGGCGCCAAATTGTATACTCTCTTCGAACACTTCTCGATACCATGTGCGGCAGTGAGTGTATTACTCCTATTTTGAGGGTAGCGGACTGCACCAACACTGATGAATTGGCGCGAAACTTGACTGCTGTTAACCTGTTTTGCTCCAGACATGAAGACGGCACCTTTTTTCCAGTGACAGTTCTAGGAGAGGCTACACGAAATGACGGCACCACTACAAGCTTATTACCAACCTGTGCCTTTGGAAATACGTGCGATTCATCGTGTCGGCAATCTTATCTGGACGTAAGGAGCAGGTTAGGATGTTGTGCTGCTAGTTGGTACGCTCTAGTGGTAGCCCACTGTCAACTTTCGGGTCTAATTTCGCCACTTGCAATGTCTCGCTCACCAACCCGTGCCCCCGGCGTCTCAGTGGAGCGGCTACCATATGCCTCAATGTTCTTCTGATAGCAGTTATGTTCCTGCTGTCTGTGGCAATGTTTTAGCAAGTACTGTCAACTCATTATGAACTTTGAACTTGCGTGCATGGCTACAATTACTATGTTTTGATTATTGCAGTTGTATTGCTGTAGTATTAACCACTTTCTCATTATTAATTTTTGCCGCGCTTCGCCAACATTGTCCGCGCGAATACATGCAGTATCGAGATCATGATTAGTAGGTGTGGTTTATTGCGTAGCGACCCCGGCGTTGATATGCAACGCTAAATGTAGACGCCACGCTGCATCAAGCACATCACCTGCATTCCTGTTACTCCTCTCTTCTCTCTACAAAAATGTTTCTTCCAGTGGTTCTACTATTCAGCCTTGTTGCACTGTCCGCTGCCCATCCGGTGTCGGTTCGCCAACTACCACCCTGCGGCAATGTCACAGTCTCTACTGCATGTGCGACTGCTCTAAGCAATTATCTCCAGGCGGAAACGACCCTCCTCACCGATGCGAGCAGTGGAACCCTGACTACACAGCTCGCCTCCCAAATAGAAAATACATTTCAGACAAATCTCGACGTTTTCTGCACTGACAACTGCAAGAATATGCTCTCGGAATATTATGATTGTGTGGGCAGTGATGTTGGGAACAATGTGACTGAACAAATTCTATGTGCACGAAACTTGGCTGATGGTACTTTCTGTCCAGTGAAGGTTGTTCAACAATTACCAACAGGAGGAGGATTGATCCCAACTTGCACAAGCGTTAATGCTGCAAGCTGTACAACTGCCTGCCATGAGACTTTCAACACTCTAAAGAATAACCTCGGTTGTTGTGCTGACAATCTCTACGGTCTTTCATTTGGTTCCTTTAGTTCTTATCAAAGCAACTTTACGGCTTGCGGTGCTATGCTCGACAGCCCTTGTTACCTGGGATCTAGTTCCACGTCAACTACAACCTCAGCCGCAGCCGATGTCTATGTCAACCTGATGCTGGTCGCAGTGCTTGTGATCTCCACTGCAATGGTGTAACTAGTCCAGTGACTACCATGTATCATTCATTACTCATTGCATGAACAGCCATTAAAGGTCTAAAAATTATTACATTTGCATACACAGCCATTATAGGTCTATCATAAAAATTATTATTATGATTCAAAAAATAATAATAATTTTTAAATAAAAATAATAATGATGATGTTTTCATTATCAAAATAATCGTGCATCAACAGCGAACTGTTAGCTGGTGGTGCCATGCGTACTCTGCCTCTCTCCTTGGTCTCTAGCTCGCTCCCGGCTAGGTCAACACGGAGACCACTGTCACTGCCTGGACTGGACGGCTCAGAGTCCTCTCCCTCCATGAAATGAACGCTGTTGCCATGGATACTGCCAGTTTCCTCGGACTCTAATAGGGGCGGGTTGATCTCCAGATTTGTCATGATAGACCCATCTCTACATGTACAAAAAAAATTATGAGTTTGTTGGCTGCATCTATGCATACCCATTGACATACATGCATTTTAATAGTGAATTGAAGTCAAGTGAGGAATTGTGAGTGTCTGGGCCTGATTGTCTGCTTGATAAGAAAGAGTTAACAGCCTTTTAACTAAAAAATTTCTGTTAGTTGAGCAGAATTTACAATGATGATGCAGACATTGATGTTCCTGTGACCATGCAGAGCCTCTTCCAAACCACCACACACCTGTAACCCTGTAGTTCACATGTTTGTGACGCTTTGAGTTCTTGTTCTTCACTAGACTATGTCAATAATTTATAGCTATTATTATAGTTTATTAAATTTTTATTACAACAAGTAATGAAACTAGCCTCGTTCTCAGGCGTACGTACGTGGTGTATTGTCATAATAGCGCGCCCTCACAAGTCACGTGGACAAAATGAAATCCAGCAGCTCTTTCGTTCTTCTTGTCGCTGTGATCTTTGGCGTCCTCTTATTGCACACAAATTGCACAGTGCCTGCTGTAGTGAGAAGATATGTGGGTGGTCCGGGGACTTGCCTTATAAAATACTGCTCCAAGTCCTCTCTCGAGTGTGTTGCAGACAGCCAGTGCAGGAAAGCAACTGCTTGCAACACGGGATGTGCTGGCAAGGAGAATACCGACGCTTGCAACCTCCTGTGTGAGTTGGACTATGGATACAACAGCACCAAGTACCGGCAGCTTCTCCAATGCATGAGTGATCACGGGTGCTTGCCTGTGTCACCTGACAATGGTATCTGTCTCGCCAATGACTCTGACACTGTCAAAAATCTCACCTCTTTGGCTCAGGTCAATAATCAGCTAGCTAGCACTGACTCACACTTACTGCGTGTTTTGAATTTGCAGATAAAAGGAAAGTGGTGGATAGTCCGTGGACTGAACTGTGGGCAGAAAGGATGGTCTGACGGGTTTGACTTCTTCCCTTGCCAACGTGACGAGTTTGTGCCAGCAGCCAACGGTATTGACTGGATTGATCACATTGCATACTGTGGCGGAACGAACAACACTTGCCAAACACCAATGCTATTCACAGTAGCCAACGTCTCTATGACAAGCCCGGGTGTCATGACTCATATGTATGAAACTAACTGAGTACAGAGAATAAATGTATGCTTTTTCATTATACAGATATACTGATCCACCATTAGTACCTCAGAATGAGGAATGGAGAGTGCTGTCATGGCCTCATCCCGACTGGATGCTTTACATCTACTGTGGTTCTACTCCTACTGGAGAATATGCTGGTCAGTATAACAGCTGGCACGATAAGAGCTAAGGTCATCCATCTTTGTTGCAGGAGGCAGTGTGGTGACTCGCAGTGCTAGAACTGCTGATGCTATTCCGGCATACGTTGAAGCTATATTCCGATCTACTGCTGTTCGCTTTAATTTTGACTATGACACGATGTGCATCAGTAATGTGACAACGTGTTCAGATTGATCAGTATGTATTATTATTTATTTTTATTGATTAAAGAGATGAATATCATTAGCAGTGTCATGGGTAGCTCTAAAAGGAAACATTATTGTTTGTGATTGCGTGCTGAGCTAAGCTGCAACCGATCGAGTGACCTTCCTTAGCCTCTCACTTTCCTCCTCTCGACCGACAGCCGAAACTAGTTGCAACGATGGACGATAATCCAGATGGGCCGGGCGACTACGATTTCATGTTTAAAAGTATGCAACTGTTGCTTGCAGGGTGCATTGCATGCTGTGAGCACCGCTGCAATGGTAACCATCTTTGTCTTCACAGTTGTGCTTGTGGGAGACAGTGGTGTGGGCAAGACCAACCTGCTCTCTCGCTTTACGAGGAACGAGTTCAAGATTGACTCAAGGACGACTATTGGCGTGAACTTTGCTACGAGAAACGTCGAAAAAGATGGGCGTGTTATCAAAGCTCAAATCTGGGATACAGGTGAGCTTAGCTACTGGTTGTCATAGTGCACCCTAGAGAATTATCTATAAGCCCTGTGTTCTTCATTGTGTGGTGCTCTTAACAATTGGCTCCAACATGCAATGTATTCACAGTTGTCTACTACCATTCTACCACACATGTCACAATTGTCACTTTACATAGTATTGTAGAGCAGTCAGTTGCTTAATAAGGATTCTATAACCATGTATGGCGATGCACTGTGTGGCTTGCTAAATGCCAGCGTTGAATATTTGTTGCTCTGTGAAACTAACTTACTGTGCTGAGTCTGCTGACAATGTTTTTATATTCAGCTGGTCAAGAAAGATACAGAACAATACCAAGCATGTAAGACATTAAAGTTGCATTCAGTTTGAATTTCCGTGTGATGCTGTAGATTCTATCACAAGGCAGTCGGTGCTATGATTGTGTTTGACGTAACTGTGCACAGAAGTTTCGAGAATGTAGCGAACTGGATGAAGGATCTCCGTGAGCATGCAGAGCCTAGTACAGTGATCATGTTGGTCGGCAACAAAATGGATCTAAAACACCTTCAGACAGTATCAGTTGAAGAGGCAGAACAGCTGGCAGGTAATTGATCATGGGTATCCTAAAAAGTATTAACAACAGAACCAAAGAGTGCGATTTCCATTACAACATATGATTTTACTTTACTTTTCGTCATGAGCTGAACCATTGCACATGCACAGAATGTTGTTGTGTGCAGTGCCTGTAGAACCCCTCTAATACGGACACCACCAGAACTCACATTGTCCTGATCAGATATGTGTCCTGATTTCAGGGGTTGCCATTTAGCAATATTTATGGGACCACATGCATATGAATTGTCCACATTTAAATATGTCCTTATTTCAGGGGTGTACACAACCACTGCATTCCACCGATGTTTAGTGTGGTGTCCTTATTTCAGGGGTGTTCATAGTGGGGGGTTTCGCTGCATTCCATTGATGTTGATAGTGTGGTGCCATGTCCTTATTTCAGGGGTGTTCATAGTGGAGTGGTGTCCTGCTGCATTCCATTGTTAATAGTTATTACACATGCTGAATAAACACACAAGCAACTTGCAAACTGTGAAATAGGTGTTTTCTTTTCTTTCTGTTCTCTAGAGCAACATAACATTCTCTTTACTCAAACATCAGCTCTTGACGCTACAAACGTTGAGGAAGCATTTCAAAGAATGATCGAAGGTGCAAGATCAATAGTGCACTTCATATCACTCTCTGTTTTGTAGAGATCTATCGTAGAATGGATACGGATCCAAAAATATTAGAAAGCACTGCAAAATCCCCACAGACTGTTGATGTGAGCACAAGAACCGAGGAGCCAGAACAGAAGAAAACAAAATGTTGCAACAGAAGATAGTTTATTGGCAGAAATTGATTGTCATACATGTATTTATTTGTCATCCGTCACACTTATTGAATTGTTAGTGCAAATATCACATGAGTCATACACAGTCAGCAAGAACACACTCGTCCTGCTCGCATTTTGACACGTGTATTAGCCCCGCCTATGTTGTGTACGTGTACCGCCTTCTCTACAACAAGTCCTCGGCCTCCTAGATAAAAAGACGAAGTTCTGCTCGCAGATCTCAGAACAGTCCTGTTATATCTTTCTAAACCATGGCTAAGCCCGTAGTACTAGTTATCGGTGCCACTGGAAAAATCGGGGCGGCTACAGTGACTGCACTCGCCAGCAAATATGCCGACAAACTGGACATCCGTGCTGGAGTACGCAATCCTGAGAAAGCCGACAAGCTGAAGGGACTGGCTGGCGTTACTGTCGTGCAGGCAGAGATGGGAGATAACGAGAAGCTTGTTGAGACCTTCAAAGGTGTGGACACCCTCTACATCAATACTCCAGGGATTGAAAACAGAGTTGAAGTCACACTTGCTACAGTAAAGTCTGCAAAGAAGGCTGGAGTCAAGCACCTGGTCGTTGTGAGCGTCACCAGTGCTCAAAATGAAGAAATCCTTTTTGGCCGGCAATTCACTAAACTTGAAAATACCATCAAAGAACTTGGACTACCGTACACCTTCCTTCGTCTGCCCTTTTTTATGGAGAATAATTTCGGACTAATAGCTACCATTAAGGGGCAGTCAAGCATCTTCTCTCCAGTCGATCCCACCAAAAAGTATGTTGCTATTGCAGTTGAAGATGCCGGCAAATTGGGAGCTGTTGTGGTTGCAGATCCAAGCAAGCATTCCAACAAGGTCTACAATGTCATTAGTGACCGATATACCTACAACGACCTGGCTGCTGCTTTCAGCGAAGTTCTCGGCAGAGAAATCAAATATGTGCGAGTCCCTTACGAAACGACTAAACAAGCAATCCAGGCTAACCTGGAGAAATGGCAGGTCGAGGGTCTGCTGGAGTTATTCAAGGTGATTGACGATGGTGGTGCAGCATTTGAAGACCATGATATGAGCAGCTTTACTGACATCACTGGAGACAAACCAACTGACATCAAGACATGGGTCACCAAGTATGCTGCTGCTTTCCAGTGATTCAAGACCGTTTATAACCCACAAAATATTAGACAAAATTTTTAATACATGAAATTGTTTTAGTCACTCAGATCGTTGATGTCAATTCATGTTTGCATAAAATTAAAATTTTTTTAACATAAAGTCAAAAAGTGCATGCTGGATTATGCTTCATGTATCATCTCTAGCAAAGAATAGACATTTCTGGAATTGCTGTGTGTAGCACTAGTACATACACGTAGTGCTACAGGAATGTACTTCCTGTAATTTTGCCTCGTGTAGTCTAGCACAGCTTATTTTTGTGTATAAAACCACAATCATAATTATTTACAATTCATATTCTGAAGACAGTAGGTTGTTGTTCTTAGGAGCAGATGTCATATTACTTACATGTATTACCTGTCACACATTTGTCATTTCAGTTTTTCCTCAAGATTGACCACAAAATTAACATCATTAAATGCTCATAAGCCAGTAGTATGGTAGTGGCAGGGTCTGCTGGAGTTATTCGCGATGGTGCAGAATTTGAAGGCCATGATCTGAGCAGCATTACTGACGTCACTGGAGACAAACCAACTGACATCAAGACATGGGTCACCAAGAATGCTGCTGCTTACCAGTGAGTTAAGACTAACCATTTATACTGAACACAAATTAATTAGAACGTTTTAGTCAGTTACATCATTGTTGTTGCCTTTTTTATGCTCACATAATTGAACATCATGTCAAGAGGTGTGTGTACATGCATATCACCATTATTGGTGTAAAACCACATTCACATTCTCCACGCAAAAGTTGGAACTCTGGTTGAAATTCAGCTTGCAGTCCCTAATCAGTGGACTGGAACATCTGGAATGACCGTAGCAACTAATTAATATTTACGGCGCTGCGCGTTGCTATGGTCAGTGTTTATGGTCAGTGTTTCTGGAAAAGTAAAGCAGCAGACAGAGCGATATTAGCATTATAGCAAGTGCGTGTTGATAGCTACTCGTATCATGAAATTCAACGAGCTTGCTCGCTTGCAACAAAACGGAGGAACGCTGTCCATTACGATCGATAGCGAAGAATTGTGGCTATGATTGTGAGCTCAATCAGTGAGCTCAATATTCCAAGTTTTAGCAATGCTAAAATCTAGTAGCAGCCGGCGATTTTTCCGTCGAATAGCATGGATTTTCCCTTTTTCTCAGCAGCTTGGCGTTTATTTAGAAAAATCGCTCTGTTACTAGATTGTAGCATTGCTAAAACTTGCATTTCTGGAATATTGAGCTCACAGAAGTCTTCGCTGCCGAGTTTTAAACACGTCGATCATGGACAGCGTTCCTCCGTTTTGCTGCAAGCCAGCAAGCTCGTTGAATTTCATGATACGAGTAGCTATCAACACGCACTTGCTATAATGCTAATATCGCTCTGTCTGCTGCTTTAGTTTTCCAGAAGCACTGACCATAGCAACGCGCAGCGCCGTGAATATTAATTAGTTACGAAAGGTCATTTCATTCCCAGTCCAGTCCACTGTATAGGGACACCCGCACTTAAGTACCATGGCCAAACCAGTAGTATTCATCATCGGCGCCACTGGAAACATCGGATCAGCCACAGTTACTGAACTAGCCAGCAAGCATGGCGGCAAGCTAGACATCCGTGCAGGAGTACGCAATCCTGAGTCTGAGAAAGCCGACAAGCTGAAGGGACTGGCTGGCGTTACCGTCGTGCAGGCAGAGATGGGAGATAACGACAAGCTCGTGGAAACCCTCAAAGGTGTGGACACTCTCTACATCAACACTCCGGCAATTAAAAACAGAGTTGAAGTCACAGTTGCTACAGCAAATTCGGCAAAGAAGGCTGGAGTAAAGCACCTGGTCGTTGTGAGTGTTGCCAGTGATAATAATGATGGATTCCTTTTCGGCCGACAGTTCACCAAGATTGAAAACACAATCAAAGAACTAGGGCTACCGTACACCTTCCTTCGCCTGCCCTCTTTTATGGAGAATAATTTCGGACAAACAGCCACCATAAAGGGGCAGTCCAGCATCTTCTCACCAGTTGACCCCACCAAACCATATGTTGTTGTTGCAGTTGAAGATGCCGGCAAATTCGGTGCTGTGGTGGTTGCAGATCCAAGAAAGCATTTCAACAAGGTCTACAATGTAATTAGTGACCGTTATACTTACAACGACCTGGCTGCTGCTTTCAGTGAAGTTCTCGGCAGAGAAATCAAATATGTGCGAGTCCCTTACGAAGCTAGTAAGCAAGCATTCCAAACTAACCTGAAGCTGGCGAATTGGCAGGTTGAGGGTCTGATGGAGTTATTTAAGTTAATTGACGAAGGTGCTACAACAATGAAAGACCATGATCTGAGCAGCTTTACCGACATCACTGGAGACAAACCAACTGACATCAAGACATGGGTCACTAAGAATGCTGCTGCTTACCAGTGACTAACTGTTCACAAAATTAATTAGACAAAGACATGGATTTGAATATACTGTGATGCATGTACAAGATAACAATGCTTGATTCCAGCTTGATTCAACTGTTTATATTGAACACAAATATTAGACAAAATTTATTTGTATTGTCACATTAAATTTGAGCATCATGTCAAGAAGTCGCTGTGATGCATGCAGATGTATGCTTCATCTCTTACTGACATTTTCTGGAACTGCCGTGTAGCACAACTCTGGAATGTACTTCCTGTATCCAAATAATTATTCCTCATGTAGTTAGCACAGCTTATTTTGTGCATCTATGATTTTGTGTATAAAACCACGATTACAGTTGTTCTTTTGGATGTCATAATTACTCATTACCTGTCACTCATTACAGTGGCGGATCCAGGGGGGGGAATCGGGGGCCAATTCCCCCCCTTCGCGAGCACGTTTAATTAATTCATAGACTATTTTATTGATTGCCACGCCTCTCGATCGTTAACACGCGCACGAGCTCATACATATACATGACGAGCAGCTAGCTGGGGACTACTAGTACTGTAGTATCAAGTCTATAACCATGAAGAGAGGTCGAAGTTCCAAGAGATCCAAGTTTCAACCTTTCAAAACAGGCGCACGGTCTCAGTAGAGTCCTAGCAGAAACGGAAAGCGTACATACACGTTCTGAGTTCTATTTATTGCAATCTGTATACATTAACACGCAATGATCAATGAGCGAAAATGACGTCATTTCAATGAATATTAATTAGACAAGTAATAAAAACATTTAAATCAAAATGGAAGAGATTTAGGGTTGGTACATGTATCGAAAAAGTATGGAAACAAGATTTGAAATGAAAAGGATTATAACAATAGCAGTGTAATGCTACCTCCCTATTCAATTAACCACAACTATCGAAAGCAGTTAATTTAGGGAGGTAGCATTACACTGCTATTGTTATAATCCTTTTCATTTCAAATCTTGTTTCCATACTTTTTCGATACATGTACCAACCCTAAATCTCTTCCATTTTGATTAAAATGTTTTTATTACTTGTTTCTTTTCTTTTTTTATTAATGACTTAGTTGGCACTTATGCTAATGCAGTGTAATAATTGTAATAATAGTTCCGGCAGCAGACTCAGCGGCACTTGCCAGCAGTGACTCGGCTGAGCTCGATCGACTCTGCACTGCATGCAACATGTACCATGCAACATTAGCTAAGCTTAAGATAGCATTCTTACAAGCCTGAACAGACAAATCCAGTGTAACAGTGAAGATATGCTCGTTGTCTGCTGTGAACACTGCTAGTGGCAGCAGCACTCGCGTTCCATGCTATTTGTACTAAGGTGCGCTTGTATTAGAATAATTACATACACGGGCGTGCGCGAGTAGGCGTAACCTAGTAACGGAGTTCAAGGAATGGAGTCTGTTATGGACCCAAAATCGCTGTTTTTCTGGAAATACTCGCTTCTGTTAGTGTTTTAGGCTTAAATAGATATCAGGTGCACTGCTCCCAACGACTAGTGTAGTTGCTGTGTAGGTTTTGTCTTGAATAGCTCACTCGCCACGGCGGTAGGCTGGCTGGAGAAGAAGAAGAAGAAGAAGAAGAAGATGAACAAACGGGTGACCACGTGAACTCTGGTTTACCACCTTAGACCTGGTTTCTTTTGCTTCTAAAGGTCTCTTTGTAATCGCATAAATCGTGCAAGGAGCTTCAGAACGTTAGATACGCTTGAAACGCCCGTACGGCGAAGATATGGTAGTGCCGTACTTAGTGCCTCCAGGCGAGACGCCATCTTGTCATGCCCATAGTAACTGGCCTTATAGTCTTTATTAGTAGACTCATTGTAAGCGCTTACCTCTTAGGATAGCTCCTAGGTAGTTAAAATACTCCTGATGTCGCCAACAGCCAAGATATACGTGAATTATTGCGTTTAGCCTAAGTGTAGCCGCCATCTTGTTTTCCGCCCAACCCTAATATGCCACTGCTACCGCGTGGCATAATATTTCAAAAAATCGCGCGCGCACCTTCTTTTTCTAATTCTTAATTCTTCACACCCTAGTTAAGCCCCTGTTGGCCCCCCCTTTTTCAAATCCTGTATCCGCCCCAGCATTATTATAATAATTTCTGTCAGCCCATGCTCAATAAAATTAATTTGCCCGTGCAATGCAATAATGAAGTTGCCCATGCAAACATTGCCGGTTTTGCCCATGTGAAAATGAATTTGCCTATGCAAAAAGGTCACAGCAGTAAAGTACCATGGCCAAACCAGTAGTATTCGTGATCGGCGACACTGGAAACATCGGATCAGCCACAGTTACTGAACTAGCCAGCAAGCATGGCGGCAAGCTAGACATCCGTGCAGGAGTACGCAATCCTGAGTCTGAGAAAGCCGACAAGCTGAAGGGACTGAAAGGCGTTACCGTCGTGCAGGCAAAGAAACCCTCCAAAGGTGTGGACACCTTCTACATCAACACTCCGGCAATTAAACACAGAGTTGAAGTCATAGTTGCTACAGCAAATTTGGCAAAGAAGGCTGGAGTAAAGCACCTGGTTGTTGTGAGTGTTGACAGTGATAACAATGATGGATTCCTTTTCAGCCGACAGTTCACCAAGATTGAAAACACCATCAAAGAACAAGGGCTACCGTACACCTTCCTTCGCCTGCCCTCTTTTATGGAGAATAATTTCGGACTAACAGCCACCATAAAGGGGCAGTCCAGCATCTTCTCACCAGTTGACCCCACTAAACCATATGTTGTTGTTGCAGTTGAAGATGCCGGCAAATTTGGTGCTGTGCTGTACATGCATATGAATTGTCTACATTAAAATGTGTCTTTATTTCAGGGGTGTTCATAACCTCTGCATTGATGTTCATAGTGTGGTGTCGTTATTTCAGGGGTGTTCATAGTGGGGGGTTCCCTTGTTAATAGTTATTATTATTATTATTGTGCACATACTGAACACACACACACACACACACCAGCAACTTGCAAACTGTGAAATAGGTGTTTTTTTCTTTCTTTCTGTTCTCTAGAGCAACATAACATTCTCTTTACTCAGACATCAGCTCTTGACGCTACACGTCGAGGAAGCATTTCAAAGAATGATCGAAGGTGCAAGATCATGCATATTTCATATCGTATTGTAGAGATCTATCGTAGAATGGATACGGATCCAAAAATATTAGAAAGCACTGCAAAATCCCCACGCACAGACTGTTGAAGTGAGCACAAGAACTGAAGAGCCAGAACGGAAGAAAACAAAATGTTGCAACCAGTGGTTGCAACAGAAGATAGTTTATTATCAGAAATTGATTGTCATACATGTATTTATTTGTCATCCGTCACACTTATTGAATTGTTAGTGCAAATATCACATGGGTAAGATGACTCATACATGCTCGAGTCAGCAAGAGCACACTCGTCCAGCGCTCATTTTGACGAGCATTTTGACACGTGTATTAGCCCCGCCTATCTTGTGTACATGGGTGATGCACCGCCACCGGGTCCTTCTAGATCGATAAAAGACGAAGTTCAGCTCGCAGATCTCAGAACGAACAGTCCTACTCGAGAATTTCTTTCTAAACCATGGCTAAGCCCGTAGTACTAGTTATCGGTGCCACTGGAAAAATCGGGGCGGCTACAGTGACTGCACTCGCCAGCAAATATGCCGACAAACTGGACATCCGTGCTGGGGTACGCAATCCTGAGAAAGCCGACAAGCTGAAGGGACTGGCTGGCGTTACTGTCGTGCAGGCAGAGATGGGAGATAACGAGAAGCTTGTTGAGACCTTCAAAGGTGTGGACACCCTCTACATCAATACTCCAGGGATTGAAAACAGAGTTGAGGTCACACTTGCTACAGTGAAGTCTGCAAAGAAGGCTGGTGTCAAGCACCTTGTCGTTGTGAGCGTAACCAGTGCTCAAAATGAAGAAATCCTTTTCGGCCGGCAATTCACTAAACTTGAAAATACAATCAAAGAACTTGGACTACCGTACACCTTCCTTCGTCTGCCCTTTTTTATGGAGAATAATTTCGGACTAATAGCTACCATTAAGGGGCAGTCAAGCATCTTCTCTCCAGTCGATCCCACCCAAAAGTATGTTGCTATTGCTGTTGAAGATGCCGGCAAATTGGGAGCTGTGGTGGTTGCAGATCCAAGCAGGCATTCCAACAAGGCCTACAATGTCATTAGCGACCGATATACCTACGACGACCTGGCTGCTGATTTCAGCGAAGTTCTCGGCAGAGAAATCAAATACGTTCGGGTCCCTTACGAAACTACTAAACAAGCAATCCAGGCTAATCTGGAGAAATGGCAGGTCGAGGGTCTGCTGGAGTTATTCAAGTTGATTGACGATGGTGGTGCAGCACTGGAAGACCATGATCTGAGCAGCTTTACTGACATCACTGGAGACAAACCAACTGACATCAAGTCATGGGTCACCAAGAATGCTGCAGCTTTCCAGTGATTCAAGACCGTTTATAACCCACAAAATAATTAGCTACTAGCTGGCTATTAGACAAAATTTTTAATACATGAAATTGTTTTAGTCACTCAGATCGTTGATGTCAATTTATGTTTGCATAAAATTATTTTTTTAACATCATGTCAAAAAGTGCATGCTGGATTATGCTTCATGTATCATCTCTTGCAAAGAATAGACATTCGTAGTACTAGTACATACAAGTAGCGCAACTGGAATGTACTTCCTGTACATGTATCAAAATATATTTTGCCTCGTGTAGCCTAGCACAGCTTATTTTGTGTAAAAACCACAATCGATTCATATTCTAAAGACAGTAGGTTGTCGTTCTTAAGAGCGGATGTCATATTACTTATTATCCGTCACACATTTGTCATTTCAGTGTTTCCTCAAGATTGACCACAAAATTAACATCATTAAAATGCTCAAAATTCCAGTAGTAACCAGTAGTATGATAGTGGTAGGTCAAGGGTCTGCTGGAGTTATTCAAGGTGATGACGACGGTGCTGTAGCAATGATCTGAGCAGCGTCACTGTGAACAAACCAACAGACATCAAGACATGGGTCACCAAGAATGCTGCCTGTTTATCAGTGACAAACTGTTCACTAATTAGACAAAGACGTCATGGATTTGACTATGCTGTGAAGCATGTACAAGATAGCTATGCTTGATTCAACCATAGATTCAACTGTTTATAATTATTGAACACAAAATAATATTAGACAAAATTTATTTGTATTGTCACATTAATTTTGAACATCATGTCAAGAATTAAGTCACTGTGATGCATGTAGATGTATTCTTCATCTCTTACTGACATTTCTAGAACTACCACGTGTAGCACTAGTGCCTACATGTAGCACAACTCTGGAATGTACTTCCTGTATCCAAATAATTATTTTTCCTCATGTAGTCTAGCACAGCTTATTTTGTGCATCTATGTATAAACCACAATCACATTCATGATTCATTCTGAAGGTTGTTGTTCTTTTGGATGTCATGATTACTCATTACCTGTCACTCATTATATTAATTATCTGTCAGTGCATCTATTTCACAAAAAATAGTGTTTCCTCAAGCTAGATTGACCACAATGTCACATGAGTGAGACGACTGTTGAGTCATTATACTCAAGTCAGGAGGAACACAGTGACACTTCTAGCCAGTCGCATTTTGATGACAATTGTAACCATAGCTAAGCCCGAACATAATTATTATTGGTCATGCACTCACATCATTAAAATGCTCAAACTGTATTGTCAAGAGGTTGTGATGTGCTTTGCAGATGCATGAAATTAGTATTAGCCGCTATCACCTCTGTGAAAATACTCTGTACTCTGTCTGCCATGCATGTACAAGATAGTAAAAACCTAGACTTCTTCTGGAACTACCACGTGTATTGAATCCAGACATGCCTCGTGTAGACTAGGAAGCCAAATCGTTGTATAAAAACAGTTAATCCCAATCACGATTCATTCTACATTCCGGCTTCGCCCATTATTCCACTCCATCTCTATCGCAGCAGTAAAGTACCATGGCCAAACCAGTAGTATTCGTGATCGGCGCCACTGGAAACATCGGATCAGCCACAATTGCTGAACTCGCCAGCAAGCATGGCGGCAAAGTGGACATCCGTGCTGGAGTACGCAATCCTGAGTCTGAGAAAGCCGACAAGCTGAAGGCACTGAAAGGCGTTACTGTTGTGCAGGCAGAGATGGGAGATAACGACAAGCTCGTGAAAACCCTCAAAGGTGTGGACACTCTTTATATCGTTACTCCTGGAGCAGAAAATAGAGCCCCGCTGACCATTGCAACAGCTAAAGCAGCCAAATCTGCTGGAGTAAAGCACCTAGCTGTTGTTAGTGTTTCAACAGCAGTACTACCAGACACTGTGTTTGGTCGACAACTATCAGATATAGAAGAATCCATCAAGAAACTCAGCATACCCTATACCTTCCTTCGTCTGCCACTATTCATAGAGAATTACTTTGCTTTCAAAGATCCAATTCAAGGTCAATCGAGCATATACTCACCAGTGGACCCGACCAAGCCATACACACCTGTTGCAGTAGCAGATGCAGCCAAAGCAGCTGCAGTAGTGCTAGCAGATCCCGGCAAGCACGCTAATAAGATCTACCATATCAACAGCGACCGTCACACATTCAGTGACGTAGCCGCTGCATTCAGTGAAGCACTCGGCAAAGAAGTGAAGTACGTGCAGGTCCCCTATGACGCTGCTAAAAAAGCTTTCATGAAAATGGGAGTACCCGAGTGGCAAACAGACGGCATCCTCGAGCTAGATCGTCTCATCGACAGTGACTCTCCAGTCACGAATCGTCCTGACATCAGTGACTTCACTACTCTAACAGGTGAAAAACCAACCGACCTCAAGACATGGGTCAGTCAAGTAGCCGGAGCCTTCAAATAGAGAACAACAAGACAAAAATGCTGCAGAGACTTGAATAGACAAAACATTAGCTTGTCTCATAACACAATTCTTGACATGTGTAGATGGTTACAATCACATTATTGCTATTGTTGAACAAAGTTGCATAATATTATGTAGTCTCAACTCTCATCCTGCCTGATCTTGATGAGCCGTCTGTGATTGTGTTAGTGACAGCTCTAGCTCCTTACGTGCGGCAGACACGGTGCTCTCAATCTGCAAATGACCAAGCAGTTATAATAGTCAGCTAACTACAGTGGAACCCCTCTTAGCGGACACCCTCACTATAATGGACAATTTTGTTGGTCCCAATGGTGTCCGCCTTAGAGAAGTTTCACTGTACATTACGCTCAAAATGTAGCAGCACAGCTGAAAAAGAGCTACTACATCTGGAAAAGCTGCAAGTCTAAAGCAGCTAAAGTCTAAAGCAGATTTGGATTTTAAAATGAACTGTAAAGCATGCCGGCTAAGTCAATAAGCCGTGCATGTCAACCGTTTTTCAATCTCAATTTTATTCCACTAGCCTTACCTCTTTCAATGCTTCCACTACTCTCTGCATTGATTGTAACCATCTTTGTAATCATGATTGTGTATAAAAACACAATCACACTCACGATTCATTCATGAAGACAGTAGGTTGTTGTTCTTTAGATCGAATGTACTCATTGCCTACTCATTACAATAATCTATTAATGCATCTATTTCACAAAAAAATAGTGTTTCCTCAAGCTAGCTAGGGTGACCACAAATATCACACGACTGTTGAGTCCTTATGGTCGCATTTTGATGACAATTGTAACCATGGCTAAGCCCGAACATAATTATTATTGGTCATGCACTCACGTCATTAAAATACTCAAAATGTATTGTCAAGAGGTTGTGATGTGCTTTGCAGATGCATGAAATTAGTATTAGACGCTATCACCTCTAGCTGGGAAAATACATTGTACTCTAATCTGTCTGCCATGCATGTACAAGATAGTAAAACGCTTCATCATGTATAGAATTTTTCTGCAACTGCCACGTGTACTGAATGCAGACATTATGCCTCGTGTAAGAAGCCAAATCGGTGTATAAAAACAGCTAATCCCATTCACGATTCATTCTACACTCTGGCTTCGCCCATTATTCCACTCCCCCATCTCTATCACAGAAGTAAAGTACCATGGCTAAACCAGTAGTATTCGTGATCGGCGCCACTGGAAACATCGGATCAGCCACAGTTACTGAACTATCCATCAAGTATGGCGGCAAACATAGGTGCCAACTTTTCAGGAGCTACTTCAGGGACAATCAATTCACTTAATAATATTATTAATATTATTCATTATAATCACGTGAATGTTATTACGTAATAATCATAATTAATACTATTCCTTTGAAGTCTCTTGTCCAACTTTCCACAAAGTGGCACAGTCTCTTAGATTTCTTCTTTGGAGTAGAGTTTGCAGCTTCTGCCTGCTGATGAGCCATGATTACTACCAGTTTACTTGCAATTCATGAACACGTTGTCACGCGTTGTGATAAACATAGCATTGCATTAATTTTTTTAAAATAAAAACAATTACATCATTCTTAATAATAGTTATTAGTAGATGTATTAATAGTTATTAGTAGATGTATTCTAATTATAGCTCATGAAAGTCGTCTCGAGCAGATTTGTGTTGGACAGCCATGACCCATCCGGCTTTCCGGGACAAAGGTAGCAATCTGTATCTTCCGTGCGGGACACGGGACAGGGTCTGTAAATCCGGGACTGTCCCGGACGTTTCGGGACGGTTGGCAGCTATGGGCAAAGTGGACATCCGTGCTGGAGTACGCAATCCCGAGTCTGAGAAAGCCGACAAGCTGAAGGGACTGGATGGCGTTACCGTCGTGCAGGCAGAGATGGGTGATAACGACAAGCTCGTGGGAACCTTCAAAGGTGTGGACAGTCTTTATATCGTTACTCCTGGAGCAGAAAATAGAGCCCCGCTGACCATTGCAACAGCTAAAGCAGCAGAAGCTGCTGGAGTAAAGCACCTAGCTGTAGTTAGTGCTCCAACAGTAGAACTACCAGACACTGTGTTTGGTCGACAACTATCAGATATAGAAGAATCCATCAAGAAACTCAGCATACCCTATACCTTCATTCGTCTACCACTATTCATAGAGAACTACTTTGGTTTCAAAGATCCAATTCAAGGTCAATCGAGCATATACTCACCAGTGGACCCGACCAAGCCATACACACCTGTTGCAGTAGCAGATGCAGCCAAAGCAGCTGCAGTAGTACTAACAGATCCCAGCAAGCATGCTAATAAGATCTACGTTATCAGCAGCGACCGTCACACATTCAATGACGTAACCGCTGCATTCAGTGAAGCACTCGGCAAAGAAGTGAAGTACGTGCAGGTACCCTATGACGCTGCTAAAGAAGCTTTCATGAAAACGGGAGTTCCCGAGTGGCAAACAGACGGCATCCTCGAGCTATATCGTCTCATTGACAATGGTTCTCCTTTCACGAATCGTCCCGACATCAGCGACTTCACTGCTCTAACAGGCGAGAAACCAACCGACCTCAAGACATGGGTCAGTCAAGTAGCCGGAGCCTTCAAATAGAGAACAAGACAAAAATGCTGCAGAAACTTGAATATACAAAACATTAGCATTAGCTTATAACACAATTCTTGACATGTGTAGATGGTTACAATCACATTAATATTGCTATTGTTGAACAAAGTTGCATAATATTATGTAGTCTCAACTCTCATCCTGCCTGATCTTGATGAGCCGTTTGTGATTGTGTAAGTGACAGCTCTAGCTCCTTACGTGCGACAGACACGGTGCTCTCAATCTGCAAATAACCAAGCAGTTATAATAGTCAGATAACTAGCAAATTTCTCTTGTTTCCAACACACTGATGGCATCTTCTGGCTAAAATCTTAATATGCTGTGATCTACATCCTCTACCCAACACGCTAGGGCTGTGTGATAATCAGGATAGGATGTGTGTATACTGATGTGTAAACACATAACTATCTGAAGCCAGATATAATACAAAATGTAGCAGCATAGCTGAAAAAGAGCTACTACATCTGGAAAAGCTGCAAGTCTAAAGCAGCCACTTTGGATTTTAAAATGCATGCTGGCTAAGTCAATAAGCAGTGCATGTCAACTGTTTTTAAAATCTCAATTTTATTCCACTAGCCTTACCTCTTTCAACGCTTCCACCACTCTCTGCATTGATTGTAGCCATCTCTGGCGTTCCTCGTCACTCTTCCTGTGCTTCGAGTCCTGTGGTTTGTCTAACCATCTCTGTCTAGCTCTTTCAGATTCTTGACAAGCGACAGATTGTTTGTTGAGAAGACATTCTCCATGATCATTGGATCTACAACACACAAAATGATAACTACAAAGTTATACCTGGTAAAACGTAGAAATTTTAGCCATGCAATCTTTTTTTGTGTGTTTTTGGGAAAAATTTTTTCTCCAATGTAAAATTTATGAGCAAACCATTAAAATTTTCTCACTTTGAGCATGCACGAAATGTCTACGTTTATAGTAGCTAACTGTGCTGGCTTACTGTAGTGGTAAGTGATTGCTAGGTGCTGGGGTGAAGGGAACTGACTGCTGCGGTGACAGAGATTGGAATCCTGTCAGCTGGCGATATAGCGCCATGTTGAACAATATGAGAACACCAAGCCTTAGTGAGTACAGCAGAGAACAGAATGAGCTAGAATCATGAGTTATGGCTTACAGAACAGTGAGGATCAAGTTGACTTTAGGTAGCGACTGGGATCTGTAGAATATGATTGAACAATAGCATTATATCATAAAACTTTAACTAACCCTGACAATTCTTGCTTTTCCTCTGTTCTACGGTCACCTAACATACACATACAACATTATACAGTTGTAACATTAGTTAAACCTCACTATCTTCAGTTGTGTGGGCTTTCTGATCAGGCACTTTCAAACTCAATCTACTAGAGCTACTGCCTCTGCGCTGCCGCATCAATGGCTGCTGGCTTTCATTCTCTTCTTCTTGAAGAGGAGGAGGTTGGGGCGGTTTACTAAGTGATGCCTGGCGTCGATGACGGTTGCGACGATGAGGTCGACGAACTGAACTGTGAAGGCCTCTGCTCGGATGGGACGAGAGATACTCCTTTAGTGATGTATCTATAAGAAGACGATGAGAAGATAGAAGGAAGAGGCTCCAGTGAGTTGACAATGACCATAATTCACATTGCTTCACTGATAAAGGAATTTGTTATAACTAGAACATTTTAAGTAGATATCATTATTGTATTACAAAGACTCAAAAATGAAGGGGTAAACTTTTAAAAGGTGGGAGAGAGAGAGAGAGAGAGAGAGAGAGAGGGGGGGAGGGAGAGAGAGAGAGAGAGAGAGAGAGAGAGAGAGAGAGAGAGAGAGAGAGAGAGAGGGAGAGCGAGAGGGAGAGGGAGAGAGAGAGAGAGAGAGAGAGAGAGAGAGAGAGAGAGAGAGAGAGAGAGAGAGGGAGAGAAAGAGAGAAAGAGAGAGAGAGAAGTGTATCTTACCAAGCTGATTGTAATATGACCTGATACCATCGCCAGCATTACGCTCAATCAGATCTACACACCATACAGTGCATAACACAGATATTCTGAGACAGGAAAGCTGGCTTACTTTTGACCAGGCCCCAGCAGTTCTTCCTGAAGCAGATGTTACTGGTGATACGCAGTCTCGCTTTATCATGCGACACTCGTGTCATACAAAAACAACACGACACAAAAAATGTGTCTCCGTAAGGAATATTACCATTGACAACCTAACAACAAGAAAAATCCACAGGAAATTGAAAACGTACAAAAAGTTATACCTCTGTTTTCACTATGTGCTGGACACCAGGTTGACCGTTTTTCAGGTACACTTGGTGCTCAGAACTTGGCGAGAACTTTGGACCGAAGGAATAGTTGAGGGCAAGAGTGTATGTGAGATCACGCAACCTAGTGCTGTCCGGCTGAGGTATCCAATCACCCATCACAATATCTTGGAAAAAAAAGATTTAAAATAGTACGGACCGTTTGAAATAAGTGTTGGTTTACTTGTTGTCTTTCTTGAAGCAAGGAACGATCGCAAGAAATCGGAATCAGTGAACAGCAGTTGAAAGAGTGTCTCCACGTCAGTGTTGTATACATCGTTGATTATAGTACGACCAATGTGCTCTGGACAATTGCACGACACTTCACCTGTAAGGATACATCACTCATGCACACACTCACATGATACTCACTCACCCATTCACTCACCTACTCACTCACTCACTCACTCACTCACCTACTCACTCACCTACTCACTCATTCACTCACTCACTCACCCACTTACTTACCCACCCACTCACCCACCCACTCACTCACTCACTCACTCACCCACCCACTCACTCACTCACTCCCTCACTCACTCACTCACTCACTCACTCACTCACTCACCCACTCACTCACTCACTCACTCACTCACCGATCTCGTCAAAGGAGCATGTTTCAAACTGATCAGAGCTTCCATTGCTGTCTCCGCCAAGTGATTTCAGCTCCTGTGTCTGGCGTTGCGGTGATTGCTCTGGAGTTGGCTGGGATGCAATGGAGGCATGAGCAGAAGAATCACCCTAGAGACAGAACAGAAAACATACCCATAGTAGTTTGAAAACCTGAATGGAGACCAGAGTTTCTATTTTCACAATACTTATGCACAATGAATAGATCAAGAGCCTCTATTTCAGAACTATTACATCTCAGTTTAATTAAAGCAACATTCTACTAGCGTCTATTTTTATCAAGTCTCTAAGAGTAAAGTTGTGATACAGTGGTTTTATTACTTCCTGCAAGGAAGATTTGAGTATAAACTCCCTTGCAGTCACTAATGTGTCAAGTCACTGGTATTTATTCACACAACAGAGCATAATCAAAGACTTTTTCTATGCTCTACGCTTTACCCTTGCAAGAAGTAATAAAACTGCTGTATGGCTTGGTATTTCACCTGTGGTTGAGCTGTCAATTCAATTGGTTCGTTTTCCTCGGCAAGATGGGAAGTGGTCGAGTGGAAACTGGAATGGCGATCGATAACAGGAGTGGATTCAGTAGAAGGGATAGCAGGTGTGGTAGTAGTAGGAAGAACAGTGAAACCAACAAGTGCTGTATACAGAAGAAAGAAACTGACTCAATAACACAAATACTCATTCACTACCACTCACTCACTCACTCACTCACTCACTCACTCACTCACTCACTCACTCACTCACTCACTCACTCACTCACTCACTCACTCACTCACTCACTCACTCACTCACTCACTCCCTCCCTCCCTCCCTCCCTCCCTCCCTCCCTCCCTCCCTCCCTCACTCACTCACTCACTCACTCCCTCACTCACACACTCCCTCACTCACACACTCCCTCACTCACTCACTCACCCACTCACTCACTCACTCACTCACTCCCTCATTCACTCCCTCCCTCACTCACTCACACACTCCCTCACTCACCCACTCACTCACTCACTCACTCACTCACTCACTCACTCACTCACTCACACACTCCCTCCCTCCCTCACTCACTCACTCACTCATTCACTCACTCCCTCACTCACTCCCTCACACACTCCCTCACACACTCACTCACTCACTCACTCACACACTCCCTCACTCACTCACCCACTCACTCACCCACTCACTCACCCACTCACTCACTCATTCACTCCCTCACTCACTCACTCACTCACTCACTCCCTCCCTCACTCACACACTCACTCACACACTCACTCACTCACTCACTCACTCACTCACTCACTCACTCACTCACTCACTCCCTCCCTCCCTCCCTCCCTCACTCACTCACTCACTCACTCACTCACTCACTCACTCACTCACTCACTCACTCACTCACTCACTCACTCACTCACTCACTCACTCCCTCACTCACACACTCCCTCACTCACTCACTCACTCCCTCACTCCCTCACTCCCTCACTCACCCACTCACCCACTCACCCCCTCCCCTCACTCACTCACTCACTCACTCACTCACTCCCTCCCTCCCTCCCTCCCTCCCTCCCTCCCTCCCTCCCTCCCTCACTCACTCACTCACTCACTCACTCACTCACTCACTCACTCACTCACTCACTCCCTCACTCCCTCACTCACACACTCCCTCACTCACTCACCCACTCACCCACTCACCCACTCACCCACTCACCCCCTCCCTCCCTCCCTCCCTCCCTCACTCACTCACTCACTCACTCACTCACTCACTCACTCACTCCCTCACTCACACACTCCCTCACTCACTCACTCACTCACCCACTCACTCACTCACTCATTCACTCACTCCCTCACTCACTCCCTCCCTCACTCACTCACACACTCCCTCACTCACCCACTCACTCACTCACTCCCTCCCTCACTCACTCATTCACTCACTCGCTCGCTCGCTCGTTCACTCCCTCACTCCCTCCCTCACTCACTCATTCACTCACTTGCTCGCTCACCATTGCTACTATCGCTGGGCAAAGTAGCAGGAACAGACATGACTGGAGCGACGGCCATTATAGCTCTCCCTCGTCCACCAGGCACGTCCGCACCAGCAGTATGTGAGGTGGTGTCTATACCATCAGACACTGGAACCTGTCCTATCTCTAAATGAGTCGGCAAAGACACCTGACGAGGACGCTACAGAGAGTCCATAGAATTCACTGTATAAATAGCTTATTCTGTGCATACCATCATCATTGGATGGACTCCACCCTCTCCCCAGAGCTCTTCCGCAGTGCCTACATCGGTTGAGTCACCCCAGGCCTTGCGAGCCACTTTGACCAATCCAATAGGAGGGAGGGGCTTCTGTGCGTTAGAGTTCTGCCACACCTTGAATATGATATTGTAGCTAATATCACGTTGAATGAAAGAAGAAAATCCATACTGGAGAGGAAATGAGAAAATAATAACAAGAATAACGTACAAGTAAAAGATAACATTATGCATAACACCAAGAGTATATAATATAGAGAGAGTATCGAACGCCGTATAGCCCCATACAAACACTCGGTGCGAAGTAACGTGACAGGCACGTGAGAAAAATTACGTGTTATTACGCAGTGCTGGTTCGTACCACTCCCACTACGTCACTGTATAATAGTCTAACTAGACAGCCTCAAGTACGTACAGCCTGCTAGTCTATACCAGCGTTCAATGGCCAAAAGACCAGGTAGTCCACTCAAGGAATGCGTCCCAAAGAGAATACCGCCTGATGATCCCAGCAGAGTTACCGTGACGAGTCTTGCGCAAGCTGGACGAACTCAGTTCACCGACAAACTGCAGTTTGACGTCGTTTCCACAGACAAGCAGGCCCGTCTTCTCGTGGTTGGCTGCAAAACTCTTCACTGGAATCCCCCAGCTGGTTTTCTCTCGCGGACTAGGGTTTTAGTTCATGAAGACAGGAGCTACTTTTTCCAAGTTCTGCTGAGATCTAAACAAGTTGGTGAAATTGAAACTGAAAACCAGCTTCTCAGCTTGTGTGAGATGATGGCCAATGAGAAGGGAGAGTACAAGTTTTGTCCTGGTATTGAGCCATCTGAGTACCAGACCAAATATTTTGATCAAATTCGGTATGATATAAAGAACGTACGTCGCTCAGATCATCCTTTCAAGCGCGTTGATTCCATTGACTGTCAGCTATACTTTAAGATATCCAAGAATGCCAGCATTATCGAGAAGGGGTTAGAAGTGTTCCCTGTTCAGCATGCAAGCGGCTAGTTAGAGATTTAAATCAGCGTCTTGCTTCAGCTGTCACATCACCTGAAAGAATCAAACGGCAGCAGTCTTCATCTCATTGTCCCATGAAGTACATGTCTCCAGCAAGCCAAAAAAAGCGCAAGGAAAACACTCAACAGGAACGTGCCAAGCATCTCATCCAACTACAAAAGTACTCTCACACTGAATTGACCCTGGATGATGACCAACATGATGAACTTTGTAAACTCATTGCTACAATCGAGGAGAGAGGAACAGAGGAAATAGAGGAGATACTGAAGGAAGCGGATAACAATGGAGCAGGTGATGCAGTAAGAGAGATATGGCAAATGGACAAGATGAGGATGAAAAAGGAATTTGATGATGATCAAGAGAAGAACTGTGAGAAAGCTAATTTGTAAAAATGCTATTATATAATGTTCAAAATTTTCAGGTACTGGGAAACGGAGTAACTGTTGGAGCGCAGTCACAATCAGACTTGCTCTGGCAGTGTATTGTCGCAGTCCAGCTGCATATGATGCTTTGAAAAGTTTTGAGTTACTGCAACTACCATCTCGGTCAACTTTACAAGCTTACACCGGTGCTTTTCTAGAGGACTGTGGTATGTATGATGCATTGTCACATTTAAATGCATGATGTTCATTATCATTATTATTTTCACATAGGGAGTACTCATGAACGCATGGCTGCAGAAACAGAGAGAAAAAAGAACCAAAAGCTGATGGTGTTCTTATCTTTGATGAGGTCAAAGTCATCTCCAGGTGCAATGTTGGTATGAGCTTTGTATAATGACGATTGTGTAATCCGGTATGCAGGTTGATGTGGAATTCTAGAAGCCAAAAAATTATTGGCTTGGCTATGAATGTGGATGACATGTCAGCGTTGCACGATGCCTATCAGCTTGTGAATGAAGAATCAGCTAGAGAGCACACTAGTTATATTTTGCAATTTCTCTGGAGAGACCTTACCAGTTCGTTTGATGTGGTTGGTCCCTACTATACAAGTAGCGGCCCACTTGAAAGCAAGTTTATCGTGTCGTGTGTTTTTCAGTCTCTTCACCTCTTCTATCTCTACAATTTCAATACATGTGCTTTGGTTTGTGACGGAGCAAGTTCAAACGTTTCTGCTCTGAAATTAACATGCGGAACATCAGGAGCATATGGTGTCTCTACCTCCACTGAATCAGATGGTGATAAACACAAAGTAGAACCCTATTTTTGTCATCCTTTTCAGCCTGGGAAAAAAATATTCTGGGTGATTTGCCCAAGTCATCAGGTGAGTTTATGCTGACATTGTAGTTTGCATGCAATGCGTTTATGCATGCTGCTTGTGTTGTGCCAATACATTAATAATTGTTTGTTTTACCATTAGCTCAAGAATATGATCAATGCTCTGCACTCTTCACGAGACAGTGGAAAAAAGGGTTTTCAGCACAATGGGACCACATTTGGCTGGAAATATGTGGACAAGAGAATGCACTAGGAGAGAGAAAGGACTGGCTAGAATGGTTCCAAAACTTCGTGAGATACATATTATTAGAGATGCGTAGACTAAACTGAATGTGGCACCGGCAAAAATTATGCAGGTATCATAAAATTAATTCGTATGCATATTGTACTAATAATTATTTTTTTTACAGCAACAGGAGGTATTATCTGAGATGTACAAGTACGTGCATGAAATTCCTGTTCCTGAAGACCATGTCGGCGCAAAACTGACACTGGAATTCCTTGAGGCGTGTAACAAAATCTTTGAGCAGGGTTTGCTAAGCCACGACAAAGTTGATACCATTGACTGCCGAGTATTGAGAAATATTCAAAAGGGATATGAATTCTTTACCAAATGGCTCAATAACATCTATGAGCAAGGTGCATAGTGTTTTTGATTTGACCCATCTTATGCTTAACTGCATTGTATATTATAGATCCATCCTACTGTGCAACAGACAGTGGCCAAAAGAAGTTCCTCTCTTGGCAAAGTAGGCAAGATAATACATGCAATGTGTATAATATTTATGTACATAATCAATTTTATAGCGTGGGACAACCTAAGAATCGATGTATACGGCTTCACTGCACTAACCAAAAACTTTTTGGAAAACCACCCAGGATACGTTTTGTCTCCTCTAAGGATTTCAGGATCAGCAGTAGAAACTCTCTTTGGGCAGTATAAGTACATGTCGGGAAGCAAACTAGATGCTGCCAATTATCCAATGTGTCGATCGAAGTACCTTGCAAATCAAGCTGTCCATCACAGTGGTCAATTTTACCGAGACCAAAACCTAACTATTCCGGTAGCACCTCTAGAAAAGAAAAAGTATAAGCGTAGTACAAAGAGTGGTGGTAGTGGTGGTAGTAGTAGTAGTGAGTGTAATTAGTACAATTATAACAGAATAGCATGCTTTAACAACACTATGACTTGTTTGTGTGATATGTCAACAATTTATCTCTCAAATTCTGTCCAGATAGTGTAGCACCGCCATCTTTCTTTGCAGCTACCTGACGATGAACATCCAGGAATTCGTGTAGCCTAGTATTGCACAGTTTTCGAATTAGTTCAAGGTATATACAATGCACCACTTCTTTGTCGCGATCATAGTCCGGGTACACCTCTTCAATGACAGTGATGAATTCAGCCTCAAGAGCACTTTTCTGATGTAACTTTTCAGTTGCTACTGCTACAAGTTTTGAACCATGCACTTGCAATGCATGGGGATTAGCATTCTCTTTCACGCATGTGTCTACATGCTGAATGAAGGGTATGAACCGAGCAGCTGGAAAGTACATGTACCCCTTGTCTCTATAGTGCAAGTAATCAGGTACATGTTGCTTGTCAATCGCCTGAATTGTCTTCAAAATTTTTATCTCGGTATAAAGTCTCTCTCTCTTTAATTGTGGTATATCTTCAGTTTTCAATTGATCATATCTTGACCGAAGCATTGAGCATAAGGTAGCTCCACCAAATCTGTAATACACGCCCACTTCTTCGTCACTCGGTACAGTTTTGTCCTGATCATCACATTCAGCTTTTTGGTGCTTAGCGGTCTTAAGCATTAAATAATCGAACATAGCTGAGCACAAGGTGACCATCACTGGGTTTGACACTGCTATGTCAACTTTACAATCTAAACAATACTTCATCCACTTTGGGTGGAGCTGGCTGATGACCTCCATACTTGAACTGACACTGCATTCATCTTGTAGAAGCACTCTACATTCTTGAAGCCACTCTAGTTGAAATCTACAATACTTGTCCTTGCCTACTTGACATTTTTTATAAAGGAAAATGAACACAGAAACTAGCCCATTGATCAGAGTGTTCATCATGGAGTCTGAGCTCAGTAAGTTCCAAAATCTAGCTCGATCTTCATAAACACGAAGATGGGCCTCTCTGGAGACCACGTCGACAACAGCTTTGACAATGATGGCGGTATCAGACGTCAATTTGCTCAGCATCTTGATCAGTTCATCTCTGTCAGCTTTTTTCAAGAGTTTGCGTGGCTTTCCTTTTTTCTTTGGCTTTGCTGGAGGAACAGCATCTACTACATCGTCTGGATTCAGTTCTACCTCTGCGCCAATCTGAATGTCTTCCATAAACACGTCACGGTCCTCATAGACCATGCAGCTGTTCGCTTCGAGCGTCTCGTGCAGCCTAGCTTCAGCCATCGATCACCCACGCGAGATCGAGGGAGGCGTGACGCCTGCGTCACAACCTGGCAGGCCAAGATCTGTTTGCGTCATAGAATCACGTGCCTGTCACGTTACTTCGCACAGAGTGTTTGTATGGGGCTATACGGCGTTCGATACTCTCTCTATATTATATACTCTTGATAACACTGTAACATTTGTTGTGTTTTGTTTTCATTAAACCAGTATTTGGTTCCTCTACTGTAGGTATAATCTGCTCTAATCTATGCATTCTGGCAGTAGCTGACCTTCTCAGCTGTGGTTGTGATGAGGATAGCATTGGGAATGAGCAGAGCGGTTCTCTCTTTAGTGACAGATATGACAGTTTCGAATGGTATGGTCAGCTAGAATACAGAGATAAAATCACGAAATGAAACATTATATAATGAAATAGCCTCGTACCCAGGCGCTAGTGAGGAGAAGAAATAAGCGCCTGGTATCTACTGCACACGCATGCGCTAAATATCCGTTTATTTTACTGTAAAATATTCCGATTATGTCATGAAAACGTGGTAGCGGTTATTCAGACCACGCCTCCATTATTAAACTTACAAGCAACTGACTGAGTAGCAACTCGATCGTCAGCTCTAGCTCTGGATTCGACAAATAACTGTGGTGAGCGTGCATAAGCAATAGTAGGCTTAATCGCGTCATTTATACCGCTCTTGTCAATCGATGTCGCTCGTTTCCGCTACCAGGAGCACCCAGTTGTTAAATTGTACTTCTGCTCTTGTGCTAGAGCTTCAAGAAAAGCCGCTAGAATACAGTCATGACAGCAGATTGCAAACAGGAAAGCTTCACGAACTGCTAAAAAACTGATGAATATTCATCACGTACTACAAACGTGTACGATGATAACCGGCGGCGGTGGAATTCCACCGCTAGTCGCGCATGCGTAAGCAGTATATACCAGGCGCTGTTTTTTCTCCCCCTTCGCTCCACCCCCTTCTAGCGCCTGGGTACGAGGCTAATAATGAAATTGAATACAAACTCTGCTTACAATGGTTTCCCAAGAGAATATGTTAGCGTAGAAACAGAGGCACTTCTGAGTGACGTACATCCTGCCATGGATGAGTATGTCTCTTTGTAAGGCACATGAGTAGTCTGGGGAGGGAGAGAGGTGAGAGAGAGAGAGGAGGACAGAGAGAATTAAGAAATTAAGAGAGAGAGAGAGAGAGAGAGAGAGAGAGAGAGAGAGAGAGAGAGAAAGTGAGAGAGAGAGAGAGAGAGAGAGAGAGAGAGAGAGAGAGGAGGAGGAGGAGGAGAGAGAATTAAGAGAGAGAGAAAGAAAGAGAGAGAGAAAATTAAATGAAAACTTTGCTAAGGTAGATGATATAAGGCTGTTTAGCTTACCATCGATTAGTTTCTCCTCTAATGACAAAGACGAGAAAATCTTGTGAATTTCAGCATTTTTCTCGTGATGAGTCATGATAAATGAGAACTGTGGCAGCCATTTTGTACTCCCCCTGCTCTTGGGAGTGCCTATGAATTGCTGGGCACCGAAACAGATGAGATTGTTAGTGCTACACGACGTGATAAAGCTATCTCACTCACTCACCCAACCCTTCCCCTTGTCTTGAGGAGTAACACGTCCACCATTACTGCTGCAAATCACAGCATGCACAGTCTAGCGTCAATACAGGCAATGTGCTCACTAACCTCGATTCGGACTGGTTCAGTGAGCCTGATTTCGTGGCTGCAGGATCGTCTGAATCCGTCTCCTTTGTACCAGATGACGTACGAGTTCGTTCGCCACTACTGAAGAAAGTAAACTGGAATTAATGACATGTAGTTCACAGATGCACATGGTCATCACATGTATATGAGCAACTCTAAACCCTTCTAAACTGTTACAAAGACCCGCTATACCAAGTACCTGCCTACCTAGCTGTCTCAAGACTTACTTAACTCGCGTGAGAGCCAGCTTGGGACTACTGGCGCTGCTACTGCTATCGCCTCCTCCTTTGGCACCTGTGTTGTCCGCCAGAGCGCTGCTGTCTATAGCAAGCTCCTCGAACGATTCTATGTCGATTCCGGAACGTTCAGCCATTGCACAGCTACTTTGTCTACCAGGCGACGGAGAGGGATGGCGGGAACTGGAGAGAATGAGAGAGAACAGTGCATGCGCGCACCTTGTGACAGAGGTGTGGTCATTACTTCCGTGAAATGAGAGTTAAATAATAGGACATCAGGACTTCAACTATGGGTCTTCGAAACACCGTTTTGCTACTCTTTCTGGGAGCTTGGCTGCTTCTTCACTGTTTCTCGTGGGCGCAGAATGATGCTAGCGGATCTGGAGGGATGCCTGTTCCCGAAAACACGTCCTGTACTGAAATGTCAGAGCAAGAGTGTAGCGAGCTGCCCGTGAGATGCCTGTCGTGTGAAATCAACGCCAGCTGTGAGTACGGAAGTAGCAGTACAGCTAGCTGCCAACCTATGGAAGATCTTGTGTGTCTAGTGAGTCTGAGAGTATTAACACCTTTCATACACAGAGGAAGTTTTGGTTTTAGTCACATCATGTGATAATGTTTTTTTTCGGTTTACTTGTCACTCTGTTGTTGTCCCCCTCTCTCTAGGGTAATCATATGTTCAACAAGACCTTCACGTGCATGTACTGCTACCAGCTACCGGAACAGCAGATCTGTTGCTCTGCCAACACATCATGTGACGTACGTAAGGAGCTTGATAGCACTGAAATTTTGTTTTCTACTCACTCGAGGAATTTAGTGACATACAATGTATAGAGACATTGTATAGAGGGTCACAGTCACAGTTTAACTATATAATAAATTGTACTACGCATGGGTTTAGGCAGAATGAAAAAATAACAGATAAAGCCTATTCTAGCTACAAACAGGAGGATTCAAACAGTATCATAAGAGAAGGGAAAATGTCTAACCTTTTGAGTACCAGCTGTGCATACAATTAAGCAAAATGCGACAGGCACGTGAGAAAACCTTGTAAAAATTGAAGATTCATTGCTTGTAATCTTGTATACAGTACATGTATTTTAAAATAGTGATGGTTTCCCTCCCTCTCGTGTTATTCTACCAAAGAGCTACCAGTGAGTATTGTTTTCTTCATTCCTCAGGTCAGACAGTCTCCGAGGCCGTCTTACATAGCGAACTGCACTGCCAGAGATGATGTCCTTTGCATTCGTAAGTTCTGATAATATTGACTGCGGAGGGACACCAGTTTTATTTTATATCACACAGATCCGCGGACATTTCAAAAGAAATTACCATGTAACTACACCATTGGATTAAGATGGAGCACAGCGTTTCTTCTCAGGTGGGTTTGATGCAGATGAAGCATCACAATGAGTTTCTGAAATGTGTTGAAGATCAACACCACGTAGTGAGGTCGTAAGCACGTCATGACTTTAATTTTCTCTTATTCTATAGCATCACTCTTGGTGGATTTGGTGTGGACAGGTTCTATCTCGGTCTCTGGCAGACGGGACTGGGGAAGCTTTTCTCATTCGGAGGACTAGGCGTCTGGTCTATAATAGACGTCATTTTAGTAGCGTCAGGTTATTTAACTCCTGGAGACGGCTCTGCATACATCTATTAGCAGTTAAACTTGTTAAATGTTTGTTCTATGTCAATACTTTTCTTTCAAATACACTAGCAACCCAGTCAAGAAGTATGATAGACATTGTAATTCAAATTTTAATCACATGACAGATACAACAGCACAGTGGTTAGATACAGCAATGTAGATACTATGCAAGTGTTTTAGTTTGAGCATCTCAGGCGATTCTTGTGCAGCAATCTTTGTCACATTTGCACTTGTCCTTGTCACATGAGCAACTGGCTCCATCACAACCAATGCAGGTGCACTGACAGCAGGAGTTGTCATCACAGCTAGAACACTTGCAGCTTGGACCACACTGACAGTTTGCTGGAGAAGAACAATTTGATTGAAATAACCATTCAGTTTGAGCCCTGGTCTCGCTTACTGCATTTCTTGCAGACAGCTGTTTCACAGCAACCTTTGCCACATCTACAGTCATCACCACAGCTACACTGGTTCCCATCACATCCCCTGCACACACAGGTACAGCATCCCTCAGCACACTGCTGTCCAACACACTTGCAGTCTGAACCACAGGAACAATTCTCTGTGAAGGAAAAGAAGATAGTTTCTCTGTGATACAGGTGCTCCTCAGTCTGCTTACCACACTTGCAAGTGATTGTAGCAATAACAGCAGCAGCAGCAGTAGACTCGGCCATTGTTCTTGATATCTTGAAAAATTAGTAGAATGCTTTCTTGCTTATAAAAATCGATATTAGGTATCGCTTGATCTGCGAAGTGTTTGAAACCGTTTCGTTATATACCCAGTGAGTGGTGTGCACACGAGCCATGTGCAGCAAGGGAGCTGCCTCGGCAGCGTGCTGAGCAAATCTCTGTACGTGTGCATTATGCACACCGCTATGACGTCATCGTATGATTATTGTTATGTATACAGTGCAGCTTGGTCATGTGAGCATGCAGCTAGCTTGTGTTGCTTCTCTAGTAGACCTTCATCATAGTACGCAGACTTATTGCCAGTGAATTTGCTCACAGCTCATGATCAGCGTGAGCATCATGCAACATCTGCAAGTCTTACAGTGTTCTGAATAGAGTTTTGTTTTTATCAAAACTTTACACATTTAAATTTTCTAGTCATCCGAGGGATTTAGTGACATACAATGTATAGAAACATTGTATAGAGAGGGTCACAGTCACAGTTTAACTACATGATAAACTTGTACTACGCATGGGTCTGGGCAGAATGACAAAAGAACAGATAAAGCCTATTCTAGCTACAGACAGGAGAAGTCTAACAGAGAAGGGAAAAATGTCTAACCTTTTGAATACCAGCTGTGTATACAATTAAGCAAAATGTGACAGGCACGTGAGAAAACCTTGTAAAAATTGAAGATTCATTGCTTGTAATCTTGTATACATGTACTTTAAATATTGATGGTTTCTCTCCCTCTCCTGTTATTCTACCAAAGAGCTACCAGTGAGTATTGTTTTGTTCATTCTTCAAGTCAGACAGTCTCCGAGACCATCTTACATAGCGAACTGCACTGCCAGAGAAGATGTCCTTTGCATTAGTAAGTTCTGGTAATATTGACTGCGGAGGGACACCAGTTTTATAATTTTATTTTATATCACATAGATCCGCGGACATTTCAAAAGAAATTACCTTGTAACTACACCACTGGATTAAGATGGAGCACAGCGTTTCTTCTCAGGTGAGTGTGATGCTGATGAAGCATCACAATGAGTTTCTGAAATGTGTTGAAGATCAACACCACGTAGTGAAGTCGTAAGCACGTCTTGACTTTAAATTTTTCTCTTATTCTATAGCATCACTCTTGGTGGATTTGGTGTGGACAGGTTCTATCTCGGTCTCTGGCAGACGGGACTGGGGAAGCTGTTCTCATTCGGTGGACTAGGCGTCTGGTCTATAATAGACGTCATTTTAGTAGCGTCAGGTTATTTAACTCCCGGAGACGGCTCTGCATACATCTATTAGCAGTTAAACTTGTTAAATGTTTGTTCTATGTCAATACTTTTCTTTCAAATTCACTAGCAACCCAGTCAAGAAGTATGATATTAGACATTGAAATTCAAATTTTAATCGCATGACAGATACAACAGCACAATGGTTAGATACAGCAATGTAGATACTATGCTAAGTGTTTTAGTTTGAGGATCTCAGATGAGTCTTGTGCAGCAATCTTTGTCACATTTGCACTTGTCCTTGTCACATGAGCAACTGGCTCCATCACAACCAATGCAGGTGCACTGACAGCAGGAGTTGTCATCACAGCTAGAACACTTGCAGCTTGGACCACACTGACAGTTTGCTGGAGAAGAACAATTTGATTGAAATAACCATTCAGTTTGAGCCCTGGTCTCGCTTACTGCATTTCTTGCAGACAGCTGTTTCACAGCAACCTTTGCCACATCTACAGTCATCACCACAGCTACACTGGCTCCCATCACATCCCCTGCACACACAGGTACAGCATCCCTCAGCACACTGCTGTCCAACACACTTGCAGTCTGAACCACAGGAACAATTCTCTGTGAAGGAAAAGAAGATAGTTTCTCTGTGATACAGGTGCTCCTCAGTCTGCTTACCACAAGTGCAAGTGATTGTAGCAATAACAGCAGCAGCAGCAGCAGTAGACTCGGCCATTGTTCTTGATATCTTGAAAAATTAGTAGAATGCTTTCTTCAAGTTTCTTGCTTATAAAAATCGATATTAGGTATCGCGCTTGATCTGCGAAGTGTTTGAATCCGTTTCGTTATATACCCAGTGAGTGGTGTGCACACGAGCCATGTGCAGCAAGGGAGCTGCCTCGGCAGCGTGCTGAGCAAATCTCTGTACGTGTGCATTATGCACACAGCTATGACGTCATCGTATGATTATTGTTATGCATACAGTGCAGCTTGGTCATGTGAGCATGCAGCTAGCTAGCTTGTGTTGCTTCTCTAGTATAGACCTTCATCATAGTACGCAGACTTATTGCCAGTGAATTTGCTCACAGCTCATGATCAGTGTGAGCATCATGCAACATCTGCAAGTCTTACAGTGTTCTGAATAGAGCTTTGTTTTTATCAAAACTTTACACATTTAAATTTTCTAGTCATCCGAGGGATTTAGTGACATACAATGTATAGAAACATTGTATAGAGGGTCACAGTCATGCACAGTTTAACTACATGATAAACTTGTACTACGCATGGGTCTGGGCAGAATGACAAAAGAACAGATGAAGCCTATTCTAGCTACAAACAGGAGAAGTCTAACAGAGAAGGGAAAAATGTCTAACCTTTTGAATACCAGCTGTGTATACAATTAAGCAAAATGTGACAGGCACGTGAGAAAACCTTGTAAAAATTTTATTTTGTATCACATAGATCATCGGACATTTCAAATGAAATTACCATGTAACTACACCACTGGATTAAGATGGAGCACAGCATTTCTTCTCAGGTGGGTGTGATGCTGAAGAAGCATCACAATGAGTTTCTGAAATGTGTTGAAGGTCAACACCACGTAGTGACTAGGAAAGGTCATAAGCACGGCTTGACTTTAAATTTTTCTCTTATTCTATAGCATCACTCTTGGTGGATTCGGTGTGGACAGGTTCTATCTCGGTCTCTGGCAGATGGGACTGGGGAAGCTGTTCTCATTCGGTGGACTAGGCGTCTGGTCTATAATAGACGTCATTTTAGTAACGTCAGGTTATTTAACTCCTGGAGACGGCTCTGCATATATCTATTAGCAGAACTTGTTACTATGTCAATACTTTTCTTTCAAATTCACTAGCAACCCAGTCAAGAAGTATGAGAAGACATTGAAATTCAAATTTTAATCACATGACTAAATAGTTAGATACAGCAGCACAATGGTTAGATACAGCAATGTATATACTATGCAAGTGTTTTAGTTTGAGCATCTCAGACAATTCTTGTGCAGCAATCTTTGTCACATTTGCACTTGTCCTTGTCACATGAGCAACTGGCTCCATCACAACCAATGCAGGTGCACTGACAGCAGGAGTTGTCATCACAGCTAGAACACTTGCAGCTTGGACCACACTGACAGTTTGCTGAAGAAGAACAATTTGATTGAAACAACCATTCAGTTTGAGCCCTGGTATCACTTACTGCATTTCTTGCAGACAGCTGTTTCACAGCAACCTTTGCCACATCTACAGTCATCACCACAGCTACACTGGCTCCCATCACATCCCCTGCACACACAGGTACAGCATCCCTCAGCACACTGCTGTCCAACACACTTGCAGTCTGAGCCACAGGAACAATTCTCTGTGAAGGAAAAGAAGATAGTTTCTCTGTGATACAGGTGCTCCTCAGTCTGCTTACCACAAGTGCAAGTGACAGTAGTAATAACAGCAGCAGTAGACTCGGCCATTATATTCTTGATATCTTGAAAGAGTAGTAGAATGCTTTCTTGCTTAAAATCAATATTACTAGGTATCGCTTGATCTGCGAAGTGTTTGAATCCGTTCTGTTATATACCCGGTGAGTGGTGTGCACACGAGCCATGTGCAGCAAGGGAGCTGCCTCGGCAGCGTGCTGTGCAAATCTCTGTACGTGTGCACTGTGCACACAGCTATGACGTCATCGCATGATTATTGTTAATGCGATATGCATGACAGTGCCGTGCGCGTATTGTAGTATTACGTGGTGCTTGGTCATGTGAGCTAGTAAACCTTCATCATAGTACGCAAGCTTATTCCCTTTACTTGCCGCAAATTCCTGGCAATACTCTCTCGATCGTTGCATGACCAGTGTGAGCATCATGCAACATCTGCAAGTCTTATAGTGTTCTGGATAGAGAATTTTTATACACAAAAATGTTAACAATGAAAAATACCGATACGTCTCAGGGCATGATAAAGGATGCCTTTTGCTGGAATTTTGCAAGTAGCTATCAGTGAAATGAGAAGAGCGATGCCGTGATGAGCATATGCACGTACTGTCTAATAATTATGATATAACATGATCGATTATTATAAAACATTTTATTCATTGTTATCTACGATAAACTTATTTAATATGTTTAGGACAAGTTATTTAACTATCAGATAAACATTTTCGCTTTCATTTCCCGTCCATTCTTGACCTTGTTCTTTGCTAGACAGCCAATTGAACCAAAGCAAGCAACACCAAGACAGCAGCAGATCAGTAGAGGAACCAGGATACTGATGACACAGGCTAGTACAGCCACTCCAGCAACAATACCAACGATGAGAGTAATTGAAACACCTGAGGTGTATAACAATGTTGATAATAATAATTACGAAGTTCACAATCGTGCATTTTCAGCACACATTGTTCTATGCACAGCATAACTAGAAAATTACAGCCAGTACAAGTTTTATACCTTGATCAGGTGCAACATCTGTTGGTGATGCTATACAAGAAGAGATATACATTCATTTAAAATATGTAATTTGCAGCTGCATGCGGGCAACTTACATGTAGGCAACACTGAAATCCTGAATGTAAGCGTGGATACGAAATTTCCGTTGTCAGCAATACAAGTGTAGTCAAATGAAGATTGAATATTTGGAACTGTATAAACTGGATTTGATGTCACAGTTACATTGCCTTGTGGAGTGGTCAATAAAATGGTCAGGCTACAATCGATCGGAAGGGTATTTCTGACAGTGCAATCCACTGCAAAGTTATTACCAGCACTGACATTTGTCGTTATTATTTGAGAGTCATTGCCCAGTGCAAACACAGGTGGACCTACAAGAACATAATTGTGAAGTGATCTCAGAATGGTATGAGTAAACAGTTGCATATGGCTGAACAACGTAGTTTTTCTGATTTTAGGGCTCAAAACACAACATAAATAATAATATTTTGTGCTTGCTTAGTGTATTATAGTACAACTTACGAGTAACAGTAAGAGTGAAGGAATATGGATCTGATCCCAAGAAGTTGCTTGCTGTCACATTGTAAACACCAGCATCTCCAAGACTGACATTTGATATATAGAGTGAAGTAGCTGATACATCTCCTTGGTAGGCTACACCATCTTTTGTCCAACTGAAGTTGCTGCCCACATCAGGTTGTGCTTCCAGGTTCAACAGCAGAGAAAAACTTTTCCCCACTCCGACACAAGAACTATTAATCCCATCAGTAAACTCAGGAGGAACTGAAATTAGATTGTTTTTGCAGTGTATAAGATTGATGAAACCACCCACATTATTAGGGCATGCACTCGAGCATGAATGTAATTAAAACTCTCTTTAATATAGTCACACACGCACTGGTGTCATGAATGTTATCATGCCAGATTTTGATTTAAAGACTGAAAATAAGCTCCCGAAGTATTGATGATGAAATAATAGATATTAGGTGGAATATTTTTACCTTTATACGTTCTGGAACCTTATTCTAAAAATATTTATCCTCAGCTTGATGATTTTGCATGACTAGCTATTCTTTCACTGTTATATATAAACAAGCTACAGTTTATAAGACTCACATTGCACATTGATGGTGACTACAGCGCTCCTGGTGACAATGTAGCGTGGAGCACTTCCAGATCCAATAGAATGCTCAAGTGTGCAATTGTATACACCAGACTGACTCCGCATTATGTTAGTGTATGAATATATCACATTGTCAGTTGAAGTAGTCAGTGTAGTGGGACCAAAGGTCCATCTGGCATCAATACCAGAAACAGTCCCAGGACTGGGGTTGCAGGAGAGAGAACCACTGGTTCCTTCAACTACATTGATTGTGCTGCTGGGGGTTAGTACTGGGTCACCAAACACTAAATTTAAAATAGATAACAATAGACAGTGAGTGATACACAAAATCATGGTAGGCAGGTACACTTACCTAACTCACTAAAACGAATGTCCTCTTGATTCGTATTTGTAGTACAACCAATAATAGTATCTGCAGTATTACTCAATACATCTCGAGGAATAGGCATCATCAGTGTATACTCTGTCTCACTCCCACTAGGTGGTAGTATTGTTACACCAGAGGTTGAGTTAGTGAGTGGTGCTGGACTGACGCCTGAGCCAGCTACCAAGATGGTAAAAGTGTTCTCAGCACATCGGAGGCAGGTAGAAATGTCATAGATAATAGCATGGTCCTGATTAAAACCACCTCCAGGAAAGTCAAAGTTCTGCAGACACTGGCAGTCACCTGCAGCGAAGAAAAGTAGAGCACTGCTGCACAAGAGGTAGGACATACCTTGAGCTATGACTAGCGCGAGTATGACCAGTCGCAGCGAGGAGAACTTTAGTCCACTCGCCATGTAAATAAACAGACGTCACAAATTCACCAGAGAGACGTAGCCTTGACAGAATCTTCAATGCAAAAGCACTTAGTTGTGTTGGTAATGATTCACAGTATACACCGGGTGCGCAGCAGGGAGGGAACAAGGCTAACACAAATACGATATCATGTCGTCGAGCTGACTCAAGGGCGGGGCTCTACAAATCCCGAAATGACGTCATTGCTGGGACTTCTAAAAATACATTTTGCACACGGCTGCAGAGCTGACTGCAGTCCAAGAACTGACTGCAACCCAAACATGTGCACTCAGTCGTGTGCATGCTACCAATTGGGTATATAACGTCGCGAAGATGACCGCTTTGCAGATCAAGCTACTTTTATTACAAAGTGGAAGATTTCGAATAAAAAAGTAAATTCCAACTTCAAGAAAAAATTATGGCCGAGTCTACTGCTGCTGCTGCTGCTATTAACACAGTCACTTGCAAGTGTGGTAAGCAGGGGAGCACCTATATCACACAGTAACTATCTTCTTTCCCTTCACAGAGAATCGTTCCTGTGGTTCAGACTGCAAGTGTGTTGGACAGCAGTGTGCTGAGGGATGCTGTACCTGTGTGTGCAGTGGATGTGATGGGAGCCAGTGTAGCTGTGGTGATGACTGTAGATGCGGCAAAGGTTGCTGTGAAACAGCTGTCTGCAAGAAATGCAGTAAGTGAGACCAGGGCTCAAACTGAATGGTTGTTTCAATCAATTTGTTCTTCTCTAGCAAACTGTCAGTGTGGTTCAAGCTGCAAGTGTTCTAGCTGTGATGACAACTCCTGCTGTCAGTGCACCTGTGATGGAGCCAGTTGCTCATGTGACAAAGAAAAGTGCAAATGTGACAAAGATTGCAGCTGCACAAGAATCGCCTGAAATACCTTTATGATTGATAAACCTTACTATTATTCATAGCTACAGATTGTTATGTATGATGGACATGTCAATAAATAATTTAATATTAATTAATTGTGCTGTTAGGGTTTGAGGACCTAAGTCCTCAAACCTATATGACAAATCAAATTAATGATTAGTAGCTAAAACTAACTAGTAATAGGCTCCAGAACTATGAACGTGGTGCACTGACTTAGATAAACAAGCTCGTATTGACTCTACACATACCTCTTCAACAAATCAATACACAGTGTTTGTTCAACTCTGCTGGTTTTAAGATAAACAATATCAACAGTACAGTTCCAACTGTGAACAATTTTAATCTCGGTAGGTAACTACAATTTTGTTAAGGCTAGCATGGAAATTAATTCAAATACGTAACAATGCATGCAAATTCAAATCTTATTACAACTCCTATTATTATTCTCCTATTCTCTTATTACTATAAAGCTCTGTAATAAAAATACTGTTAGTATATGCTCAACAATATTTTGTTAAGCATGTAAAAATTTTGTAGAATTAAAAATAGCTGTTATATAAACAGTGCATGCAAAATAAAATTCCCAATTAAAATCTTCACTGTCAGTTAGCTGAATGAACTGTAGCATAAACTACTCTGTCAATGCTGGGTGGAGCCATTGGTGCATTTGGTGGGTGGAAACCTAATTGAGCATACACCAATTCCTTGGGTCTTTGACGGCATGGCTGCTCAACCTGAAACCATGGATAATAATAATAATTTATTATGCTAAAGGTGAACAATTTACATTATTATGTATAAACACCTGATTTGAAGAAAAATCGTAAAGACATTCAGCCTTATCAGTTTCAATAGTTGCTTGCACCTGCAGAAATGTCAATGCAGCAAAATAATACAAGGTGCATTAATAACAAACATTATTCTGCGGCAGAGGAGTTGAATCATATAGCTTATTTCCAAGCACCAATTCCTAAATTGAAGTATAATTTAATACTTCATATTATCATCGAGTACTTACTTTTTGCTCTACTGTGACACAATTTGGTCTAATAAGGAATAAAATAAATTGTTGAATAATTTTAAAAACAGTTACAGTTTTACCTGGTTGATTGCAGGCGATTCTTTCCTACAGGTTTTAATGATAAAATCACGTATATCAGCAAAATTTACCTTTTAAGCAAATGATTGCGGCTAGAATGGTTCCAACAACTAAGAGCAGGATTAACAGAACTGTTGCTACTACAGTGCTTGCAATGATGTAAACTGTTACATGCTGAGATTGATTTGATGGTTCAACTGATGCTGAAAGTTCTGCTGCTATACCCACAAGATCAATCACCACAAGTTAGCACACAATGATAAACAGCTTACAAACAGTTGAGGTAGCTTCAGCTTCAGTAGTACTTTTATCTGTGAAAAATTATTACTTTTGATTAGTCAAAACTAGAAAACAGATATTCAATATTGGTCTTTGCCTATTCACTCGAACTTTATTCAGAGGCATGAAGGAGTTAATGTTATGTGTACAACATCACATTTTGTGGGAGCATGCATACTTTCTGTGACTAAGTAAACTGAGGTCAATCAACCACTAAGAAAATGCCCATAGACAGATGTGTATACTCACATCACAATGCATATCATTTTAGTGCTAGGCATACTGATGGCGATGCTGTACAAGAAGAGCTAGACTCTACATAAAAATTATTTAAATTTGCAATTTGCAGCTACATGGCAACTTACACGTAGGCAACACTGAAATCCTGAATGTAAGTGTGGATACGAAATTTCCATTGTCAGCAATACAAACATAGTTAAATGAAGATTGAATATTTGTAACTGTATAAACTGGATCTGATGTCACAGTTACATTGCCTTGTGGAGTGGTCAATAAAATGACTGGGCTACAATCGATTGGAAGGGTATTTCTGACATTGCAATTCACTGCAAAGTCATCACCAGCACTGACAGTTGTCGTTATTATATGAGAGTCATTGCCAAGTACAAACCCAGGTGGACCTGCAAGAACATACTTGTCCTGAACAAAACACAACATAAATATGTGCTTGCATAATTATTGTATTATATAGTACAACTTACGAGTAACAGTAAGAGTGAAGGAATACGGATCAGATCCCAAGAAGTTGCTTGCTGTCACATTGTAAACACCTGCATCTCCAAGACTGACATTTGATATATTGAGTGAGGTTGCTGATACATCTCCTTGGTATGCTACACCATCTTTAGTCCAACTGAAGTTGCTCCCCACATCAGGTTGTGCTTCCAGGTTCAACCGCAGAGAAAAACTTTTCCCCTCTCCGACACAAGGATTATTAACCCCATCAGTAAACTCAGGAGGAACTGAAATTAGATTGTTTTTACAGAGTATAAGATTGATGAAACCACCGACATTAGGGCATGTACTCTTGCAGAGCATGAATGTAATCATGCCAGATTTTGATTTAAAGACTGAAAATAAGCTCCCAAAGTATTGATGGTGAAAGGTTTTCACCTTTATACGTTCTGGAACATTATTTAAAAAAATATTCATCCTAGCTATTCTTTCACTATAATACATAAACAAGCTACAGTTTATAAGACTCACATTGCACATTGATGGTGACTACTGCATGTTTAGTGACAATGTAGCGTGGAGCACTTCCAGATCCAATAGAATGCTCAAGTGTGCAATTGTATACACCAGACTGACTCCGCATTATGTTAGTGTATGAATATACCACATTATCTGTTGAAGTAGCTAGTATAGTGGAACCAAAGGTCCATCTGGCATCAATACCAGAAACAGTACCAGGACTGGGGGCACAGGAGAGAGAACCATTGGTTTCTTCTACTACATTGATTGTGCCGTTGGGATTAAGTACCGGGTCACCACATACTGAAACAGAACTAAGTAATTATCACACAGTGATTAATATAATTATGTACGTATAAGCTTACCTAACTCACTAAAACGAATGTCCTCTTGATTCGAACCAGTAGTACAGCCAATAATAGTATCCACAGTATTACTCAATACATCTCGAGGAACAGGCATCATCAGTGTATACTCTATCTCACTCCCACTAGGTGGTAGTATTGTTACACCAGAGGAGTTAGTGAGTGGTGCTGGACTGACGCCTGAGCCAGCTACCAAGATGGTAAAAGTGTTCTCAGCACATCGGAGGCAGGTAAAAATGTCATAGATAATAGCAGGCTCCTGATCAAAACCACCTCCAGGAAAATCAAAGTTCTGCAGACACTGGCAGTCACCTGTAGCAAAGAAAAGTAGCCTAGCACTGCTGCACAAGAGATAGGACATACCTTGAGCTATGACTAGCACGAGAATGACTAGTCGCAGCGAGGAGAACTTCAGTCCACTCGCCATGTAAATAAACAGACGGTCACAAATTCAGCAGAGAGACGTAGCCTTTTGTTGAAGGTGGTTACTAAAACCCGGGACGGGACGGGACTCAGGCGGGATGTCCCGTCCCGTCCCGCATACTAAAATGCGGGACGAAAATAAAATCTTTCATTATTACTGTATAGTCTAGCCTAGTACCTATTCGCTGTCGTGAAAGGCCTCTATGATGCAGGCATTTATCTACAGGTGCAATAATGTCTGCATACTGAAATTAATGTTGCATTGCTGCATGTTATTTCCGGGTAATAATAATTATTATTGTGAGTTATTTTCCCAATAACATATTGTATTGGAAAAGGTACATGCACTGAAATAAAACCGAAATTGTACATGTTGTACAATTGTGTGATGACAAAAATAAAACTGAGCCATGACAAAAGGGAAAAATAATTATAGTCTAGCTACTTGCAGTTAGAACAGAACCATTTTCGTAACAACCTCTGAGGATTTCCAATACATTTAAAATGGTACCACTCCTTGCATCGACTGCATCGACTCTAGAGGTGACTACGGCCCAAGAGCTGACTGCAGCCTAGACATGTGGACTCAGTCGTGTGTATGCTACCAATTGGGTATATAACGTCGCGAAGATGACCGCTTTGCAGATCAAGCTACTTTTATTACAAAGTGGAAGATTTCGAATAAAAAAGTAAATTCCAACTTCAAGACAAAATTATGGCCGAGTCTACTGCTGCTGCTATTAACACAGTCACTTGCAAGTGTGGTAAGCAGAGGAGCACCTATATCACACAGCAACTATCTTTTTTCCCTTCACAGAGAATTGTTCCTGTGGTTCAGATAGCAAGTGTGTTGGACAGCAGTGTGCTGAGGGATGCTGTACCTGTGTGTGCAGGGGATGTGATGGGAGCCAGTGTAGCTGTGGTGATGACTGTAGATGTGGCAAAGGTTGCTGTGAAACAGCTGTCTGCAAGAAATGCAGTAAGTGAGACAAGGGCTCAAACTGAATGGTTGTTTCATGTTTTTCCTCCAGCAAACTGTCAGTGTGGTCCAAGCTGCAAGTGTTCTAGCTGTGATGACAACTCCTGCTGTCAGTGCACCTGCATTGGTTGTGATGGAGCCAGTTGCTCATGTGACAAGGACAAGTGCAAATGTGACAAAGATTGCTGCACAAGAATCGCCTGAAATACCTTTATGATTGATAAACCTTATTATTATTCATAGCTATAGAGGATGGAAATTTCTTTGCAAATTTATAATAAACTATTGTGTCTACCGAAGTCCTCTGACCTATGACAAAATCAAAATAATGATTAGTAGCTTAAACTAACTTATTTCGACAGTAATAGGCTCCAGAACTATGAACATGGTGCGGCACTGACTTTGATAAACAAGCTCGTGTTGACTCTACACATACCTCTTCAACAAATCAATACACAGTGTTTGTTCAGCTCTGATGGTTTTAAGATAGACAATCAACAGTACAGTTCCAACTGTGAGCAATATTAGGGAGACACGGTAGTGTCTCCCTATGTAGGGATGAACGAGAAAACAAGATGGCGGCTACATACATGTATTAGCGTTCAAACGCTGATATTTCGCCTGGTGTTGAATTTTATACGTCTTTAGACACTTAGATCTGCTCTCTGACGTTGCCCCATCTTACAGTAGCAAGGAGATTGCTCGAAATTGTTACTAAAGTGACGAACCTGGAAACGGTGAAAATCGAGTTTCGTCATCTTCGTTTTCTTCTTTCTTTCTTTCTTTCTTTCTTTCTTTCTTCTTTCTTTCTTCCACTCGCCTAGCGCCTTTACGCGAGCAGTGCCGAGACCAAAACATCCACGAACAGTCGTGAAATTCCCCTGGCATGTGCCTTTTGAGCTTTGTTTTTAGCGCAACGGCGATCTAAGTTCCGCGATTTCTCGATCGTGATCCATTGTCAGCTTAGTGTTAGACGCCATTATTGTGATTGCGCAATACGCACGTGACCAAGCAATGGGTAGCGCACGTGACCAAGGAGCTAAAGTATCGCTGCGCCGTGTGGATCACTATCACGGAGAACACACACCCGGCATTTGTCTGGAGTCTTCGAAGAACGGTAAGCTCGTGTAGGATCGCCATTCTGCACTTGCCAGATAATTATAACCGCCGTATTATAGGTCTACAAACAAGTGTGGGCGGGGCTCGTATGCACTGCATGCATGCATGCATGCGTAGGCGACTAGGCAGACCTGATACGTACAGCTTAACAATTTTAGCTATAAGTTTAAGAAAAGCCATCAACAACCGGATTACTAAACTAATGGTGGAAATAAAGACTTCTCAGCACATGCATGATATTGAACTGCACTTCACTAAAAAGAAAAAAAGGACACAAACAAGAAATTAAAAAGATTTCTATCGAAATCAAAAGGATGTAGTGATGAAGAAATCTACCACTGGTTCACAATGTAAACCAACAAGGAACAAGCATAGAATGGTGACACGGGCTATAATCTGGCCACAGCAGCCACTGATGTAGGGATCTATGGTCTGTTAGCAAGTCAATCGTGTCACCATTCTATGCTTGTTCCTTGTTGGTTTACATTGTGAACCAGTGGTAGATTTCTTCATCACTACATCCTTTTGATTTCGATAGAAATCTTTTTAATTTCTTGTAACTACAATTTAGTTCAGCATGGAAATTAATTGCGTGCACATTCAAATCGTTTTACAACTCCTATTATTATTCTCCTATTCTCTTATACTATAAAGCTCTTGTGTAATAGTCAGTTTGTTAAATAAACTGCAGCGTAGTCAAACCAAAATTAATTATCATAGTGCACATAAAAATACATTAAAATGTAACAGCATGTAATTAAAAATTTTATGCTTTGAGCCTTGATCACTAAAATACAAGACCACTAAATTTCTGTAATAAAAATACTGTTAGTATACATGTAAAATTAATAGAAAAATGGAGAAAATTTTGTTGGTATTCTAGAGATATTCATAAGACTGATCCATTTCCTCTGTAGTTGTTCCATAAGCTACATTATCATTCACTGCAATGGACTGGCTATGAGGAGCTGACTGTGTTTGCAGTACTGAGGAATAGGCAGCATTGTCCTTCAGTTCAATAGACCGAGGAACACCTCCTCCCAGTACTCCATAACACTCATTCTCTACTGACTGGAGTTTATCAGGTTCACCTATAAAAAATTAATGCTGTTTCAACTAGTCATGTTAGTATTATTGTAACAGTGCACTAACACATACATGTTAAGCTGTTTTCATACAACAATTGTAACTCATAATATGTAATGCGTACTATTATAACATGCACTCTAAGTTAATAGCACGTATAGCATCTTGTAGCACGTATAGCATAAAAGCACTCAAAGTAAGGACTATAGTAGTTCACTCTTACGCCATTTCTTTTTGCAAATCAAGACTGCTGCTACTAGCACCACTAGTATCACTAGTATCAGAATGACTGCTATCAGTCCAACAACAGCACCAACAAAGACACCAGTTGAGATATAACCTGAAGATCAGAAAGAAATTAGACAACAGCAGATGTTGCTATGATCTACACTGTTATTACCTTCAAATCCTGTGAAGGAATATAAATCTGATACTGAAGCACTTCTACCAAATGGATTACTAGCACTGACTTTAAATCGATGTCGTCCTGATTGAGTAAAAGGAACGATAATCGTATAGTTCATTGGACCTGATGGGACACCAGTCTGTGTGTCTGATAATACTAGTACAACACTGTTTTGTTCATTCATCACAGATATGTTGAAGAACAGTAAGGTATGTCCAGGAGTCAGTTTCACTGTCACTGTGAATAGTTGTATACCCACAGTAACATCAGTGATCATTGGTACTGATGGAACACCTGAGAACACACACACAGAGAATGTGAAGAGATCATACAGTCTCACTGACTCACCTGATGTAGCCAATATGTAATTGGTGGTTTGTCGTTCACTATTACCAAGCTCATTGGTAGCAGTGATAGTACAGGAGTAGTTCATTCCAGCAGTCACATTCTCTGGTCCAGTTGGTATCACAGCCATACCATCACTACACATGTTAGCACTACAGCTCCTGTCACTGGCTAGTCCACTACCACTACCCTCCTCCTCACTGCGACATGCCACAGCCACACTAGTGAGAGGCACTCCACCTGTGTGCATGAAGCTCCAGGTTACCACCAGCTTTCCATTAGTGCTCACAAGATTGGTCGCCAAAAATTCAGGAACTAGAGAATATTCAAGAATTAATATCAAGAGTGTTGTTCTCACCTCCTGCCATTGTCATGAAGGCTACTGTATTACTGGGTTGACTATGAGCGATGCCTTGCTCCATACAGGACATGTCAAGCTGTGGAGATACAGCTCTGACACTGGCAGTGTAGCTGGTGTTGGGTTTCAGTCCAGTCACAGTGAAGGTGTTGGTGTAGGATGGATCAGTACTGATGGCATTGAATGATCTAGTAACATTAATGAATGGTGGACTCATTGATACAAGCTCCACTAGAAATGCATTGAATGCTGGTACTCCACTAGTGAGTGGGTTCTGCCAGTGAAGAATAATAGAGGTAGAACTATCATCAGTCAAATTGATGAGAGCGAGGTTTCTAGGAGTAGTGGGTAAACCTGAAAGATATTATGAGATACAAGTTAGAACTCATAGTTAGTGCTGCCAATTTTGGCCATAATAATTAATGAATAGTTTTAATTTTATCCACAAAAAATATTGTTTATAGTGCTGGTATAATGTATAAATTATACAGTATAGTGGGCACTTTGCAGTTAATTTTGACGAAATCTCGCCAATTTGTCAAATTCGCCAAATATTTTATTCCGCCAGAATTACAGTAACTTATTAACAAAAGAAAAGCAAAGTGTCTCACTGCCACAAGGGTCACGCATACCTGCTGGCAAAGCCAGGACACCTGTGCACCAAGCAGGTACTGTGTGCTGGTGCTGCGCAGTCTCCTGGAGCAGGGCAAGGAACTTGCAGGAGCGCCAACTGTGTCTCTCACTGCAGGAGTGGGCACCCGAAGTCCCACCGACGCCTTTAGTGATCAATGAGACACAGCCAGTGTACTTTGCTCCCCATACAGCACAAGCTTAAGACCAGGTACCCATTTTACAGATGGGTGGGGCCGGGAAGGCTGGAGTACTTTTTTCCTCCTGCTCTAGCTCTGGGATTCGAACCAGTGTCCTCTGGGTTATAAACCCAAGACCGTATCTACCAGTTGAACCACCAGGGCACCCACACTTACTATTAACACCTATAGTGTGAAGACGTATGAACCACTTACTAATAACACTCAGTGTGAAGACGTATGAATCAGATCCTAAAGAGTTGCTTGCTGTCACATTGTAAACACCTGCATCTCCAAGACTGACATTTGATATATCAAGTGAGGTTGCTGATACATCTCCTTGGTATGCTACACCATCTTTAGTCCAGCTGAAGTTGTTGCCCACATCAGGTTGTGCTTCTAAGTTTAAGTGCAGAGAAAAATTTTCACCCTCTCCAAGACAAGAACTGTTAAGACCATCAGTAAATTTAGGAGAAACTAAATAGGAAAAGATTTACAAGATTATGTTTAAGTTTAAGCTATGTTTCGTGTAGATATGCATGCAAATTTGTGTTATACATAATAGTTACAAGAAAGAAAAAGATTTCTTACGAAATCAAAAGGATGTAGGGATGGAGATATAATGAAGAAATCTACTACTGGTCCACAATGTAAACAAACAAGGAACTAGCATGGAATGGTAACACGACTGACTTGCTAACAGACCATAGATCCCTACATCAGTGGGTGCTGTGGCATCGGATGATGAATATCATTACAGCCCCTGCATAATAGCTGTTGCTAGGAAGCACCAAACACATTAGCTCCTTCGCTTGATCCCAAAATTCACGTCGGCTATACTCATCCAAACAAGCCTCAACGGAGAAGATAACAAGTGGATCGGAGGATGTTGAAGTAAATGGAGCAGCTTATTTGGTCCTACTGCTCAATATTGTAGATGTTCCAGCCAGCATCCTCATGGTGAAAGTTTATACGCATGCGTAGTTGGTCATTGATGACACACCCCTGTACTCATTCGGAGCATTTGCTAGAACTACGCTTAACTATTATCATAGTTTAAACTGCATTTCAGCTTGTCACAAAATATTGATCTTATGTACAGCCACTGATGTAGGGATCTATGGTCTGTTAGCAAGTCAGTCGTGTTACCATTCCATGCTAGTTCCTTGTTTGTTTACATTGTGGACCAGTAGTAGATTTCTTCATTATATCTCCATCCCTACATCCTTTTGATTTCGTAAGAAATCTTTTTCTTTCTTGTTTGTGTTCTTTTTTCTTAAAAATTATTTATTTGCAAATTATCGTTTAATAATAGCTGTCAGGTATAATCTATGTTGTGCTCTGTTTCCTGTTGTTAATAATAATTATAATTAATTTTTATTATTATTAATTATTTTGATACATGCATCAAAATTTTCTTAATTGCCGAGCGCCTTAGCATGTAATCGCGGAGTACTGTGTCGAAATTGTATGTTTGTATGTATATATATATATATGTCACGCTTAGGAATGCAATCAGTCCATATGGCGAGGCCCATACTGTAGTATTGTATGCGAGGCCCACGAGGGCAGCAATTGCAAGTCCCCGGGATTGCACGTTCTTTCATAACTATTCGACGTTCTTTCATAACTGGACTACAAAATGGACGACGATTCGTCTTCCCATCTCGCTTTCCATGCACCGCCCTCATCAGCGATACTGTGACTGATGCTGCAGCAAGAACCAGGGCTTTGGCACGGGAGAGAAAGCCTAGACAGCGTGACTCAACGCTAAGACATGTCTTGTTTATGACTCCTCCTCTTCCCGGACACTGTTAAACTATGGAACAAATTACCTGCTGAGATTATCACCACAGCAGATTGTCTCCACTCCATCCCTCTCTGTTTTCAAGAAAGATATTCGTGGCTATCTATCTAATTTAATCTAGTAACTTAGTTGTTTTTATTAATGAATTTTATTTCTGTGCGAGGCAAATACATGCTGTAAGTATACCTAGTAAATAATTATTAGCTATGTAGCTATTGGTTCATCTACATCATTAGTATCATGATCTGTAATAATAATAATTATTAAGTCAAGACTCAGTAGAGTACTAGACGGTGAGCCAGAAAAAAACAGCACGCAAATTGAGCCGTTTCTCTATTTCGGCGTATAGTCCCTTAAAATCTCCTTGGCTTCATCAATAACTTATCCTCTTGCTTGTACAGCCTTTGGCAAGTACATTGTTTGACAACAGAGATTGTGAAATGGGTGTTGGCGTATAACATAGTTAGCCTATAGTAACCAACGCTAACTTGTTTTTAAATTTCTGCTGTCGAGCAACATGCAAAGGTATTAGGTAATAATCTATTAATAATCCATCTCATTTTTACCATTATACCTCAATGGTACTGCGCTTAGCCTATAGCCTATCTACCGGTTAATTGTTGCAATTGCGCATGTGTATAATCTAGAGAGAGCACGCGTCGGTTCTCCACATTTGTATGTGTAACTAGTAATAGCGTAAAATCTGATACCACATCAGTCGCCAATATACTGCTTGAATTGTGTTAGACTTTCCGGTGGATAGCAGCACTGCACCACGAAAAGGACTGAATCAGTGAGTTGTTTATGTATTGAGATTGGAAAGTAAATTTATTTGGTATATAGTGGCGAAAAGGACAGCGAGCAGCCGTCAGAAAGGGAAAGGGAGACAAACTCGCCGCCAGGCGGCCCAGGCTGCCATTGAAAAGGAGATCCAGAACGGTGAGTTGAGTGCGCAATTTGCGCGTGTACAGATCTCGGATTTAGAGTGCCGCGGGAACCCATCATGTGAGCACGTAGCGCTAGGGCATCTATTTCTGTCAAGGCGCTCTAAATCCTGTAGTTGCCGATGATTCGTCGTCTAAGGTATTTATACTACAGCTACATGGCAACAATAAACCTACGCAGATTATTTTTAAAACAATGGTTGATCGATAAGTTTCTGCAGCACAAGCGTTCCTTCTTTTTCAAAAACACGTGCTGTGACCCGGCTGCCACACCCACAAACGCTGTTTTGCGTTACGCGTGGCAGTGGCTGATCTTGGACTCCAGCGAACGTTGAGAATGGTAGTAGCCTAGAGTCTTTTATACGCGCTGTGTGCGTTTATTAGTCTAGCTTTAAGTTGTCAACATAGCAAAAAGCTAGCTAGCTTACTTACGTGCAACACATCATCAAACCTGCTATTAATCTGAACATAACACAGTAGACTGAATCTATAGAAAAAGAAACATGTGCCATTAACTTCTTGAGTTCCTGCGGAAAAATAAGAGTTCCTGCAGAATTGAAGATGCATATCATATTTATCACATCATCACATCAAGATGAATAATAATTATTTTCCTCCGTTACTGACTGATCAGATAATAGAATTAGCTGTTAGTATAATTTTAATTATTGCTTGATTGCTTATTATCCAGTCAGTGATTATGAGCTACACTGTATGTATAATTTTGTGTGAATTTGCTTCTTTGTTTGTGATATGGTCATGAAGTCATTGTCATCTCGGTCATTTTATTATTATAATCTGAATGATTGCTTGTTGATTCGATTGTATGTAATTGTCTGTGTTATTATTGTTTTGCTTACTTCTATTTCAGGGAGCTTCGACTATTTTTCAAGTAATGATGATAACTCAGTTAGTTACAATGTCAGGATGTGATTATTATTGATGTGTTTTTTTGTCTCAGGGGCTGTCTGATGAAGAATTGGTTAGTATTGTGTATGTAGGCTAGTTATATTTATGTACACATTTTTCAGCTAACAAGCACACCTAGAGCTGTGGATCCTGAACCTCCACCTGCAGTGGCAGTCCCTCAGCCTGCACCTGCAGTCCCTCGGCCTGTCCCTCAGCCTCCACCTGCAGTCCATCAGCCTGTCTGTCAGCCTCCACCTGTTGTCCGTCAGCCTCTGCCTCTTGTGTGGGTTCCTCCTCCTAGGCCTGCTCCTCCTCCTAGGCCTGTTCCTCATAGGCCTAGGGTTCCTCTACCTCCTATGCCTAGGGTTCCTCCACCTGTGGTCCCTCTTCCTGCCAGGCCTAGGGTTCCTCCACCTGCGGTCCCTCTATTGGTTGCTCAGCCTCCACCTGCGGTCCCTTGGCCTGTCCCTCATCCTCCACCTGGGGTACCTCAGCCTGTCGCTCAGCCTCCACCTGCGGTCCCTCAGCCTGTCGCTCAGCCTCCACCTGCTGTCCCTCAGCCTATCGCTCATCCTCCACCTGCGGTCCCTCAGCCTATCGCTCAGCCTCTACCTGCGGTCCCTCAGCCTGTCGCTCGACCTCCGCCTGTGGTGCCTCATCCTATTGCTCAACCTCCACATGCGGTCCCTCAGCCTGTCGCTCGACCTCCACCTGCGGTGCCTCAGCCTATTGCTCAACCTCCACCTGCGGTGCCTCAGCCTGTCGCTCAACCTCCACCTGCGGTGCCTCAGCCTGTCGCTCAACTTCCACCTGCGGTGCCTCAGCCTATCGCTCAACCTCCACCTGCGGTGCCTCAGCCTGTCGCTCAACCTCCACCTGCGGTGCCTCAGCCTGTCGCTCAGCCTCCCCATGCACCTGTGGTACCTCATCCTAGACATGTGCCAAAACCAAAGGTATATCTCTATAGAGAGTTGTTATAAGGTTGGGCTTTTGTGACACCAAGTAGTGTATAGCCTAGTTGATACTATAATAATGTATAAACAAATTACAATAATAGATAAGTTTTGCTACTATAACGTTACTTCTCCTATCAGCCAAAAATTGCATAATTACTGATGATGAATGACATTTTTGTCTTTGTAGCGTCCTCGAAGACAACTGAAAGGTCGTGCTCCAGTAAGCTACTAGTATAACTAAGTCAGATTATATTAGCTGATTAGCTTTCCACCTAGATTAATTACTGCTTTGCTTTTACTTGCAGGTTGTGTTTAAATTTGTGTTCAATTGATCGATCGAGATTGGAAACTATAATCTTGGTAAGATAGCCTGACATAATTTATGACATATGTACACTTGAAAGGTAGATGAATACTCTGTATAGTCTGTACGTGAGGTACGGAGGGTCAGCCATCTTGTCTGTAAATTTGTGATTCTCTTTATAGTATACAAACCAGTTCGAGCCAGTATGTGACATCATGTATTATATAGAACTCATGATCAGCTCAAGTGTTTTTTAGCCAAGTTTCTTACTTCTCTCTGACTATGTGCTTTTACGAAACGATAAATCATTGTAGTTTCAAGTCTTTCAAAGAGTGCCATGTGTGTTAACCATAATCTGTTTGTTCTTAATTCACACGCAGCTGGCAGATCGAAGATCGACTCAAGTGTATCCAGGCCCGGCGGAAGCAAATTTTCATTGGACCGGCAGCTCATTAATATTCATATTTATTGCGTATGACCCCGCCCCTTCGCAATTTGTTCAATGTTCTGGTCGCGTGTTCCGACAGTCTCTGTCTACGAAACAAGTTTATTCTGACTCGTACAGTCTCGTAGAGTGACTATGGCCACAGTTTAGCTCGTGGCAACGCAAGGAAAGTGCTTTTGTATAATCGTGGGCCAAAATTATTGGTCCGGCACGTGCCGGGTCTGCCCTGTTGGGTGCGCCGGGCCTGGTATCCAACACAACTTGTATCGAACAAAACTTGTATCCAACACAACTTGTATCGAACAAAACTTGTATCCAACAAAATTAATGTGAACTTCAGAACTTGACATTTATCCAAAACAACTTGTATCCAGCAGATGTGAACTTCACATGTATCCAACGAACGTGAACTTCACAAACTTCAATTCACATTTTGTGCCAAGAAAAATTAATTTCACTTATAATTAGAATATTCATGGTTATGGTCACGTGGGCTGGTTAATAAACTAGCTAGAATTTTATTATAGTATTAACGCCACACGCCGATCCGAGGTCACTGGAGCCCTGCACGTAGTTCACTTATCCTGTCAAACACGGCATTGAGACCGTCTGGCTCCGCCAGTTCGTGGGTACTTCGCATCCAGGGACCTAAGGCTTAGCGAAACTGAATCGAGGCATGTCTATTATATAGAGTAAATTATCTATAATCGGTCAACATGTATATTCGTACGCTATTGCCAGCAAAACCAACGCAGCTAAGACGGTGTCTGTCACAGCAAACTATAGCCACTTGCATGTGTAGAAGACACAGCAAACCGTTAGCCCCAGCGTCCTTCCTGAAGGCGACAGCAAAAAATAATAGACACGTGTACGAATTTCCCTAAGATCGGTAGAATCTCTGTATTTTCGTTTCACCACTCGCTACGTCCAACGAAGTAGAGGAGCTGGCTAATTTAGTGCTGCTAGCATACACCCATCCTTGTGCTAAACGATGACCAGCAGAAGTAGCCGAACACTCTCCTTGAACACAAGAAAAACGCAACAACATCACCCCCGCTGACCCCTCAAAGATCGTCATCAACAATACAGTAAAGTATTGTGCTTATGGAGACGTATTATTATAATTTTAATTATGGCTCTCCATAAGCACAATACTTTACTGTATTGTTGATGACGATCTTTGAGGGGTCAGCGGGGGTGATGTTGTTGCGTTTTTCTTGTGTTCAAGGAGAGTGTTCGGCTACTTCTGCTGGTCATCGTTTAGCACAAGGATGGGTGTATGCTAGCAGCACTAAATTAGCCAGCTCCTCTACTTCGTTGGACGTAGCGAGCGGTGAAACGAAAATACAGAGATTCTACCGATCTTAGGGAAATTCGTACACGTGTCTATTATTGTTTGCTGTCGCCTTCAGGAAGGACGCTGGGGCTAGCGGTTTGCTGTGTCTTCTACACATGCAAGTGGCTATAGTTTGCTGTGACAGACACCGTCTTAGCTGCGTTGGTTTTGCTGGCAATAGCGTACGAATATACATGTTGACCGATTATAGATAATTTACTCTATCCAGTTAATTATTTTCAAATTTTATTATTGTTCAAATTTTCATAAAAAAAGTAGCTTGAAATATTTCAGAAATAAAGTAGCTTGAAATATTACGTGATGTGTATCACCTGCAAGAATAAATATTGTTATTAAGTCAGTTGAGTGTAATAATCTAGTACCTTTGGTCAATCTTGTTTGGCAATAATAAATATATTCGAGACTGTCTTGGTTTCTCCAAATGTGACATTAGGAATTTTCAAACCAACCACAATGGGTACTCAGCCACTCTACCAACGACAAGGTGCAGTCTAACAGAGTGGAAAAATAACTTGGTCTTGTCTATAGACCTTTCACACACACACACTAGTGTGATAGAGAAAACAGTTCCCCTGATTGTTAATCTGTAGAGAGATAAAAGAATGTAAATAATCAAAAGAGAGAAAATAGTATAGAGAGTAGACCATCCTTATCCAGCCCTAGGAATGCAATTCAAGCAAGGAAAACATTACAAAGATAAGCTCATAGCATGAGAAAGATAAGGCATGATGTTATTGACACAAATTTAATCCATTGGAAAAGGAGGTCTATTGTACTTGCCTGCATAATATCCAGCACTCATTACAACATACATACTCACATAATACATACACACATCCAGCACACATCACATAATACACACATCACATAATACACACACACATAATACACATACACATCCAGCACACATCACATAATACACACACATGTAATACACACATCATAATTATAATACACACACAAGTAATACACACACACGTAATACACACACACACACACACACACACACACACACACACACACACACACACACACACACACACACACACACATAATACACACACACATAATACACACACACATAATACACACACACACACACGTAATACACACACACACACATAAAACACACACACACATCACATAATACATAACACAATGTAATACACATTATACATGATAGTATTATATACACACTAACAATACAGGTAGTATATCAGATTGCATTGACGACATGTATGTACAGTGGATTGTCTATGTAAACTTGAGGTTGGTGAACTTTACAACACAAATTAAGTAACATCACTTGCATCAGGACTGGGTATCTATAATCAACTGACCCACTGACATCCGCGTCTATCACTGTGCACATTAGCAGACACAACATTACGTGACCATCATGCACTGGTCGACAACCATGATATGGGTTGATCCGCCTATGATGCACCAGCTTTAGAGCAGAGGTAGTTTGTCAGGATCATAGATGATGTGAACTGAAGACATGTGAATAAACTCAATGCTAGTATCAGCAGAGTAATGATCACACGGAGGGTTTAGTGAGCTATCAACAGCAGAGAAGACACCATGCATGGTCAGTAACAACTAGCGCTTTATTTAGAGCACAACATTACTAAGCTTCATTGTAGTGAAGTACACTGGTGCTCAATTGAGGTACCAAGGCTAACTCCACGACTCCACGATGAGAGCACATAACATCATTGTATTGTACAATGTCCTTACTTTCATTTCCAGTGATTAAACAGATAATGTTCTAAGGACAACGTCATAATGCCCAGGGAGATATCTCAAATACATTGCTCTTTGTGTTATGTCATCGGGCAAGGTTCTATCAACAGAATGTGGACTAAACCTGTACCAATTGTGATCTTGTGTACTGTAAGTAAAGATACAAGTGTTGATGAGATGAGATAAGGTTATTATCTCAATGTCAGAGCCCCAAGTTGCATTTTGATTCATTTTAGTGCGCTCTATGTACTGTTGTACACTTGAGTAACCTGCAAACAGATCATACTGGTGAGCATACAACAGATGGGAGATTGCTACCATATGATCTAATACAGCTTGGCGTACTGCCATGTGCTGAGCTTGTGAACCAGTGATCACATATGAAAAGGAACGGAACATACAGTTCCCATCACCAACTATGTCTTTAGTATGGTTGTGATCAGGTGGAGTGAGAGGTACATTAGCACCACCACCTCTGTGTCTGGGTGGTGGATGATGGTGTTCTAGACCAAGAGTAGCGCAAGCAGTTTTTTGCCATTCTAAGTCTACAGGATAGTAGTAGTACGGCCATCTTTGTGTATGTGCTGGATCAAATGAACCTGTAATTAAGCAATCATCATTTTGTGCACTAGCAGTAGTGTGAAGTTGCTTGTTAGGAGCACTACTATTACAAGCTCTTTTGGCTGGTTTAGCAGTTTGAACAGGGGCAGTGCTAGTTCGTTTACGCTGAGTGCCCAGGGTGCTAACAGGTGCTGTTTGTTGCTTGGTAGTGGTTTGTGAGCATTTTATTTTCTTGCTGGGAACAACCACAGTATGTACTTGGTCAGTATCAGGTTTTCCAACAAGCTTACGTTTAGAAGCCTGTTGAACAGGAATGGTGTACAGAGGAAGATCAGGTCTATACATTTTACGTAGACGATTATACTCCTCTAAAGATCGCTTGCTGACTATAATGGACTTTGGATCAAATGAGAGGAGATGCAAGCCCGTGAGTGATCTTACTCTAGACAAAGCAACATAAGCCATTGCAGCACAAAAAACTTTATCCGACAGATCAATAATGGCATGGTCCAGGGACAATCCCTGGGACTTGTGTATAGTAACAGCATATGCCAATATCAATGGAAATTGTTCTCGACGAACATAGTAGTTTTTCATAACAACGAATCTGCTCTTGACCCTTTCAACCTGATATGGGTTAGTCAAGTGATCAAATTGTACAGTTACAAATTGTTTAGTTATTGCAGTAACTGTACCCAATGAACCATTGACTAGACCTTTCTTTGTGTCAACGTTACGGCGTAACATAACACGTGCTCCAATAGCTAACACTAGAACACTTTGCAGTCCTCCTGTCATGTTACAATCATGGTTTAATTTATGGAGCTGTTTGTCAGCAGTTTTTGTCCACTTAAGTTTACTGACAGTTTCGTCAACATCATCAGTACATTCTAGTTCGAATGATTTACCAGGAAGAGATTTGAGCATTTTATTGTTTAGCTCGTCACATTGCTTGCGTGTAGGAAAAAATGTTACTACCATTATTCCTTGTTCTTGCAACTCAGCAATTTTCTCAGTCAATGAGCAAGTAAACACTCTTGATTGGAGAGTGCTTATGGTGGAGCTTGTAACTTCACCAATTCTAATACCATTAAGCAGCGTTGCATAGTCTTTGTCACCTTTCTGACGCTCATTGATGGTTAGCTCATCGTATACAACAGTTTCTTCCCATATATTGGGAGAGGTTGCACAGCCTATTCTGTACTTGACTACAGTGTCAGGTACAGCTGAAAATACTGGTTGACCACCAACAGGCTCAAGTTGAAGCAAATCACCGAAAACAATCATATTTCGTGCTCCAAAGTAGTCAACACCTCCATATAGCTCATTCAAGCGTAGATGAATGTATGCTAGATTGAGGCTACTAACCATTGAAATTTCATCTACAATGAATAATTTTACATTACGCAGAGCTGTTTTCATCACTTTGTGTGCAGCTTTTGGTAAAGACCAATGAACGGCTGACCTGCCCCCGTGCTGGACAGGCAGCTGAAATAACCTGTGGATAGTCATGCCACCAACATTAAACGCAGCTAAACCTGTTGGTGCAGTTATGGCACATGAGCAATCAGCACTAGGCCACAGTTGAGCTACATATGCTTTGATTGTCTCGATTAGAAACGATTTACCTGTTCCAGCGACACCTGTGACAAACATGCACAATGGAGGTAAGTCACAAGAACAATCATTTGTTTCATGTTGTTGCACGTGAATCATATGCTCTTTGACTTTGTCAAATATTCGCCTCTGATCTGCATTCAACATGTTGGTCCTATCGGAAAGACTAAGTGTGTCTTCACACTTAGTGACCATGCTTACAGCATCCTGCATTGCAGCAACTGCTTCACAGATTAGCTGTGGCTCACTATCAACCTTTTGCTCTGGACAATCAGATTGTCTGGCTTCATTGATTAGTTTAACACTACGATTACATTCAAGCATCTGCTGTAATCGAGTGTGGTGAGTCAAGCAACGGTTTTTACCAGTGTCAGGAAAATGACGATTAAATGCTTCTTCAGCAGTTTCGTCTTCTAGTAAAAGCTCACTCTCGTTTCTGAAAGGCACAAAAAGCATGATTAGAGAATAGTAATAATCTTCTTTCTGATTTTCATTTCTCAAATCATACAACTTGTGATTGGGTAACACAGGTTTGCCGCGCTTTTTGAATTCAGTTTGTTTCACACCTTTGACAATAGTGTGATACCAACTGTAATTAGCGACAATGTCGTAAAGACACACGTCCTCAAGCTTATCGGGACGATCAGGATAGTATGTGTCTACAAGATTCGACTCGAATAAATCCTCACTATCGGGATCTGACTTTGAAAGCTCCGTCAAAGCTGCGTGACTTTTGAGTCGTCGATTTCGTTTGTGAGGCATAGATACATTTACGAACTGTATTGCTTCTGATTTTTCAGTCAAGTGGTCACCCAACAACAAATCAGCAGCCTCATACAAACCACACTCTCGTGAGCTCAAGGCTTTCATTCCAAATTTGTAGAGCTTGCTATAAATGCTCTTACTGTCTTGGATTTCTCTCCAAATGTCTTGCATATTGCTTCTTTCTGCTTTAGTGACATAGCCACTAACGTAATGAGCTAATGCAAGAGAAGACTCTGACACAAACTGTATGTCAATGTTAGCTTTCCACAATAACAGAATCAGAGGATTATAGTCATTCACTCTAACCTCTGACTCTGTTCGTGGAAGTTCGTAGATTTTCTTACGAGTTTTAAGAGAGTCTTCTACAGAGTGCACAATACCTGTTTCACAAGCCGGACGAGGAAAGCCAAACTTACAGTAAGTTATGAACGTACTGCCGACCTTTCGTCTGCGCTTGCAATATGCACTACACTTATGCATTTGATATCTTGTGACGAGCTCATGCAATTCAGGACTGGTTTTCTTGTCAGGTATGTGACAAGTAACCCTTTCCTGGATCCATTTCAATACAACAGCAGAGTCATCACAGCCAATAACAGGTGCGTCTTTTATCCACAACAGGACGTGGTAATGAGGTGCACCTCTGGCTTGATACTCCTTCTTCCAGTAGAAGTGCTCTACTTCACCCAATATCTGACCTTTACATATGACAGTGCGAAAGAAGGCATGAAATTTCTCAGAAAATTTTCGAGAAACCGATATAGGATCTTCTGTGCAAAGTCTTCCTATATCGTAACTAGGAGGGACATTGTTTACCTTCCTGAGGTAACGAGCCATGTCACTCCACTCATATTCAGCACAACTGAATGTGAGAAACAATGTTGGTGATCCCCAGTTACGCACCATGCACTTGAGATCACTCTTACGCTGCCACCAGTACTGTTTGCTACCGCGTACTGACTGAAGCATTGTGAAGAGGCTTGCTTCTAACCGTTCATCAGAGGTTTCAACCTTAGCTAGTAGCTGTTTAACAGACATAGCAACTCCTCGTGAGGAATGAAGGACATTGTAGACGCCGTTACCTACTTCACGTAGGGTTTTTTGATTCAGCAGATAAAAAACATATGAAGCATCTTTGCGAAATCGCGAGTCTTTGTTATGCAAACGTTGTTTGACAAACTCGCTAAAGCTCAAAGTGATTTCTTTGTTGCGAGGATGATTCTCACCAAATTGCCCGTTTGGGTAGAGTACAGGAAAGCACATAACATCCAAGTCTTTCAATCTACTGTGAATAGGTGCTTCTGTAACATTAACCAACTTGTATTGGTCTATGTCAGAAACAGTTGGAATCTGGTTATCTAAATACCTAATAGTATAGGACTGATAACCAGCTATATCGTCAGCAGTAGCCTTATCTAGCATCTTAGTGGTTGCATTGTTAGCCACTTCGATTACTTTTTGTGTAGTTTCATCGAGGCTGTCTGCTTCTACTGACTTATAAAGTTTGTGAATCTCTTTCAGCTTTCTTATAGCTGCTTTCACACGTTCTATATTGACCAGTGAACGCCAGACAACATTAGCTTTTGTGGGTTTACCATTCACTAGTATGTACAATTCCGGTGATGCAACACCAGACTTTGCCGATCCTTCAACATTGGACAGCGTTTCACACGTTTTATTGAATGGTAAAGGCAGAAAAAATACACTACCCTTGCAAGCTTTCAATGAGTTGTACACAGGCACTTTGCAGGTGTATGTGCCTAATCTAACTACTGTCTGAAAGCATTTAGCAAGCTGAATGAACTGTTTGCTAAGGGCATCGAGTTTATCAAGCTCAGATGGAATGGGTATGGTTTCCAAACCATTTAAAACACATCGTGGTGGCAATACATTGGCTTTGATTTTGGGTTTACAGTAGCTACACATATAGAGAGTTTCATCCTCGCCTGGAGGAGTGTGCTTCAGTATATAGTCTATGAGCTCTGACCCAATGTCCGAATCAAAATGCTTTGAGAAGTTGACTTTTGTGACAGATTTTCTCTGAAATAAGCATTGACAGCTACAACACACATTTTCAGCATCGTCATTCCACTCTTTCTCAACTTGAGATATGACCAGAGCATGCTGTAACTGCAAGGTGGTTTCTAAGTTCAGCACTCTAAAAAACGAGTTGTTTATTGAGGAGCCTTCCTCGCCAACAAAATCATTAGTTGTTAGCAACTCGTCAAAGCTCTTCCCAGTTGCAGAAAGTAAACGCTTGAAATTACCTTCGCCTAGGGCACGATCAATGCCAGCAAGGGATTCGTGACTTGCTTTTGCACTATATACTCGACGCATAAACGTTCTCAGTACTTTATGATGTGCTGAAGCTGCTCGTATGATACGAAGCTCACTATTACACATACTACCAGTTTGATGACATGCCAAAGAATGACCCATCATTTGGCGTTCATTTGGGCAGTCATCGCATGATTGTAATACTTGTCGTAATTCATGCATTGGAAGAGTAAAGGCATTCTTTAGTCTAACAATTGCATTGACTTCATCATCAGTGATTGGCTTACAATCACTGGTACACGGCATTTCATCACGAGGCTGGCTGGAAGGATCAATACGATCAGGCACATCTGAATCATCATCATCCTTTACATACGATGCTTCATAGAAGTATGGATCACATGATCTTTTGCGATGAATGCCTTCACCAAAGTCATCTCTGCTTTTGATACTTTTTGCATTGATACTTTTAGCAGATTTAATCAAATCAGCAGCATATTCCTTGCGCTTCTTTAAGGCTTCATGAACCAGCCTACGAGCTGCTATTCTACATGCAACACGATAAGAGATTCTAGCCAATCGCTTTGCTATAGGCTGCTCTTTAAAAGCTTTCATAACCTCGGTTCTTGCTTTACGATTTGCTAGCAATTCTCCTATCAGTTCATTGATGTACATTTCCTTTACACTAGATTTTGGAGGAGACAAATAGTATTTGTTTTTCCTAGTGTGCGAGATGACTTCTTTGTGTTTAGCATAGTACGCCATACATGCTTGTGTCTTAACCTTCGTGTTTTTGAGATACCAAACACGTGATGACACTTTCTTTTGATGCGAACTACTTTGGTACTTTGCCCTACGCTGTGCTTTGATTTTATCGGATTTACTGTGGTACCTGTACAAAGCAGCAACTTTCTTAGCAGTTGAATCTTTCAAATAAGTCCACTTTGATGCCAATTTCTTACGTGCAGGGTTTTTGTCATAACTATTCCTTGCCGCAATCTTAGACACCAGCTTTTTGGGCTCTGGGTTTTTGTCATAGGCTTGCTTCGACCCCAGTTTTTTGGGCTCTGGGTTTTTGTCATAAGCCTTCTTTGCCGCAATCTTAGACACCAGTTTTTTGGGCTCTGGGTTTTTGTCATAGGCTTGCTTCGACACCAGTTTTTTGGGCTCTGGGTTTTTGTCATAGGCTTGCTTTGACGCCAGTTTTTTGGGCTCTGGGTTTTTGTCATAAGCTTTCTTTGCTGCAATTTTTGACACCAATTTCTTAAGCTGGGGGTTTTTGTCATACGCCTTCTTCGAAGCAATTTTAGATGCTGTTTTCTTATACTCAGAATTGGTATCATATGCTTCCATTCTCTCAGCTAGTATTTTATCTCTATTCTCTCCATAACGCTGTTGATTATATGTGTGTTTTCTACGTGTTTTACTAGGCATGATTACTGTACCAGAACTAACCTTTTCAAAATCAATACTGAACTTACAACTTTCTTCAGTGACAGATCGAGACACGAGACGACGAACTCAAAAGGAAATCCAAACTTCGGTGTGTCAAAAGTAGAAATCAACAGTCGCAATCTTCTGAAATGGACGGAGTCTCACGGACAGGTAGAGCAGAGAAACACAAGAGCGGACAGCAAAAGTAGAAGCCACTCAAAGACAACATGTGCGCGCTCACGCTACATCACGTGCGTATTTTAAATGGCGTCATACACATTGCTAGCTACAGCTCGTGATCGTGAAGTCCGCTAGAATAAAACTTTCATTTCGCTAAAAACTAAGTTCAAAAGGCACATGCCAGAAGAATTTCGTGACTATTCGTGGGTGTTTAGCCCTGCACAGTATTCGTGTTAAGGCGCTAGACGAGTTGAAGAAAGAAAGAAGAAGAAAGAAGAAAGAAGAAAACGAAGATGACAAAACTCGATTTTCACCGCTTTCAGGTTCGTCACTTTTAGCGATACGTTCGAGCATGCTGTGCTGCTGTAGAGTTGGGGCAACGCTAGAGAGCAGATATAATTCTCTTTAGCCACGTACAATTCACCAACAGGCGAAATATCAGTGTTTGAACGCTAATACATGCATGTAGCCGCCATTTTGTTTTCTTGACCATCCCTACATAGGGAGACACTACCGTGTCTCCCTAATAAGCAGAACTTGGTTTAAGCTAGAATCAATGCTTGTACATGCATCCACCTTTGCTTTGTTAGTAGTAGATGTTTGTTACAACTGGATATCTTATCCAATTTTGTGACTGGAGTATTTCATTAACTCACATTGCACATTGATGGTGACTACATCGCTAACTCCTCTTTGTCTTGATCCTGACTTTTGCTCAGTTCCCACATGGTCATGTACTCGGTTGTACCACTCTTCTCACTCACCATCTCCTTCCCTGTAGCAGCTTCGCCCACATCAGCAGAGTCGTGAGATGAGATAGTGAAAGGTGGTGTACATGAGAACTCCTCTTCTATAGCTTCCTCTTTTATCATTTGCTCTGCTCTCTCTTGGAGCAACTGCCAGGCCTCATCAGGGGTTGTAGTGAGAACAAGGAGAGGAGAAGGAGGCCGGACACTGTTGACTCCTCTCCTGAAAGAGACAAAGGATTTTAAAAACAGAGTGAGAAGATAAGGTACGTACTTTCTCTTTCTCTTCCTGGTATCTACCACCAGAGGAGCATGAACATTTTCTCCTGGTTCAACTGATGCTGACAGTGCCCGAGCCAGCTGGAGCTGCTCCTCTTCAATGGTGCTGAGTAAACTGAGATAAAAAAGAACACTTCACCGAGTATCAACATAATACCAACAGAGTTTACAGAGAAACCCACAAAAAATCCAATAAAGCAAGTACACCCATGTTCAACTTTACCATTCTTCACTTAGTTTTGGTATTTCTGTTCGAGGCATCTTGAAGTCATTTTCTTCCTCCCCTTCTTTGTTTGGTAGTGGGTCTGACTTAGCTAGTCGAATATTTACCTATAAAAGCAGCATATACTGCAGGTAGAAAGTGAGTGGCTCTTACTTGTGAAGTACTAAGAGCAGAAAGGGTGGAGTTTGAAGAGTCACTGGAAGAGGGTAGAAGAGGTTTGCTAGATC
>OZ024785.1:6260685-6286455 GCA_964017065.1 Haliclona indistincta
TAACTGAAAGCAGCTATTGTCAGAGAGGGATTTGACAATTGTATTACACAAGTGCTTGATGTATCTGTATCTTGCCATGTCTTCCAACATAAAGTCTTAAAATGACTATATCAGCTGCTGGCTTACTCTTACTTTAGCTATGCTGACACATTCAAGTTTCTTTGAATTGTCATGTAAAAACTTACTCAAAATTGTCCATTTTATTATAAACTTCAGACTGTCTCTACTGCAGCATAATTTGTAAACACTTTGAGTATCAAGGGTAAGAAGTTCACTGCTTTATATAAGCGAATTAGCTATACCAGAATTAATGATAACCAAATGAAATGAATTATTCATGAGACATTAAGCAATTCACTTTTCCATTCTTATTTCTCTTGAGGTTGTAGTGCACAATTACAAACATCATCAATGCATTTAGTGATTCCAATTCTTCCATAACTGTGAAGTTTTGCATTTTGGATTGTTGAAAATTGTTTAAAATTATGACGGACATAATAACCATTAATTAACATTTTAAAGACCAAGGGTTAAAATTATGATGTGGCCCAATATCCAAATCTTTTTGTAACACCTTTAGTAACATGTATAGCAAGTTTGGTGCTTTTATCACAAAATGCATAATACTTGTGGAATTTTAAACTGTGCCGCCTCACTAGTATCGCCTCAGAGACCGGGAGTTAACTATTACGTAAATCAGAATATCGGCAAATTTGCATATAGGTGCAAGAAAATTGAGCTGCATTTTGAATAAAAACGGGCAATTTATTTATTCTTATTCTACTAGCCAGCAGACCAGCAAGTTAAAAATTTATCAAACCATTGTATTTCAAGCGCACTAACAGCTCAATTAGTAGACAAAGAATATCTGTCAACTCAATTTTCTTTTTGTGTGCATGTAAATATTAAGCATGAAGCATGGTGGACAAATCATAGTACTCTTGTTTGAAAATACAGTAGAGGTTAGTGTGGCATTAGAGACTATCACTGCACTGTTAGTGGTGATCATGAATACTGATTGCTGATTACTGCTATCATAGAGTACAGTGATTGAACCATTCCGCCATTGCAATAGTGTCTCAGTTACAGCAACTGTCCGTGTCACAGTATGATCTCTTATCCTGGACAGACTGGTGCAGTGGATGGTTGAGCAACTTCCAGTGTTACAGTCTTTATAACAAAATTAATAAGCATTGCTTGGACCAAGTACTTGTCCAAGCAATGCTATAAGTCATTGATTGAAAAACAGCTAGAAATCAGTAATATATAGTGCATAGACAAACCTTGAGTGATACCAAATGACCAGAGAAACTGTAGCACTACTGATGACATTATTCTTAAAATACAGTGCAGAATAATTTTTGCTGAAAAAAATGTGTTAATAAGTCAGGGGGTCCCACAAAGAATAGTTTCTGACACGAGGCCCAAAAGTGGGTGGGTGGGTCAGAGGCAAATTTTCAAAATTGGTCACTTTGTGTAAAATTTAGTCATGACAATTAAATCACACTTTAAGAGCTTTAAAGGTATTTTAAACTGCTTTACAGTTAACTACCAGCTAACCATACTTCTTACCAATATGTCTGTAACCAAAAATTATGAAAAATAGTCATTATCAGTATACAAACAGTATATAGTACAATAATAATCTCATAATAATAGTACTGACATGTACAATCTGGTAATAATCAATAATTATACATGTATAAGAAGTGAAATTTGGTTTGACAGCATGCAATATTGTTAAAGTCAGGAGCTAGGCCGACCTGAAGCTTTGCCTTTTGAAATTTGCCAACCGATCGTGAAAGGGCGTGGTCAGCCAATAATGATGAATTCAAATTTATAATAATAATTATTATTAATGAATATAATTACACGACGTAATATGACGTGTTATGACACATTATGACGTGATATGACACAGTGGGTGGGTGGGTAGAGCAGCAATGTAAAAAACTGGCCTGGTGTCGTAGATTTTAGCAACTGGGACCCCCCGTAATAAGTATTGTTTTTATAGCATGCATTAATAAATAATACAATGTAAAGTACACCATGAATTGATCGAATGAACAGTAGCATAGACAAATTTATCAATGCTTGGAGGGACAATAGGTGGATTTAATGGGCGAGCTCCTATTAATTTGAGCATACACCAACTCATTTCCTGATGACCTATGATGATGTAAACAGAATAAAGTTGTAAACTTAAATTCATGTTTACATTATCAAGAATTTGGCTGATCTAGTGAAGCCTCAATCTCGGTGTCTTGTATACAGTCTTTGGATCCAATATCTGTTTGCAACTGATGCAAGTATAGAGCAAAGTAATAATGTTAGCAATAGTGGTTCTCATAACTAACGCAGTTTGAAGGTAGTATATACATGTTGTACTATACAGTTTATTTCCAAGTACCAATTCCTATTATTAATGTTGTATAAAAGTGTTTGCACAAACAATGTCGTATTATTGTAGCTATTAATTTTTAGAAACATTCAAATTTAAATACCTTCAGAACAAAAGAAGTATGAAAAATAATTGTAGTTATGATGGCTCATTCGAGCGAACTAGCAATAGTGATAGGTAGAATGGAAGCAGAACTTTCTGTCACTAATGATGAAGGTGAAACTGAGCAAATTAAAAGTATGTGCACAAAGCTGTCACTTTTTGCTTTAAGCTTCTGCATAATTATAATGATCACGTCTATTTACTAGAATGTTCTCTATTAACTTTTGCTTAGAATTTTTAGCTTTACATGCACTTGTGGAACGTATAATGAGAACTCGCTTAAAGCTGTACTAAACAGAATTTGGTGTTATATCAAAAGAACAACTCGTACAATTTGTAGTTGTTCTGTTCCAATAGCATTGTCAGCAACATAAATTATGAGCTACAGTCAAAAATTAACATTCATAAAAATTAATGTGCATTACACATAACTTACTGCTGTTGACGAAGAAGATGCATAAACAAAATTGTAGTGGGGGGAACTTCATTGTCTCTCTTGAATGCTGAGTCTAAGCAAGAGCACAGATATTTTAGACTAAACATTACGAAAATCATCTAAAGTGTTCTCTAGCCTGTTGTTATGAAAAGTTATGACACACAAGAGAATGATGATGAGAGTGCTGTAAATTTCCCAAAAATGCATACAGTGTATAATATGATTATTAGTATCTAGATGCACTACATCCTGGTAGTAAAAGCTGTTATCTGAAGCACACAATAATTATTCTTATTATTGTTCTAAGCATGTCTGTGTCTTGCCAGCAGATACGGTCAGTGTTCATTTGGATCAGTCAATATTCAATATTAAAACAAATGAATAATGACTGTAAAACTATTTTTCTGTATTTAGAAAAAGCAATTCAATGTTGCAAAAACAATTTTCAATTTTCAATTGTGATAAAATAAAATTTGCTTTTCTGTGTTCAATTTGTAATAGTTTGATGTTGTAATCGACGTACAAGCGCATAACGTAACGAATAAGGACTCAGACTGAAGTGGACACGCCTACACCGCACCTACAATTATCATGGCGGACGTCAAAGAAAAGTTTAGAGCGCTCATGCAGGCTGTGGCGACGTTGCAGTACAAGTAACTGACTTTGACCCGTTTTTGAGTACGTATTATTATATTAATGGCACACACACAGGTATGGTATGTGTGTGCCTGATTGTGTTTGTGTGTGTTTGTTTTTGGTGTCAGTGTGTCTTGTAGCAAAGTACACTGGCTGTGTCTCATTGATCACTAAAGGTGTTTGTGGGACTTCGGGTGCCCACACCTGCAGTGAGAGACACAGTTAACGCTCCTGCGAGTTCCTTGCCCGGCTCCAGGAGACTGCGCAGCACCGGCACACAGTATACCTGCTTGGTGCACAGGTGTCCTGGCTTCACCAGGTACGCGTGACCCTTGTGGCAGCTAGACACTTTGCTTTTTTTGTGTCTGTGTATGTCTTCTGTGGTGTGTGTTCACACGTTTTAGTGTGCTAATTTTGACTGCTAGTAGAGGAAAGAAGTGGATGGGAGTGGAGCTTACAGCTGTTAACTTCACTCCCATTCCCTACTCATTGTGTATTATCTCCTCCTGCGTTACTTCTCTATTTTCATTCTTAGACTTTGTACATGCCTGTTGTTAGTATTCCGGTGCACAATGTGTTTAATTACAAATCAGAAAGACAGTGTTCACCTGACCAGGTCTCACATTTGTGTACATTACAATGCGGCAGTAGACCATGCATCTTTATGCAGTTAAAATCTTCATGTCATTTGATTTTTTGTAGCTGCAGGAGAGTCACTGAATTTTTGGGGCAAAAGCTTCATGAGCTACAGTATTATTTCACACATACAGTTATGTGTGTGATGGCCCACCCACGAGCCACATGCTAATGTAATCTCACCAAGACAAACAGTGACTCGCCTATACCTCTCACATGCATTGCTGAGTTTTTTCTCTCCCACACAGATACATGCGTGCAACGTCTTGATATTTCTTTCTCTGTAGATGGTTTATTTGGCAGCTATACAGTATGATGGCTAAAAGTAAGACATGTTTTTGTAGCGATTTTCACTTGTTCTCATCATCTCCATAGATCCCAATAGCATACTTATACGCCCGGTCTTACATTCGTCGATCACCTAATTCAGATGCAAAGGTAGGAGAGGAATTCTTACTTCACTGTGCGTCTCAGTAGATAAATGATGGGTAGAGAAGCAACCAAATTTGTACAACACCTTGCCGACCAGCTCTCTCACGAGTGGGGCTCTAACTCAGTTCACTGTCAATTCGGTACAAACAAGAATCTTGTTTGCCGTCGTTTTCGTTCAACAATTCTGTGTCTCAGAGGATCTTTTTCTAAATGGAGGTCAGTTGATAGGATGATCCCTCTGAACTTCATTATGCAGGACTAACATGTTCATACATTTTCCAGTACATTTCCTTAATTTTTTTATCATCTATATACTTTTTTGCTTAAATATTTTTTGACCATTAATTCAATCCTACTAGGGGGTAAACAAAGTTTATTTTGCAAAGAGAAAAGTGGTAGGAGAGAGATTACTTACAATGACTAAAAAGTGCAGTATGGGCTTGGCTTGATTAACGGAGGAATACAAAGATTATACATATTATAATACCAGGGCCATAAATTGTAGCGGACGGGAGAATTGCTAGCTGAAACTCACTGGAAAAGCATGCACTTCACTGCATTATCAACCTGGTACAGCCACAAGATGCTGGTGACTGCAGGCAACGAGCTCCAGCCACTGATTTAGGGTCCTGGACTATTGAGCGCCAGTTGTTCGCTGAAACTCACTGGGAGAGCATGCAGTTCACTGCATTATCAACCTGGTACAGCCACAAGATGCTGGTGACTGCAGGCAACGAGTTCCAGCCACTGATTTAGGGTCCAGGACTATTGAACGCCAGTTGCTCGCTGATACTCACTGGGAGAGCATGCACTTCACTGCATTATCAACCTGGTACAGCCACAAGATGCTGGTGACTGCAGGCAACGAGCTGAGCTCCAGCCACTGATTTAGGGTCCTGGACTATTGAGCGCCAGTTGCTCGCTAAAACTCACTGGGAGAGCATGCAGTTCACTGCATTATCAACCTGGTACAGCCACAAGATGCTGGTGACTGCAGGCAACGAGTTCCAGCCACTGATTTAGGGTCCAGGACTATTGAACGCCAGTTGCTCGCTGATACTCACTGGGAGAGCATGCACTTCACTGCATTATCAACCTGGTACAGCCACAAGATGCTGGTGACTGCAGGCAACGAGCTGAGCTCCAGCCACTGATTTAGGGTCCTGGACTATTGAGCGCCAGTTGCTCGCTAAAACTCACTGGGAGAGCATGCAGTTCACTGCATTATCAACCTGGTACAGCCACAAGATGCTGGTGACTGCAGGCAACGAGCTGAGCTCCAGCCACTGATTTAGGGTCCTGGACTATATTGAGCGCCAGTTGTTCGCTGAAACTCACTGGGAGAGCATGCAGTTCACTGCATTATCAACCTGGTACAGCCACAAGATGCTGGTGACTGCAGGCAACGAGTTCCAGCCACTGATTTAGGGTCCAGGACTATTGAACGCCAGTTGCTCGCTGATACTCACTGGGAGAGCATGCACTTCACTGCATTATCAACCTGGACAGCCACAAGATGCTGGTGACTGCAGGCAACGAGCTCCAGCCACTGATTTAGGGTCCAGGACTATTGAACGCCAGTTGCTCGCTGATACTCACTGGGAGAGCATGCATGCACTTCACTGCATTATCAACCTGGTACAGCCACAAGATGCTGGTTTGCAGCGTGACTGCAGGCAATAAAAGAGTGGTGAGTTTTAGATTGAGTCGCCTCAGAGTCTGCCGCTCGAGTGAAGGTATATGGCAGATATATAGCGTTGCTGCTGATCCCTAACTTGCCAATTGTCCGACAATCCTGCAGATGATCCTTAATTCAAGGCCAATTCGTAATTGCAATGCATAACCATTTCTGTGTATTTGTACATAATGTCATTGACTATTGAGCAAAAAGTAATATCACATAAGAAAAAGGTTTTCTTAAAATATTCTGTCATTTCTGTTGATCAATATACAACGATGAAGCAAATATCAGCAAAAATTTCTGATTTTAACGTATCTCAGGTCAATTCAACATTAATTCCATCCGCTTCTTCTGTAGATCTGCACTGCCGCCGCAGCTGGAGTCCAGAGCAACGATTAACACATTTGGGACACCTTGTTGAAGTGCATGTCTTTGACCCTAACCAAAAAACAAACAGCTTTTTCATACCAGGTCCAGAATATGATACATGTTTTGATACAATGTACGTTGTACTTTAATTATACTGGGCCGCATATCCAGTTCTTAGAGCATGAGTCTGTAACTGCTCTTGCACATGGTCATATCAAATGCACCTATACACTAGCAAGTAAGTAATTCGAATTGCTAGATGGCCCAGAGGTGTATCTCTTTGCTTCACTTAACCATGTGCATGCATGCATGCTTACCCGGAACAGGTCGTTCAATGATTCAGAAACAGTAATTTCAGTCCAGCGATGGCGATTTGCAGTGTGAATCTAAAACAAGAGCACAAACACTTTGCTGAAGGAACAGTTATGAATTGCTTGTATGCCAGTTGAGGCAAAATATTATTTTTGTATACTTCTTAAGGGGTGAAAGTATTTGAACAATAGCCAACAGTAAAGAACTTCATAATACACACATACACAATGAAATTACCCGCTATTTCCAATGATGCGTTCAATTGTGTTGCACTAACAGCATCGAGAACCTTGATCTGGTTCCAAAGACAAGCGTCTTTAATTTAGCAATTATCCTAGAGAAAAACAATTATTAGCATCAAAGATAATAAATGTGAACTTATAATAATTATTTTAGGCACTGGTTACAAAGCACCTTCTGCAAATTTGCAGTGATCAGTCAGCAGCTTTGCTACACTGGCATCGGTAATTCGGTACAACAATATTATACAATTGTGAGACAGCTAAAATAAAAAGCAGTTCAAATCATGACATGGAACACACATAGAAACAGTATACGACCCTTGTAAACTACAGGAACTGCCTTCTAGTACCACATACTCCATCCACACCCACGTACAGTGTACAATCAAACTAGTGTAGAGAGATTAGTGGAAAAAGTAGAACCGAAGGGAACCACTTACGAACATGCGTCTCTCTTTAAAAGCCATTGAGAGTGTGTGGAATACATGCTCAAAGGATGGTAATTTCGTCTTTGAAACCTTGATTTTGTCTTCTAATTGTTGACTTGTGCTGATGATGTGGCAGTAAAGAATCGATACCAACGCAGATCTGTGATACCCGGAAGATCCAGGCTGACTTGCAAGCAGCGTCGGAGATGCGAGCAGTCCTGTCATCGTTGCTATTCATGATGAGGTTTTTGCTGACACGTTCATTCAAGTCTTCATCAGCTGCACCAGTACCTGCAGCTCAGATAGATCTGCACTGTCGAGCGCTGAGCATGCGTATAAGCCGTGGCGTAATTGCAGCCACGCGTGCGTAAAATTGTCACGAGGTAGCTAGCTACAGCTAGTCGCGCTGATCGATAGCCAGCTCGATCCGTCGATAGATCGGACTCCAATAATATATTGCCGTCAAACTCCAAGCTAGATCGACAATTATGACGGTACGTCTTCAACGAGAAGGCAGTTCGTCTTGGACAGAGGCTACAGAACTCCAAGTAGGACAGGTAACTCCAACCATCGTTGCCACAATCTACAAGGTATGGTATTAGTAGAAAAATGTTTTGTGGAATTTTATCAACCAACTTATTGCGTGCTAAGCATAAAGTGTTCCTCTTTTCACATTAGTTGGACGTCAACACTGTCTGGTTGAAGGAGGACTGTGGACCTAACGCGTTTTTTCCCGGTCCCGACAACTCCGATTTCCAGTTCACAGCTGATGTGGGAGAGTCTATAACATCGTTCATTGTAAAGGGGATATCGTCTGAGTACCATGGGCCATCCACATCTTCGCACGTGGTGACATCGAATCCAGCGGCACCCGCACACAAATCACTGTTTAGCCCAAAAAAAGTTCCATCTGCAAACGTTAAGGTGGTGCAGGCAAACTTCTACCGCTCTTCTAATGGTAAGCCTGAATTCGACAAAAGTGGTCAGACTTTCGTGGATGTGTCTGATGCCACTGCCAACGTTTTCTACATCAACGGTGTGATTCAGAGTAAGTGGGGCAAGGAATATGTTGTCGTCACTGGTGATGGACTAAAAATTGAAGACTCTTCAGGTACTCAAGGTATGTGCTTTGCTAATAATTACAAGTTTCAAGTTTCAACATTTTCATCTGTACATGCAGGATTGAAATTTTGGAAAGTTGGAAGTCGGCGTGTTTTTGCTGTTCCTGAGTATCAAATTAAGGGCAAGGGCAAGGGAAAGGGCAAGGGAAAGAAGAGGAGAGATGACACAAGTGACAGTGATGACGAGAGCAGACCACCACCAAAGAAGACGCACATCACCCAAACCCGTGAACTACTCAATGAAGTAAAGCTGGTGAAATCTGGCCTTGATGCTATCATGTCTGTGACCAAAGGAATGAAACTGCCTCCTGGTCTCTACAAGCAGCTTGCAGACACATTCAAGTGCCACATATGTCACATAACACCTATGCGAATTCCGATCATATTCACTCGTTGCTGCAAATCTATTCTCGGATGTGAGGAGTGTGTCGACAAGTGGTATGCAAGTGGGCAAAATTCCAACACATGCCCCCTTTGCCGTGCCGAAAGAGCATATTCTGAAACCTGCCGGGTAAATGGGTTCGACGGCTTTTTGTCGATAATTCGACCTCTGATGTCTGATGAACCAGCAGTTCTTACCGACGACGATGACTTTGTCATGTAGCTTCACTCTTGACTATTCAGTATATATCCAGCTGTTTCATATATAACCATAATTATTTATCATTCTGCTTGTGCCCTGTAGCACTTATTATTATAATTATTATACTCACTCACTCATTCAGTATCTTCACTTCAAATTTAGCAAGAAGAGGGAAGCAGCGCAGCTCACGTACTCGGTGTCACTTGAAGCTGGTTTAGGGGAGTGGTCTTAATTAACTAAGATAAGGTAGGGCGGGGTGTGCGCAATGGAACGAAGATGAAGGAAGGTGAATTCTAGTCACCTGTAGCACCACTGCAAACGTATGTCCGAAGCTTTTAGTGCAGTTTCGCAGACAAAATCGAATACTTTCTGCGCTGATAATTTCAGGACAGATGATTATAGCTAAAGGCAATGTTTTCTTCGGGTGTAACTATTCGCTGGACTGGACTACTGGACTGGACCACTGGACTGGACTACTGGACTGACCTTTGTACCAGAAAACAGGAAACCACGCCCATAATTATTACTAAATTTTAAACCCTAAACCCAAGACCCTAAAAACCTTCGCCTAACAGCGCCCAATATGGACCTAACAGCGCCCAGTATGGACCTAACGGCGCCCAGTATTCGCCTAACGTGCCAGAATAGTACTGGGCGCTGTTAGGTCCATACTGGGCGCTGTTAGGTGAATACTGGGCGCTGTTAGGCGAATACTGGGCGCCGTTAGGTCCATACTGGGCGCTGTTAGGTCCATACTGGGCGCTGTTAGGCGAATACTGGGCGCTGTTAGGTCCATACTGGGCGCTGTTAGGCGAATACTGGGCGCTGTTAGGCGAATACTGGGCGCTGTTAGGTCCATACTGGGCGCTGTTAGGCGAAGGTTTTTAGGGTCTTGGGTTTAGGGTTTAAAATTTAGTAATAATTATGGGCGTGGTTTCCTGTTTTCTGGTACAAAGGTCAGTCCAGTAGTCCAGTCCAGTGGTCCAGTCCAGTAGTCCAGTCCAGCGAATAGTTACACCCGTTTTCTTCACGAAACAAAGAAACACAACAATCATAGTTACACAGGACGATCTCTTTCTGGTGTTCTACACTGCTGTTGGTATTTTAGAGAGGATTAGAAATTAGTTAGCGCGATTTTGCTAAGTGCAGCTAGTCTCTCGTCTAAAAACACTGCAAAGAGAGAGAGAAACGTTTACATACTGGTTAGAAAGGACACTCATCTACCTTCTAACTGGACCATACAAAGTTGCCACAGCGCGGCGACTGTTGGGAAGTACGGAGGTCCAAGTTTGAATTTGTTCCAAGAAGTGGAGTTACCCCGCGGCCCGGGCCGCTGCACGCGCCGCTGCATCGGATCATATCATGATGTGAAGTCAGCTAGCGCCCATAGGCACTAGGCAAGTCTGCAACTCTACGGGTCCGCCGCTGTAGCCGTCACCGTGTAGTCTTCAAATCTGTAGCTAAAGCAGCATAGATGATACAGTACAGTTCAGTACTATATCTATCTAGCTGTAGACTGTAGTCGCTATTCTGACCACACCTACCTGTACTGCTCCACCCCGGACCACCCCCACGAGGCCCGCCTAGCTAGGCCTGGCCACCTGGTTTTACAAACAGGCCGAGTCGAAACAGGCTACAGCGCGCCATATGTGCGATGGCAACATTGACTAGCATACCTGGAATCGATTCCTTTATTCGGGAGGCTATTGAAAAGCGGTGTCTAACACACGAGCAAGTCAGTAATCAGCTAAGAGGAATTTATCCTACTCTTAGAGGATTGAGTGCTGCCAGCGTGAAGCGCTACTGCCTGACAAACAACATACACAGGACAGCAAGACTTGCACAATCAACCATTGACAGGCTTGTGTCTTTCAATGTCATGCGCGTAAGATGAATGTTTCACTTTGAAGAAGGGTTGTGACTTGTCTGTACACGCAGGTTGGACCTCAGTATGGGAGAAAGACCATGACGGGGCTCTTGGGTGCACAAGGGTTTCGCACTGCCCAAAGTCGAGTGGGGGATGCTTTGCGAAAGGTACATCCAGGTTACCATAGCAGAAGATTAAATCTCACGCAGCGACAAACAAACCCTTCACCATACATAGTTCAGTATTTTGGAGAAAAGCTGCATATAGACCAAAATGAAAAACTAGTGGCTTTTGGAGTTACTCATGTGTGTGCAGTAGATGGATTCACTGGCAAGATCATGGCTCTCTGCTCTATGCCCATCAAAAATAATGTCATTGTTTATGAGCATGTATTTTTGTGAGTTATATTTTACATTTGTACAATAGCTATAGAGATTGTGTTTTTGTTTGTATTTTCCAGGAAACTTGCTAAAGATCTTGGACTGTGGGACCAAATACGTGTGGACCACGGGCGGGAGTGGTATTTGCTTTTGTTTGCTCAGGAGCAGTTTTCATCATTTCGAAACGATGTGTCAAAAAGGCCTTACGTCCAAACATCCTCTACGAAGGTAGTAAAGTAACAGTAGTGACTGTATTTTGACTTGATATTTAAGGCCTAATGGCACCATTAGGCATCATAAATACTTAATACACCTAACTGTTTTGAAGTGCTGAAATATGCTGAAATTAGCCAAAATGAAAACCTGAAAGTTCCAGTAGGTTTTTGCCTCACCTGGTCACTAAAATTAATGTGTTTACACTGGGCATTTTCAATGGCTTCAATGCTAATTTCCCAACATTTTCAAAAAATGGCCTACAAAATTTTGAGATCTTACGGTTTCAAGGTGCCCAGAAAACACTTGGCAAAATGAGGTTGTCAGCTTCACATACAGTGGGAGGGTTATGCAATAGGCCATTCCCACTAAGAGCCTAAAGAATTTAATTAGCATTAATGGTTGTGAATTGGCTTCCGGGCTAGACTGAAGTAAAGGTGATTACGTAAGCGCTAAAATTAATACACGAATTTATATGGGGCTTATGGGAGAGATCGCGATACTTTCGACATCTTTGTAGTGCTCTCCGTAAACTTGACAACCGCGTGGTCTTGCTGCTTGGGTTCCTCTACCTTCGCTCTGTCGAACGCAAAAGACTACGCGTGCATTGGCAACAACGTTTTGGAGAAACAGGCGCGCAAACAAGGCCTAGTCGCACTATAGATCAAGCTAACAAAGGACACAGTCTCCACAGTTCAAGTCACCACTGGCAGCAGTACCTGCACGCAGTATACTCTTACAGTATCCAGCTTTATAAAATTGTTTCTCTCCTGAAAAATGCCCAACAAGCTTGCCATAGATAGCGTAACTTGGGCTTGTTTGCGCGCCCGTTTGTCAGGGTTCTCGCTAGGATTAGGAAGCCAAATGGATCAGTAGCTATTATACCCACACCACAGCATACAATCACTACCACTTGAATGCCTGTCCCAATGGATAGAAGATGATTACTTGTTTATACACATGTAAAAACACCTCCTTATCCTAATACCCAAATGGATCACAGGTGATTTGAACCCTAAACCAAATGGATCTAGGAAAAACCAAATGGAGTGATTCATTCAAAAACTGCCTAGCGAGAACCCTGCCGTTTGTCCAAAAGCATGTTGCCAATGCACGCGTAGTCTTTTGCGTTCGACAGAGCGAAGGTAGAGGAACCCAAGCAGCAAGACCACGCGGTTGTCAATTTTACGGAGAGCACTACAAAGATGTCGAAAGTATCGCGATCTCTCCCATAAGCCCCATATAAATTCGTGTATTAATTTTAGCACTTACGTAATCGCCTTTACTCCAGTACTGTAGCCAAGCCTAGTGGTACGCCCACGCATGCATTCCATGCATACTTCGGCCTTACTGGGAATGGCCTATTAAAGTTTGTTTGCTTCTTTCGAAGAACGTAGCACCATAGTTTCTTCACTCCCGAGCTACTAGCAGCCATGCAAGGTTTGCATTTCTGAACCTTGAAAAGCTTTGGAGTAGTTTCGCAAAGCTATAAATTAAGTGGTGTTTGAGGGATGTAAATAGCATGAACACCCTGCGTCTATCGTAATCTTCTGACGCAATGAATAACTAATAAGTGGTGTGATAGTTAATGAGGAAAATCATATTTTATTTTCATCAGAATCACATGATAGAAAGAATATGGGTTGAAGTCAATACTCGTGTGAACTATCCCATCAAGACAATTCTTATTCGTCTGGAAGATTCTGGAGAAATTGACATGGATAACCCAATTCACAGATTCTGCACATCATGGTACATGTAACAATAATATTGTGTTAAAAATAATAATATTATGCCTGGCATTATTAGGAGGCAGCTTGAGATTGTTTACCAAAATTAGTAAGCAATTAATGGCCCTTACACTGGTGGTACCATTACTTTACACGGAGTACCGTAGATCTGGAAATTTTTGCGTATCCAAATTTTGTTCCATCAAATTTTCGGTGCATCTAATTTTTGTCGTTAGCTTGGATGAGCATATAGTGTGCATTGATTAAACCAATGCGCGTATCATTTTGCGTATTTAATTTCGACACAAGGACAAACGACGAAAATATTTTGACGCTGAAAATTTCCAGATTTACGGTACATAGAGTAAGTAGTGGTATGCAGAGTTGTACTTGAAATTTAGGTTTTCAGCTACTGTTTTGGCACTATTATAACCCGCCAGTAGCCTTAGAATTTTAGAGCATATCCAGGCAGCAAAGATTTCTGTGTTTTGGCAGCATCCAGCATCCAAAGATTATGTTGCCTATGAGCGAGATGCCATTTTCCTTGCCATACTAATGAGAGCTAGAATGCTGTGAAAATTTGAAAGTGTAGTGCTATGTACATCTATGCTAACAATTATTGTGTATTTTTTGCTGACTGGCACTAGAGCATCATAGACAAAATGGAATTCACTGGAAAGCATACACCAGCACTTCCTAGATCCTGCGTACTGTGAGCATGTTTATCTGTGTATAAATTGATGCTTCAACATACAGCTTAAAATAAATTGCTTGCAAAAAGTTTGAATGAGCGAGCTCACTGCTCTGCAATGGCTAACAATACGTGACTAAAACTTGCTATGATTGGTGTCTATCAGGAAACGCAGACTGCATGAATGCCCATAGTTGGAAACTTACAAAAGTCATGAATATCATAGCTTCCCACCATCTCAACTGCTTAATAATTTGTAACTGAAACCTAAAGCTATGAAACCTAAAGTATTAAGAATACCTCCTGTCAAAAGGGTTTTTCATTGATTAGGTGTAACAATCTATAAGACACACCCTAATAATTATGCCTCAGTGGGCGGAGCCACGGGGCATACGGTAGTCGGTTTGTGTATCTGTCTGTCTGTCGGCAGGATTTCTCGTCGCTCACTGAAAACTAAGCACTGAAACGTGCAACACAAGCTAAAGTCGATATTTGCTTGAAAATGAATTGTAAGGATTTTGGTTATAAGGCTCTGTTCGTGAGTTATGGCGTGATTGCTTACCTCGCGATCGCCAGTGGCGATCTAGTTGGTGATGTAAAGACAAAGTTGTCTACTGCTGGCTGCCTTACAGCTAGTGAGTTTGTTTTTTTACTTCAGAACAGCATGGCAGACTTGTATATGAAGCTGCGTTCTCGAGTTATGGCGTAACTTTGCTTACCTCGCCGTTGCTGGTGATCTAGAGTTCTCCCTAGACAAAACTATCCACAGTTAACTGCCTAGAAGCTGATAGGTTACAGGATAGCAGCGTGTGTCTAAAGAAACTGTGTAAGCAAGCTATGGACGCTATCTCGCTCGTGTATATACGTGCTGTGCCCTGCACTCGAACTGAACATTATAGACACGCCCAGTTGAATTAGTGGTTATAGCACTGATTGGCTTCTGATTGCATAACTAAAGCACACTGCTATACAGAAATCCTGTATACATGCATCTGCAGTTGCTGTGTTTGTGGAATGGTGGATAGTTGTTTGTGGATATAGTGTCATTCCACCGAGGCATCTGCACCTTAGGTGCTTCATTATATCCTGCAGTTAGCCAGTTAGCTTAATGTCCACTCAGTTTAGCTATACAGAGGTTATTGGGCGTTATATGACATTATTTTTGTAAATTTGTAGGTTCACACTTCATGTTGCTTCAGTTGGCTTAAAGCTACTTTCAACCTCGTGGAATGAACATTCGATCCCTGGTAAGATTTCCTGAGTGTTGTAACACTAGTATTTTCTTTGAAATTCAGGTCGTAGACATGGACTCCCACAAGGTGTTCCCAATAGGCGTGTATACCTTGATAACCGCGTAAAATCAATCAGTCACTCATTGCTGTGGTCTCCTGCTGAGGCTCTGGAGAGGTACAGGCAAGCAGGAGGACGAATCACGGACCCAACATACTTTGGAACCGATCCACTAATGGCAGACAACTCTAAGTTAGAAATGCGTGAACAAGCATTCAGAGCTCGTTTTCCATCGTTTGAACCTGTATTTCATACTTTGGTTAATGGTAATGGCAGTATGTTCCAAGAAGGACTACTCTTTTTATGTGATGTCACTTACAGACTATCATGTTCATAACTCGCTTGTTTGCAAGCCTTGCTTATTACTCGTTCAAATCATTGTTAAGATGACATTATTAATAATAATTATAATAAGCACTTAAAGAGGTCAACAAGGTTGAATATCACAAACATCTGATCTTTATATTGTAGCCACAGCTCCTGCAGGTGTTCAAAAAGAGAAATGGGGTCGTGGTCGGCTTTGTATGTGCCTGGACAGGTAGAGAAAGAATGAGAGAGAGATAGACAGATGGATGGATGGAGGGGGAGTGGTAGTAAAACATTCACTTACACGATGCAGACTTACCACACAAACTCCTCTGGGTATTTTTGTGGCTACAGCAAGTGATCAATGGAGTGCTAGAAAGAGAATGTGTGCATGTGCTTATGAGGAGCGGGAAAGAGAGAGAATTAGGAAGGGAAGGGAGGCGAAAAACAGAAACATCATCACACACACACACGCATGTACTTAGACCCACCACTCATGCTGTTCTAGGTACATATACATGTATTGGGTGGCTACAGGAATTGCATGATCAAGAGAGAAAGAGATTGGAGGGAGCTCTGTGGGAGGTAATGAGAGAGAGAGAGAGAGCTAGATCTCTAAGGAAGGAAAGAGAGAGGAGATATAGAATCACTGACACACAGGCACACTCACACAAACACACAGGCACAAACACACAAACACACAGGCACACAAGCAGCACACAGGCACACAAACACACAGGCAGCACACACTCACACAAACACACAGGCAGCACACACTCACACAAACACACAGGCAGCACACACTCACACAAACACACAGGCACCGGCACACTCACACAAACACACAGGCACACACATACGTATCAAAAACGGATCGGAGTCTGTTACTTGTAGTGCAGAAACGTCGCCACATAGCCTCGTCGCGTCCGCCATGAATTGTAGGTGCGGTGTAGGCGTGTCCACTTCAGTCTGAGTCCTTATTCGTTACGTTATGCGCTTGTACGTCGATTACAACATCAAACTATTACAAATTGAACACAGAAAAGCAAATTTTATTTTATCACAATTGAAAATTGAAAATTGTTTTTGCAACATTGAATTGCTTTTTCTAAATACAGAAAAATGGTTTTACAGTCATTATTCATTTGTTTTAATATTGAATATTGCTTGATCCAAATGAACACTGACCAGATACATGTAGATGTGCTGAACGTGTCTTAAATGCCCATGAGTTGCATTCAGTGTGTATGAGCTCCCGCCCTATAAGCCCCTAAAACGTTTGGCTGCAGTTAGCGGTTTTTTTCAATTTGTATGAACTCTCACCTCAATTAGATAAGGCTGAAATTTCTAATGGATAATAGGTGTAATTGCAAGAGCATTGAAATGATCAACCTGTTAATATAAAAGATCATTTTTCATTGTTAAGTGATCAAATTTTTTAATGAAAGGCTTAAATTTCATGTTATCAATAATAATTAAATCTTCATCCATTGCTTTTGTCAGTAGGAGCTCTTTAGTTAAAAGTATAAGTATCGATATTGGCTATTAATATTCTGTAAACAGTCCTTGATGCAAAATCAGACACATTACGTTACTTTCCTGTGTACTAAAAGTTGTGTGGTATAAAAAACTTCGCCAACTGACAGTAAATTGTACTAACGTAAATTATTATTGGTAATCTTGCTATTAGTATAGTACACATGTGTAAAGTTACAAGGGGTACTTCATAGTTCTGTACTGAATTGCCAGACAGTTTACATAACATCTGAACCAATAACGTAGGCATGCCCATGTTTTGCCAAGTCCTTAGTCTTACGTTAAAGCCCATTATGATACGTTGCTTGCTTGGATTCAATGTGTATAACCTTTCACCTTAATTAGCGTGATTTAAATTTAATCCACAAAAGTCCCAGTGCAGTACATGTAACAGTGTATGCATGCTGCACATGCACAATATTGAACTTACTCAGCGCATGCGTGGTAGCGCACCCTCCCACGTGTACGTGTATGAACGATCGTCTGGTCCTCAGCTAGCTAGCTCTATAAAAACCAGCCAGCAGCTTGTGCTAAACAGACTGACTTGAAATACTTATCTCGCGAGGAAAAGCGGCAAACTCGGAGAGAAAAATGATCTTCTTAGTCGTAGTTGCTACTCTGGCAGCGCTGTCCACTGCGAATCCAATGGCACCGATCAGCGCGATCGCGAAGAGACTTTCGATTCGCCAAATGCCGAACTGTGATGGTATTACTATCCCAGAACGCTGTACCCAAGCTCTTAACGACTATACACGAATGTTACAAGAAATCATGAACAATCCTTCTCCTGAATCGGCTCGCCAAATTGTAGACTCTCTTCGAACACTTCTCAATACCATGTGCGCAGTGAGTGTATTACTCTTCTTTTGAGGGTAGCGGACTGCACCAACAATGAAATGACGCGAAACTTGACTGCTAACCTGCTTTGCTCCAGAGATGAAGACGGCACGTTTTGTCCAGTGAGAGTTCTAGGAGAGGCTACACGAAATGACAGCACCGCTACAAGCTTATTACCAACCTGTGCCTTTGCAAATACGTGCGATTCATCGTGCCGGAAATCTTATCTAGACGTAAGGAGCAGGTTAGGATGTTGTGCTGCTAGTTGGTATGGTATCTCTAGTGGTAGCCCACTGTCAACTTTTGGAAAGAATTTCGCCACTTGCAATGTCTCGCTCACCAACCCGTGCCCCCCGGCGTCTGGAGCGGCTACCACTGATATACCTCAATATTCTTCTTATTATGCCTCGGTGGGCGGAGCCACGAGGCATACAGTAATCGCGTTGTCTGTCGTTCACTCATTCTGTCTGTCTGTCTGTTACACAATTTTTGCAGCGCACGCTGAACGGTGAGCTCTGAAACTTGCAATGCAGGTAGAACTCGATATTATCTCGGTTATGAACTAGCGAAAGTTCGATGCAAAGCTTTGTTCTAGAGTTATGGCTTGGTTTGCTCAGCTAGATGGCTTTTGCTGACGATCAGGACTTCTCAGAAAACAATACTACTCACAGTTGACTGTCTAGAAGCTCTTAGGTTATAATTTTACTACAGGATAGCAGCGCAGGTCCAGAGAAATCGTGTAAGCAAGCTATGAGAGCTATCTAGCTCGTGGTATGCGTAAACACTGCAGACACGCCCAGTTGAATTGTGGTTAGCACTGATTGCCTTACAGCTAGTGAGTTCGCCTTTACTTCAGAACAGCAAGGCAGACTTGTATATGAAGCTGCGTTCTGGCGAGTTATGGCATAGCTTTGCTTACCTCACGATCGAGTAGCCGTTGCTGGCGATCTAGAGTTCTCCGTAGACAAAACTATCCACATCAGTTGACTGCCTAGAAGCTGATAGGCTACAGGATAGCAGCGTATGTCTAAAGAAAGTGTGTAAGCAAGCTATGGACGCTATCTCGCTCGTTGTACGTGCTGTGCCCTCGAGTGCCCTGAACATTATAGACACGCCCAGTTGAATTAGTGGTCAGCACTGATTGGCTTCTGATTGCATAACCGATTGCTGTACAGAGAGGTACAACAGTTGCAGTTTAACTTTACTGTGTATGTTTTTAGCAGTATTCTCACAGCAATGAGTGCAGTAGTCTTGTTGCAGTATACTTCAACTTGTAAAATAACTGAACCAATAACGTAGGCATGCCCATGTTTTGCCAAGTCCTTAGTCTTACGTTAAAGCCCATTATGATACGTTGCTTGCTTGGATTCAATGTGTATAACCTTTCACCTTAATTAGCGTGATTTAAATTTAATCCACAAAAGTCCCAGTGCAGTACATGTAACAGTGTATGCATGCTGCACATGCACAATATTGAACTTACTCAGCGCATGCGTGGTAGCGCACCCTCCCACGTGTACGTGTATGAACGATCGTCTGGTCCTCAGCTAGCTAGCTCTATAAAAACCAGCCAGCAGCTTGTGCTAAACAGACTGACTTGAAATACTTATCTCGCGAGGAAAAGCGGCAAACTCGGTTGCTCTTTCCTCTGTTAAATCTAAGATCTCTTCTCTCGAATCTTCAATCTCTTCTATAGAATCCAAACTCTCGTTTTTGTCCTCCCAGCTTACCTCCCTTTCCTGTCCTCTTCCTCCTTCCTGCCCAATTTCTCCCTCTAAGCACGAGCCTTCCCTTGCTACTTCTATTATCCCTCCACTTTCCTCTTCCTGTCCTTCTTTGCCCGTTCCTTCCTCTCAGCTGACTAAATCTCTCCCTAAACCCAGCACTTCCCTTCCCACTCCCTCTTTTTTATCCAAACGCCGCCCTTGCCCAAAACCTCCTTTCCTCCCACGTCCCACTCCCTCTTGTCAGCCTCGGCTCTCAACTACTCGTCCACCTCTCCTCCCCACTCCTCCCTCCCCCTCTCTTTGCCTCCCACACCACTCTCTGCTCCAAGCCCCTCCCTTTTCTCTCAATTCTCGCCCTCCTCTATTACCAACTCCTTCTCGTCTCCCTCTACCAAAAATTGTCCCCCACCCACTGCAGGTCCCTCCTCCGCTTGCGTCTTCCCCAGTTCTTCCTCCAGTCCATTACTGCCCCCCTCCGGTACCAAAGCCTCCTCCTCATCCTCCCCTGCCCATAAATCTCCCTCTCTCCCCACGCACTCTTCCCCTACCTCTTTCTCCTCCTGTACTTCCTCATCACATTGCAAAACACTTAACGGACCTCTTCCTCCTAACTCTCTCTCATCCCACAAACCTCCCTCTTCCCCCACCCCTTCTTCCCCCACCCCCTCTTGCCCCACCTCCTCTGCTTCTCCCTCCCACCCTCTAAATATTCTCTATTTTAATGCCCGCAGTATCCTTCCTAAGTTTAGTGAACTATATAGTCTCTGCCTTATATACAATCCAGATATAATTAGTATTGTTGAATCCTGGCTTTCCCCAGATATTTCAAATACTGAAATCAGTATCCCCAACTATTCTATTTTTCGTCTTGACCGCTCTCGTCATGGAGGCGGTATTCTTGTTTATGTTAAATCTTCCTTACGTGTTACCCCTATTGAATCCCCCAATTCCAATCTTGAGTTTTTGCTCCTCTCTATTAAGTCACACCATCGCTCCTTCTCCTTAGCCACTTTCTACCGTCCTCCCTCTTCTCCTCATGATCTAGATCTCCTTATCAGTTCATTCTCCAAATTAAATCCTTCTCTGCTCCTAAATTTAATTTTATTAGGTGACTTTAATGTTAATTTCTCTAATTCTCATTCTTCTCTCTTTTACAAACTAAAGTCTCTCTCTGACCTGTATGACCTAAAACAAATCATTAATCAACCAACTCATTACTCTCACTCTGGCTCTCCTTCTATTATCGACCTTGTTTTTGTTCCTTCCTCTGTCTCCCCTCTTTCCTGCTCTATTCTTCCTCCTGTGTCATCCTCTGATCACAATTCTATTCTTTTCTCTATACCTATGCTCTCTCCTAAACCTTCATCTTCCGCTCCCCCTCGTCATGTCTGGCTCTACAATCAGGCTGACTTTGATCGTGCTAATGAGATCCTTTCATCTATTCCCTGGTCTAAAATTCTTCCACCGTGTCCTGATACCTCTTGGACTATCTTCAAAGAACTCTTCCTCCGCACCATGCACATTTGTATTCCTTCTAAAGTCTCTTTTCCCTCCACTCTTCCTCCTCACCCCTGGCTTAATAACAAAGCTTTACGTCTTATTAAACAAAGAAACTCTGCCTTCCGTTCTGCTAAACGTTCTGGTTCAACTTCCCTCCTCTGCCTCTATCGTTCCCTTCGTAATAAAGTTGTCTCATATCTCAGAAAACTTAAGTCTTGTTTCTTTAAGTCTCTCACCTCTAATCCTAAATCTTTCTGGCCCAAAATAAAGAAGCTACGCAAATCGCACTCTTCCATCCCTTCTCTATCCTTTAATGACGTCCTAGCCTCTACTCCTACTTCTAAAGCAAATGTTCTCAACTCATATTTCTCTTCCAGTTTTAACTCCTCTTCTCCTCCTCTCTCTTCTCCATCCTCTCCTCCTCCTCCTATCTCTACTCCTCCCTCCCTCTTATGTTCTCCCGACAATGTGCTCGATCTCATCCTTAATTCACCCACTAACATTGCTCCCGGTCCAGACGGTATTTCTGCCCTTATGCTCCGCAACACAGCTCATTCCATTTCTTTACCTCTATCTTTAATTTTTAACTCTTCTATCTCATCCTGTTCCTTCCCCTCTGATTGGAAAAATGCCTTTGTCGTCCCTATTCCTAAATCCTCCTCTCACTCTTCTTCACCTTCTAATTTCCGTCCCATCTCTTTATTGTCCATTGTTAGCAAACTACTTGAACGTCACATTTTTAACTTTCTATATGATTTTTGTATGTCAAACAACCTTCTCTCTAATTCTCAGTTCGGTTTCCGCCCCGGTTTTTCCACTGAGTCTGCTCTAATTTCTGTTGTTAACTCATGGTTTTCCTCTCTTGACTCACATAAATCTGTTTGTGCTGTTTTCTTTGACCTCTCTAAGGCCTTTGATTCTGTACCCCACCAACCTCTTCTTAACTCTCTATCTTCTCTAAACCTCCCCCCTCATCTCTTGTTTTGGTTTCATAGTTATTTATGTAACCGTACTCAACAAGTTATTGTTAATGGTTCCTTCTCCTCCAAATCTCATGTTGTTTCTGGTGTTCCCCAGGGTTCCATTCTTGGCCCTTTGTTGTTTATTTTGTATCTTAATGACTTGTCCTACCTCCCTTTTTCTTCTTCTGTTAATCTCACCCTCTATGCTGATGATATTCTTCTCTCTCACACCATCTCATCTCCTTTTTGTATGTTCTCTGTCCAATCTAACATTAATTTAATCACTTCCTGGCTATCCACTCACCTTCTTAATGTTAATACAAATAAAACTAAGTACATGATTATCACTCGTAAACCTTCACCCTTCCTCTCTTCTCTCCCTCCTCTTTTTCTTAATAATAACCGTTTAGAGTGTGTTTCTTCCTACAAATATTTAGGTGTACTCCTGTGCTCTAATCTCTCCTGGTCTCCTCACATCAAGTCTGTCTGTTCAAAATCTAGAAAAGTTTTAGGTACCATTTTTCGTCACTTTTATCAGTTCTCATCCCCAAAAACTCTTCTCTGTCTATACCATGCTCTCGTTCTCCCCCACTTATCCTATTGTTCCTCTGTCTGGTCTCCTCCTGTTTCTTCTGGTGATTCTCGCTCCCTTGAAAAAGTCCAATTCTTCGCCCTCAAACTCTGCTCTAAAAACTGGTCCTCTAATTATTCCTATCTTCTCAAGTCTACTAACTTACCTACCCTCTCCTCTCGCCGCACTCAGGCTAAACTAATACTCACTTTCAAATTTCTTAATGATCTTCACTATTTCCCCCCTTCTATCTTCTCTTTTGTCAATCCTTCCTCTAGACTCTCCCGCCACTTTGACCCACTAAATATTTCTGTTCCCTTCTCTCGTTCATCTGCTTCCTTCCACTCATTTGTCCCTTCTGCCTCCCGCCTCTGGAACTCTCTCCCTCACTCCACGAAAGCTCTTTCTACTCTCTATTATTTTAAAAAACGAATTAAATCTGCTATTACTTAACTTTTGTCTCTGTCCTTGTTTTTTTTTGTTTTTTTGTTTTTTGTTGTTGTTTTTGTTCGTATTTTTTTTTCTGTTTTTTTTTTGTTTTTTTTTTTGTTTCTGTTTCTGTTTTTTTTTGTTTTTTTTTTTTTGTTGTTTTTGTTTTTTTTTGTTGTTGTTGTTGTTTTTTTTTGTTTTTTTGTTTTTTTCTTAAAGCTTTCTGCTTCTTACTTTACACATGTACATTACCACTCTTAATCAAACTTCATAATTATTACTATCTTGCACATTAATTACCACTCACTTTTCCTTTCTTTGATGATACTCTTAATATTAGCCTAATGCTATTGAGTATCTTTTTGCCGTTAAAAAAAAAAAAAAAAAAAAAAAAAAACTGCAGTAGTCAAAGCATGTCCAGTGTGAGTGTATAACACAACGCATGGAAATAATTATACCGAGGCATCAGCACCGCTTTAGGTGCTTTCATTCTGTCCGCAGGCAGAACTCTGCGTCGGCGGAAAACTAAGCGCTGATACTTGCAATACATGTTCAACTCGGTGTTGCCTCGGAATTGAATTGATAGACTTTTGGTTCCAAAGCTTCGTTACCTTGAATGGCATTGCTGGACTCGCTCAGCATTGTGGGACTTCGCTGAAGATAAAGCTGCCTACTATAGTCTTCTTCACAGCTTGTAAGACAATTCTTTACTCAAGGTAGTACAGTGAGTGCTGAGAAATCAATCGTACTATCGCTAAGCAGCGGCAGCTCCAGCAAGCTAGCAACCAGCGCTCACGTGCTGTGTTGATTATAGGCACGCCCAACTGAATTCCATGTGGTTAGCACTGCTAGGCTTCTGATTGCATAGTTGCAACCCACTAGCTTATTCTGCAAACAGTGCTGTATTGCAGCTTGTTGCAGCGCTCTTCAGCTTTAATTTCATCATACAGGAATTGCATTGCATAACTATTATACTGCATTGTGATTGCTGTATAGCAAGGTATAACAGCTGCAGTTTGTTGCTGTGTATGTTTGCTGTACAGAAATCATGTATACATGCAGCTGTTCAGTTGCTGTATTTGTAGAATGGTGGATAGTTTACTGTAATGGTAGATATTATTCTGTTTGTGGATATTTACCCGTGCGCAGTATGCGCCAGGGTTATGCGTTTGTGTCCGTCTGTGTACGTACGTACGTATATGTGTGTGTGTGTGTCGTCAAAAAACACGCCCGTTTGCGTCTTACCGCTCGAAAATCTCCATGAAAACACTCTCTGCAGCTTCTTCACTGAATTTATAGTCCTATGAAGACGTTTTCTGTGCTGGCAAGCCTTGCTCGAGCGGCTAATCCATGGCTTTCTAAAGCTAAGTGTCCTTGTAAGAGAACTTTACGGTATTGTGGGTGTGTCACCCAACCTCCTATCCATGTTGATGTCCTCACTCAGTCTCACATGTACCGTACGTCAGTGCATCAGTCTTTCTTGAGGCCTTCTGTGATGTGCCAATCAACTGTTAGTGCATGTATGCTATCATCTATTTTTCTGGAGCTGTCTATGGGCTAGCTGTAACATGCGTGTTGCAGTAATGCCGGAGTAAGTTACATGTAGCTAGCTCCAAGCTCAGCGCACGGGTATGTGTTCATTAGAACTCTAGTTATGTATGTTTCTATAACTTTTAGTTTTATGACTGCACCGAAGTGTCAGCACCGCTTTGGTGCTTTTTACTGTACAGGAATTGTGCTATAGCTTGTATAATAGGTGGAGTTTACTGTAGCTAGTCCTGCTGTGTACTATGGAATTCCACCGAGGCATCAGCACCTTTGGTGCCTAGTTATTATTGTTCTTCTTATTATTATTAGTTTTATTATTATTCTTCTTCTTCTGATAGCAGTTATGTCAAGTTCCTGCTGTCTGTGGCAATGTTTTAGCAAGCACTGTCAACTCATTATGAACTTGAACTTGCGTGCATGGCTACAATTACTAATAGTTAGACAGCGCATCCGAGGATCTACGCGATTTAGAAGCCCGAGAGCCGTTGCTATATAGCGTCCGAGCGTAGCGAGGGCGCTATGGTAACGGCGCGAGGGCTTCTACATCGCGTAGATCCGATTGGATGCACTGTCTAACTGATTTAGACCATAGCAACAGCAAACAGAAACGACGCGAACGACGAGCAAGGACACGCGAGCGTTGTAAAAATTATTCAGTAGAACTCCGCTCACAGAACCGTAATCTGCGCCGTGTGGTGGGATTCCACTATAGAGTCGCGGTAGTGGCGGGATTCCACTACGAGAAATAGAGACCCGCAGCTACGCAATCTGGTTGGTCAGTGACGCTTAGCTGTGGTCTAAGTT
>OZ024785.1:6286478-6356069 GCA_964017065.1 Haliclona indistincta
AATAGTTATAAGCAGAACTTGGTTTAAGCTAGAATCAATGCTTGTACATGCATCCACCTTTGCTTTGTTAGTAGTAGATGTTTGTTACAACTGGATATCTTATCAATTTTGTGACTGGAGTATTTCATTAACTCACATTGCACATTGATGGTGACTACATCGCTCCTGGTGACAATGTAGTGTGGAGCACTTCCAGATCCAATAGAATGCTCAAGTGTGCAATTATATACACCAGACTGAATCCGCATTATGTTAGTGTATGAATATATCACATTGTCAGTTGAAGTAGCTAGTGTAGTGGGACCAAAGGTCCATCTGGCATCAATACCAGAAACACTACCAGGACTGGGGTTGCAGGAGAGAGAACCACTGGTTCCTTCTACTACATTGATTGTGCCGTTGGGATTAAGTACTGGGTCACCAAGTACTAAAATAGACAACATTAGACAGTCATACAACATTATGATAAGTAGGTACACTTACCTAACTCAGAAAAACGAATTTCCTCTTGATTCGAACCTGTAGTACAGCCAATAATAGTATCCGTGGTATTACTCAATACATCTCGAGGAACAGGTATCATCAGTGTATACTCTGGCTCGCTCCCACTAGGTGGTAGTATTGTTACACCAGAGGTTGAGTTAGTGAGTGGTGCTGGACTGACGCCTGAGCCAGTTACCAATATGGTAAAAGTGTTCTCAGCACATCGGAGGCAGGTAGAAATGTCATAGATAACAGCATGGTCCTGATTAAAACCACCTCCAGGAAAGTCAAAGTTCTGCAGACACTGGCAGTCACCTGCAGCGAAGAAAAGTAGAGCACTGCTGCACAAGAGGTAGGACATACCTTGAGCTATGACTAGCGCGAGTATGACCAGTCGCAGCGAGGAGAACTTTAGTCCACTCGCCATATAAATAAACAGACGTCACAAATTCACCAGAGAGACGTAGCCTTGACAGAATCTTCAATGCAAAAGCACTTAGTTGTGTTGGTAATGATTCACAGTATACACCGGGTGCGCAGCAGGGAGGGAACAAGGCTAACACAAATACGATATCATGTCGTCGAGCTGACTCAAGGGCGGGGCTCTACAAATCCCGAAATGACGTCATTGCTGGGACTTCTAAAAATACATTTTGCACACGGCTGCAGAGCTGACTGCAGTCCAAGAGCTGACTGCAACCCAAACATGTGCACTCAGTCGTGTGCATGCTACCAATTGGGTATATAACGTCGCGAAGATGACCGCTTTGCAGATCAAGCTATTTTTATTACAAAGTGGAAGATTTCGAATAAAAAAGTCAATTCCAACTTCAAAAAAAAATGGCCGAGTCTACTGCTGCTGCTGCTTTTAACACAGTCACTTGCAAGTGTGGTAAGATGAGGAGCACCTGTATCACACGGCAAATATCTTCTTTCCCTTCACAGAGAATTGTTCTTGTGGTTCAGACTGCAAGTGCGTTGGACAGCAGTGTGCTGAGGGATGCTGTACCTGTGTGTGCAGGGGATGTGATGGGAGCCAGTGTAGCTGTGGTGATGACTGTAGATGTGGCAAAGGTTGCTGTGAAACAGCTGTCTGCAAGAAATGCAGTAAGTGAGACCAGGGCTCAAACTGAATGGTTGTTACATGGAATTCTTCTCCAGCAAACTGTCAGTGTGGTCCAAGCTGCAAGTGTTCTAGCTGTGATGACAACTCCTGCTGTCAGTGCACCTGCATTGGTTGTGATGGAGCCAGTTACTCATGTGACAAGGACAAGTGCAAATGTGACAAAGATTGCTGCACAAGAATCGCCTGAATTACCTTTATGATTGATAAACCTTATTATTATTCATAGCTAGAGGATGGAAATGTTTTTGCATTAATTATAATAAAATGTTGTGTCTACCTAAGTCCTCAAACCTATGACAAATCAAAATCGTAATAACTTCTTACGACAGTAATAGGCTCCAGAACTATAACGTGGTGCACTGACTTTGATAAACAAGCTCATGTTGATTGACTCTAAACATACCTCTTCAACAAAACAATAATTATGATATAGTGTTGGTTCGACTCTGCTGGTTTTAAGATAAACAATCAACAGTACAGTTCCAATTGCCGGTGAGCAATTTTAAGCTCGGTGCGTAGCTACAATTTCGTTAGGAATGGAAATTAATTCAAATACGTAATAATGCGTGCAAATTCAAATCTTATTACAACTCCTATTATTATTCTCCTATTCTCTTATTACTATAAAGCTATAGTGTAATAACTTTTCACTGTCAGTTTGTTAAATAAATTGTGGCGCAGTCAAACCAAATAATTATTTTTGTGTACATAAAAATGCATTACATGCAGGCGGCTAAAATGCCAAAATTTTACATGGCGTAATAAAAATTTCATGCTTTGAGCCCTGTAAAAAATACTGTTAGTATACATGTAAATTAATAGGAAAATGGAGAAATTTTGTTTCTAAGCTAGAAATATTCATAAGACTGATCTGTTTCCTCTGTAGTTGTTCCATAAGCTACATTAATTATTATTCACTGCAATGGACTGGCTATGAGGAGCTGACCATGTCTGCAGTACTGAGGAATAGGCAGCATTGTCCTTCAGTTCAATAGACTGAGCAACACCTCCTCTATAAGACTCATTCTCAACTGACTGGACTTCATCAGGTTCGCCTAAACAAACAAAATCAATGGTGTTTCGACTAGTAATATTAGTATTATCATTGCCGATCGGCAATGATATGTTAGGGATTTATTATAACAGTGCACTGTACACATACGTGTTAAGTTGTTTTCATTCTTCACTGTATTCAACAATTGTAACTATTATGTAATGTGTATTATTGTAGCGCTTATAACATGCACTCAAGGTAAGGACTCATTAAACCTATACTCTTCCTTACGCCATTTATTTTTGCAAATCAAGACTGCTGCTAGTAGCACCACTAGTATCAGAATGACTGCTATCAGTCCAACAACAGCACCAACAAAGACACCAGTTGAGATATAACCTGAAGATCAGAAAGAAATTCAAGAACAGCAGATGTTGCTATGATCTAACACTGTTATTATACCTTCAAATCCTGTGAAGTAATATAAATCTGATTTTGAAGCACTTCTACCAAATGGATTTCTAGCACTGACAGTAAACCGATATTGTCCTGATCGAGTGAAGGGAACAACAATCGTATAGCTCATTGGACCTGATGGGACACCAGTCAGTGATGTGAATGATGATGCTATTACAGTATTGATTTGTTCATTAATCACTTGTACGCTGATACTCAGTGAAGTATGTCCAGCAAACACTCTCACTGTCACTGTGAATAGTTGTATACCCACAGTAACATCAGTGATCATTGGTACTGATGGAACACCTGAGAACACACACACACAGAGAATGTGAAGTGATCATACAGTCTCACTGACTCACCTGATGTAGCCAATATGTAGTTGGTGGTTTGTCGTTCACTATTACCAAGCTCATTGGTAGCAGTGATAGTACAGGAGTAGTTCATTCCAGCAGTCACATTCTCTGGTCCAGTTGGTATCACAGCCATACCATCACTACACATGTTAGCACTACAGCTCATGTCACTGGCTAGTCCACTACCACTACCCTCCTCCTCACTGCGACATGTCACAGCCACACTAGTGAGAGGTGTTCCACTTGTGTGCTTGACACTCCAGGTTACAACGAGCTTTCCATTGGTACTCACAAGATCGGTCGCCAAAAATTCAAGAACTAGAGAATATTCAAGAATTGATATTAAGAACTGTTAAGACCATCAGTAAATTTATAGGACAGACTAAAGAAAAAGATTTTCTAGATTGTGCTTAAGTTTAAGCTATGTTTTGTATGATATGCATGCAAATTATTTGTGTTATAGTTATGAGCAGAACTCGGCTAAGCAACAATCAATGTTTGTACATGCATGCACCTTTACTGACACACTTCAATGCTTTGTTAGTAGTAGATGTGTGTTACAACTGGATATCTCATAATTTTATAACTAGGATATTTGATTAACTCACATTGCACATTAATGGTGACTGCAGCACTCCTGGTGACAATGTAGCGTGGAGCACTTCCAGATCCAATAGAATGCTCAAGTGTGCAATTGTATACACCAGACTGACTCCGCATTATGTTAGTGTATGAATATATCACATTGTCAGTTGAAGTAGCTAGTGTAGTGGAACCAAAGGTCCATCTGGCATCGATACCAGAAACACTACCAGGACTGGGGTTGCAGGAGAGAGAACCATTGGTTCCTTCTACTACATTGATTGAACCGTTGGGATTAAGTACCGGGTCGCCAAATTCTAAATTCAAAATAGATAACATCAGGTGGTGAGTGAAACAAGAAATCATGGTAGGCAGGTAAACTTACCTAACTCACTAAAACGAATGTCCTCTGACCCACAACCAATGACAGTATCTGCAGTATTACTCAATACATCTCGAGGAACAGGTATCATCAGTGTATACTGTGTCTCACTCACACTAGGTGGTAGTATTGTTACACCAGAGGTTGAGTTAGTGAGTGTTGCTGGACTGACGCCTGAGCCAGCTACCAAGATGGTAAAAGTGTTCTCGGCACATCGGAGGCAGGTAAAAATGTCATAGATAATAGCATGGTCCTGATCAAAACCACCTCCAGGAAAATCAAAGTTTTGCAGACACTGGCAGTCACCTGTAGCGAAGAAAAAGTAGCCTAGCACTGCTGCACAAGAGATAGGACATACCTTGAGCTATGACTAGCGCGAGAATGACTAGTCGCAGCGAGGAGAACTTCAGTCCACTCGGCGCCATGTAAATAAACAGTCGTCACAAATTCAGCAGGGAGACGTAATCTTTTGTAGAATCTTCAATGCACAAGCGATTTACAGTATACACTGGGTGCTCAGCAGGGAGGGAAAAAGACTAACACAAATGTCGTCGAACTTCGAAGCTCCAAACTAGAACGGGCTCTAAAATAAAATCACAAATCAATGACGGACTTCTAAAAATACATTTTGCACACGGCTGCAGACCTGTGACTGCGGCCCAAGAGCTGACTGCAGTCCAAACATGTGCACTCAGTCGTGTGCATGCTACCAATTGGGTATATAACGTCGCAAAGCTGACCGATTTACAGATCAAGCTATTTTATTACAAAGGTGGAAGATTTTGAATAAAAAAGTAAATTCCAACTTCAAGAAAAATTATGGCCGAGTCTACTGCTGCTGCTGCTGCTATTAACACAGTCACTTGCAAGTGTGGTAAGCAGAGGATGAGCACCTGTATCACACAGTAACTATCTTTTTTCCCTTCACAGAGAATTGTTCCTGTGGTTCAGACTGCAAGTGTGTTGGACAGCAGTGTGCTGAGGGATGCTGTACCTGTGTGTGCAGGGGATGTGATGGGAGCCAGTGTAGCTGTGGTGATGACTGTAGATGTGGCAAAGGTTGCTGTGAAACAGCTGTCTGCAAGAAATGCAGTAAGTGAGACCAGGGCTCAAACTGAATGGTTGTTACATGTTTCTTGTCCAGCAAACTGTCAGTGTGGTCCAAGCTGCAAGTGTTCTAGCTGTGATGACAACTCCTGCTGTCAGTGCACCTACATTGGTTGTGATGGAGCCAGTTGCTCGTGTGACAAGGACAAATGCAAATGTGACAAAGATTGCAGCTGCACAAGAATCGCCTGAATTACCCTTATGATCATAGCTATAGAGGAAGGTTATTGTTATGACTGTATGATGGACATGTCTTTGCAACTTAATTAAAATTAATTTATTGTATCTACTGACCTAAGTTCTCAAACCTATGACAATTTGACAAATCAAATTAATGATTAGTAGTTAAAACTAACTTCATTCGTCACTAGAATTATGAACGTGTTACACTGACTTTGATAAACAAGCTCGTGTTGACTCTAGCCTCGTAGTGTTGACTCTACACATACCTCTTCAACAAATCAATACACAGTGTTTGTTCAACTCTGCTGGTTTTAAGATAGACAATCAACAGTACAATTCCAACTGTCACGGTGAGCAATTTAAGCTCGGTACATAACTACAATTTTGTTAAGCATTCAGATGTAACAATGTGTGCAAATTCAAATCTTATTATAAAATTATCAACTCCTATTATTACTCTCAAGGTCTATAAATTATTTATTCTGCGGTATACTATGCATATTAGATGCATTGTATACAAGCAGCTGATCAAAACATTATCAAAACACATGCATAGCATGGGGTATACAGTATATACTGCATTTAGACCTTTTATGTACAACGTGTAATAAACACATGATGCATGTGCTTGCAGCTACCTACAACTTTGATTTGTCAATAATTCACTTTGCATCATCTATGCATGATTCTTGCTTTACATGGTCAATACATCAGTCAGTACATAATATGCTTATTTGATAGCTTTGTGATGTCTATATTGAAAGGCATCAAATTCAAAATGACATGATCACAAATTTTGGGATATTTTTTGGGGTGCAGTTGGTGTACAATGGGTCAGTCACCTCAAAATTGACCATGCATAGTTACCTGCCCAACAAAGCTAATAGTCTATGCTAAAATAAATTCACTCATGATTGCCCAGCAGTCTCTTTATAGTTTATGTCCTGCTTAGCTAGGTAGGTACAAATTTGTGAGATATTTGTGTCCACAAACTCACAAATCTTTCAGATAGCAACCCTATCTGTATTCAATAATAATTATAGTTGTCACAATAATTATTTTGTGACACGATCAGTTTAGCTGTCACAGCTGTGTCACAGTATTGTTTTGTGACTTGACAAGTTTCTCATAGGCTTGTGAATTAAAATTATTTTATAAAGACAGTTATAATGATTATTATGTTACTCTACAGGGGTTGTGCTAATATTAAACAATCATTTCTGCACTAGTGCAGTCAACTAATGCTATCACTATAACTACATGGTACTGCTTTCTGTTGTCTACATTAATTTTCATAGTGAAGAAAAATCTCAGCTGTTTCAACATCATGTGTATTTCTGATAGTCGAGCAACGTTTTATTTGAATTCGAGGTTTCATCTCAGCTGATGTGTCGTCATTATTGTTAGTAATTGCATGATCACCAGTCACAGAAGTGGATTGATTCTCTTTTCCCTTCACATTATTATTACTGTACTCATCCAGTTTTGTACTTGTAGTTTTTTCTGCTGAAGAAATTGTATTGAACTTGTTTAGAGGTCTATTACACCAAGAATGAAACCACACAAGCCACAACTTGCGAGCATCGCGATTCAGGACTACAAAGAACACAAAGAGGAAGAAACCTTGAAGAGAATTGAAGAACACGAACAGCCATTGAACAGCGAAGGCACCATAGATGCTAGTATCTGCTCCGATTATTGTGAACATTAGAATAATCCATGAGAGGCCCAGTAGAAACATGAACCCTGCTAGTAATGCTAGTAGCTTGCAAGCATTCTTTGATGACATTGGGACTTTATTCTCATTCGAAAGTGGTTGATTTCTCTTCTGTTGATTGATTTTAAGCCTAATAACGACATAACTTGAAGAGATGAAGATACAGGCATTGAATATCATGATAAGAATGATTGGAACGAGAAATGCCCCAAAGAACACACCAATATCACTGATGAAGCAACTATGAGAGACAATAATAATGTAAATAACAAAATGTGCACAATCGCTATGTTATTGACTCACAATCCTCTAGTTGTGTTTGACTGTGTGATGTAGTAGTCAGGATTGATGCTAACAGATATCACTACTGGTAGCAGAGGACAAGCTATTAATTTAAGGATAAAATTTAAAATGTGAGTAAATTATGCGCTCACCCCAGCATATAATCGAAATAATCACAATGAATAGTGTAGTGGATTTTTTGAACACAATCACAAGTTTTTGAAACAGTAAGACAGCTTCAGCACCCATCCACATCCAGGCTACCAGGATGAGGTAATGGAGGAGCACACCCACAGTGATACAACCAGCTCTGTTCTCAGTACGATCAATACCAGCCACAAACACTATCAACATGAGCATCAGTGACAAGGCTAACTGAACATGGAATTTACTGATGTCTTTTTGACGAAAATTCCTACAAGATATCAAGTATAACAAGAATTTACATATGCCTGGGTTAAACTTACTTGAAGATCAGGTAAGTTAACAAAAGTAATATCAAGCCCATGAGAGAACAGATTACACCAACATAGGTGGTGATATCTAATGCCAAAATGTATTCTTTTGGTAAGCCTGCAGGACTGGCTCCTTGCACTCTAATAGAAATATCCTATTTTAGAAAAGGGATGATAATGTGCACGTGTATGTGTGTGTACCATGCTTACCACTAGGCAGGCAAAATTTGTGAGATGGGTGCACTGGCAGCCTACTACATTAGTGGATTCATTGAAGGTAGTGAGTGTACAACCATCAGCATTCCAGTCACCATTACCATCTATTAGTCAGTGCAATATGATACTGTACAAAAATAATACTGAGTGGACTTACTAGCTGCATTGAAATCCCAGAAGGCACATCTTCTACTCTCATTCATACCAGAACTAGGTGTATTTGTCAGTCGCAATAAGAATGCTACTGGTTTGGTGAGTCTTGTTCCATCAGCAATACCTCCAACTTGCACTGACACTACTTGACTGCCTACCACAGTATTGGACACTGCTGGATTCTGTGATGTATTCCTTACAGGGAATAGTGCTGGTGAGTTGTACACTACAAATGCTATCGACACACTGCGTTCTTGTGGAATATCAGTTAAAATGTCTTGCGGGAGGAAGAATGCTGCAGTATTAACACTTTGAGGCAACTCTCCTGACACTAGCTCATTATCTGATGTCAATAGTTGTAATTCCTGGGAGTCTAAGAATTAATAATTATTAGCTGAACATAGTTATAAAAATTAATAATAATGCCTAAATACCTGATTGGCTCACTGACAGTGATCTTCCTTGAAATTGAATTCTTGTGATCTTTATATTAAAGAAATGAATTTGAACAAACCATTATTGCAACTTACTCTTTCTCCTCTCAACGCTAAGTCTCTTCTAACTACAGAAATGTTGGTAAAGTTTGTCTGCTCAATCACAACATCTACAATGTTGTTGAATGCTTGTACAATCCTATTCCATTAACAACATCTCATAACTGTAAAGACATTCATTATACACATAATTATACCTATTACTTTGTTGTTGCAATATTTCCATAGGCCACTCTTCTACATAGTCTAGTATATCAATAGTATTTGTTGTAACCTAAAGCAAGAGGGTTTATGATGCATGCTGGATACAGGTACATTATTCACCTGATTGGCCACTTCTAATGATACATTTTGTGTCAATATTATATCGACAGATTGCATGAGTACATCTGAAATCACTCTCAGATTATCACTGGTCTGATCTGATGTTTCGTTAGCTGTTGATATAATATCAGTTATATTACTGATAACTTGATTCACATTTTCAGCACTGATATTAACCTGTATTAGTAAATAATCATGTGTGAGGCACCGAGTGAAGTTCAATACAGAATTAACCTGTTTAAAACTGTCAAACCCTATAGTTTTACACTGATCAACAACAGGAGGTGCCCAAGTGTTACTAAACACACATTGTCTTGTTGCTACTACACCATCAGGTCCATAGAAGCAGTCAGTAACAGCTGTAGCATTCACTTCAGTCTTGTTCCATTGGAATGTTCCTCTCATACCTTCATCAGTTGTTTCATATTTACAAAAGTCTGAGAATCAATAAAATCAAGCCAGTTACAATTAAGTAAATTACAATACTACACTTTCATGTCAAAAATCAGAATTACAGTTTACAAGTTTGTGCGCATGGTGACACTAATGTAAAGAAAACATTCACTTCATAGCTTATCCTATGTAATCACTATCAGTTGACATAACATAACATTATTTCGAAAAAATTCCTGGTGACAGTAAATAGTTCTAAACAGCATACCAGTATAGCATAGTAAAATATTATTCGTATAACATACTAATAACACTGAGTGTGAAGACGTATGAACCAGATCCCAAGAAGTTGATTGCTGTCACATTGTAAACACCTGCATCTCCAAGACTGACATTTGATATATTAAGTGAGGTTGCTGATACATCTCCTTGGTATGCTACACCATCTTTAGTCCAACTGAAGTTGCTGCCCACATTAGGTTGTGCTTCTATGTTTAAGTGCAGAGAAAAATCTTCACCTTCTCCAACACAAGAACTGTTAAGATCATCAGTAAATTTAGGAGAAACTAAAAATAGGAAGATTTTCTAGATTATGTTTAATTTTTAGATATGTTTCGCATGGATATGCATGCAAATTAATTTGTGTTTAGTTATAAGTAGAACTCATTAAGCAAGAATCAATGCTAGTACATGCATGCACCTTTACTGACACACATTCGTGCTTTGTTAGTAGTAGATGTTTGTTACAACTGGATATCTCATCGATTTTGTGACTGGCCGTGGGTATTTCATTAACTCACATTGCACATTGATGGTGACTGCCATACTCCTGGTGGTAATGTAGCGTGGAGCACTTCCAGATCCAATAGAATGCTCAAGTGTGCAATTGTATACACCAGACTGACTCCGCATTAAGTTAGTGTATGAATATATCACATTGTCAGTTGAAGTAGTCAGTGTAGTGGAACCAAAGGTCCATCTGGCATCAATACCAGTAGTAACAGTATCAGGACTGCGAGAGCAAGATAGAGAACCATTAGTTCCTTCTACTACATTGATTGTGCCGCTGGGGGTTAGTACTGGGTCACCAAACACTAAAATAGATAACATCAGACGGTGAGTGACATGGTAGGCAGGTACACTTACCTAACTTACTAAAACGAATGTTCTCTTGATTCGAACCTGTAGTACAGCCAATAATAGTATCCGTGGTATTACTCAATACATCTCGAGGAACAGGTATCATCAGTGTATAGTACTCTGGCTCACTCCCACTAGGTGGTAGTATTGTTACACCAGAGGTTGAGTTAGTGAGTGGTGCTGGACTGACGCCTGAGCCAGCTACCAAGATAGTAAAAGTTTTCTCAGCACATCGGAGGCAGGTAAAAATGTCATAGATAATAGCATGGTCCTGATTAAAACCTAATCCAGGAAAATCAAAGTTCTGCAGACACTGGCAGTCACCTGTAGCGAAGAAAAAGTAGCCTAGCACTGCTGCACAAGAGATAGGACATACCTTGAGCTATGACTAGCGCGAGAATGACCAGTCGCAGCGAGGACAAGTGTAGTCCACGCGCCATGTAAATAAACAAAGAAAGTCACAGGAGAGGCCGAGCAGAGACACGCCGCTAACAGAATCAAAGGCTGAACTACGTAAGTTTAATGCACAATCTTGGTTTATTAGTACAGATCTACACCGGGTGCATATCGAAATGACGTCACTGCTCAGCTCAAGCAAATGCAATTTCAAGCTACAACAACATTTTGTTAAGCATTATAAAAATTTTGTAGAATTAAAATAGCTGTTCATGCATGCAAAGCCAATAAAATCTTCACTGTGTGTTAGCTGAATGAACTGTAGAATAAACTACTCTGTCAATGCTGGGAGGAGCCATTGGTGCATTTGAATCCTACTTGAGCATACACCAATTCCTTGGGTCTTTGGCGGCATGGCTGCTCAACCTGAAACGGGTTGGTAGAAGAGTACTTTTTTTCAAAAAAGTCCCCTAATATTAAGGGTCTTTTTTATGTACACCTGTCCCCTAATATTATGGGACTCTTTTATGTACACAAGATCCCTTAATATTAAGAGGCTTTTTTATGTACTCTGCTCCTTAATATTAAGGGTCTTTTTTATGTACAGAGCCTCTTTATATATGGAGCTTTTTTATGTACAATTACTATCTATATAGATTAAGGATTCACCCCATGCTCCGCCCACTCTACATAAAAAGGACCCATAATAGTATCGATCATGTTACACTACTATGGGACAATTTTATGTAACAGCAATTACTTCCATAGATTAAGAACTCGCCCCATGCTCCGCCCACTCTACATAAAAAGGACCCATAATAGTATCAATCATGCGACACTACTATGGGACAATTTTATGTACAGCAATTACTTCCATAGATTAAGAACTCGCCCCATGCTCCGCCCACTCTACATAAAAAGGACCCTAGGAATAATTTTTATGTACAGTGAATTTTTCTGCAGGGATCACTGACCTTGGTCCACCAACTGTGTTCTACATACACCATCCACTGAATGCAGTAAGAACAATGTGACTGTCTTAGATAAACCTAAACATTATTAAAGATAGAATTGTTATGTTAGGTCATGAAATCAAGAATGATAATTATTGTAGTTACTAGTAACCAGGAAATGCAAACAATTAACTTACAATATAAAATATGAATTTGAGTGATAAGTGAGCTCCAGGTAAATAATTATATACATATAGTGAGTTAATTGGATATAGATGAACTGTCACAGTGATAAAATTAATAATGAACTAGCTATAATGATGAGCTACCTATAATAAGTGATCACAATTATATGTTATTACAGCTAGCAGCTTGTAATCTTTGTCTGTAGACGGATCTTCAGTATACTGTTCAGTACTGTCCTCAAACCTGGTAACCCACATATTGGTGGTTGGATGAGTTCCAATTATGATACCCCTATACCACTTTCCGTCGTCAAAGAAGACTTCGACACTCCTGCCAAAGTAACTTGCTTTTCCTAAAAGGAGAATAAAATTAATCATGAATGCATAATAATAGGATTTAATACCCTTTGTTTGTTTTCCTTTTCTCTGCTTTGTGGTACCTATAATTATTTGAACATTGACTGAGTATAACAGCTATCGATGAACCTTTGTTCTCTTTGCTGCAACTGACAAAGTCCTCATTGTCAGGATCTGTTACCGTGACAGTAGACGTGCGAAGCTTCTTCTTCACATGTGCTGCTATATAAATGCATGAACATCAGTGGAGATCTCATATTATTTTATTGTATTATACCTTTCAATCCAACGTCATCTTCATCTTCATTTACTTGAGCTAATATTCGCTTGCGCCTGGCTTTGTTTTGCCGTACTGTAGAATTCTTGATGGTTTCTGTTGTTTTTCTTTGGAACGATATCGGTAAGCCGCTGTAGGTAAACAAATGCTCCAAAGTCATCTTCTTGTCTTGCCGGTAGGTAAAATCTAAGCAAGACTCAAGTGTCTTCGCTCTATTTGACTTTTCAATGGAGCATTTATTTAATGACTCAGCACCATTGGTATCTGCTGGCATTGCCTCCCATATCAGCTGATTTGCAGTGCTGAATGCTGGTGTTAGCATTCCTATAGGAATAATTAATCATGGAACACATAACTGTCTGTATACATGATTGTAATTATTCATGCAAAGTTTACAATATTAGACTGCAGTATTATAGCTACAGGGAGCATTTTCATACTTATAGATGTGATGGCTTTGTCCACCATTTGGCCCATGATCTTGCTGCCTTCCATGCACTTGTTTCAGTGTCGCATACAGATGGTAGTGATACGACTACATCGGGAGGCAGTGTTTGTAGTTGACGCTCTCCTGACAATGAGTCAAAATACATCAACACTCTTTCTTCACTGAGCACCACCCATTCTTTTTACTGAATTACCATACAATACTATAATAGCATTAATGTTTCCATGATGCAGGATGCAAGGTGCTTGGCTGCATGGAATTAGTCCAGAGAGCTTGCTGATTTGAGCATAACCTACATTCATATGTAGAACACAGTTGGTGGACCAAGGTCAGTGATCCCTGCAGAAAAATTCACTGTACATAAAAATTATTCCTAGGGTCCTTTTTATGTAGAGTGGGCGGAGCATGGGGCGAGTTCTTAATCTATGGAAGTAATTGCTGTACATAAAATTGTCCCATAGTAGTGTCACATGATTGATACTATTATGGGTCCTTTTTATGTAGAGTGGGCGGAGCATGGGGCGAGTTCTTAATCTATGGAAGTAATTGCTGTACATAAAATTGTCCCATAGTAGTGTCACATGATTGATACTATTATGGGTCCTTTTTATGTAGAGTGGGCGGAGCATGGGGCGAGTTCTTAATCTATGGAAGTAATTGCTGTACATAAAATTGTCCCAAAGTAGTGTAACATGATCGATACTATTATGGGTCCTTTTTATGTAGAGTGGGCGGAGCATGGGGTGAATCCTTAATCTATATAGATAGTAATTGTACATAAAAAAGCTCCATATATAAAGAGGCTCTGTACATAAAAAAGACCCTTAATATTAAGGAGCAGAGTACATAAAAAAGCCTCTTAATATTAAGGGATCTTGTGTACATAAAAGAGTCCCATAATATTAGGGGACAGGTGTACATAAAAAAGACCCTTAATATTAGGGGACTTTTTTGAAAAAAAGTACTCTTCTACCAACCCACCTGAAACCATAGATAATAATGCTAAAAATAAACTATTATGTATAAACACCTGATTTGAAGAAAAATCGTAAAGACATTCAGCCATATCAGTTACAATGGTTGCATGCACCTGCAGATGTGTCAATGCAGTACTGAAATAATTCAAGATGCTGCACAAACGTACATTATTCTGCTGCAGAGGAGTTGAATAGTATAGCTGATTTCCAAGCACCAATTCCTAAAGTGAAGTATAATTATTTTTAATACTTCATTATCATTGAGTACTTACTTTTTGCTCTACCGTGACACAACTTGTTCTAATGAGGAATAAAATAAATTGTTGAATGGTTAATTAAAAAAAAACAGTTACAGTTTTTTACCTGGTTGATTGCAGGCGATTCTTTCCTACAAGCACAGGTTTTAATGATAAAATCAAGTATATCAGCAAAATATTTACCTTTTAAGCAAATGATTGCGGCTAGAATGGTTCCAGCAACTAAGAACAGGATTACCAGAACTGTTGCTAATACAGTGCTTGCAATGATGTAAACTGTTGCATCCTGTGCTTGCTTTGATGGTTCAACTGATGCTGAAAGTTCTGCTGCTATACCCACAAGATCAATCACCACAAGTTAGCAAACAATGATAAACAGCTTAAACAGTTGAGGTAGCTGCAGCTTCAGTAGTAGTTTTATCTGTGAAAAATTATTACTTCTAATTAGTTAAAACTAGAAAATAGATTTGTCTTTGCCCATTCACTCGAACTATATTCAGAGGCATGGAGGAGTCAATGTTTATGCGTACAAAAGAAAAGAATCATCACATCATGTGGGAGCATGCATATTTGCTACGAGAAAGTAAACAGAGGTCAATCAACTACTAAGAAAAATGCCCATAGACAGACATGTATACAGACAGTATGTTTGCTCACATCACAATGCATATTGTTTTAGAGCAAACATACTATATACGACCCATGAAGTATTGTATCGAACAGCAATATCAAAATGCCCTAAGGAACTGTATTCAATCTACGTTGCAGCCAAGTGGTACCTTTAGTGTACGGCTTCAATGAAAACATTAATTTACAAAAGGTTATACAGAACATAGTCAATAATTCTATTAGGACTCACTTTGCACATTGATGGTGACTACAGCGCTCCTGGTGACAATGTAGCGTGGTGCACTTCCAGATCCAATAGAATACTCAAGTGTGCAATTGTATACACCAGACTGACTCCACATTATGTTAGTGTATGAATATATCACATTGTAATTTGAAGTAGCTAGTGTAGTGGAACCAAAGGTCCATCTGGCAAAAATATCATCACCAGTCCCAGGACTGGGGGCACAGGAGAGAGAACCACTGGTTCCTTCTACTATATTGATTGCGCCATTGGGGTTAAGTACCGGGTCACTAAATACTAAAGTAGACAACATCAGACAGTGATACAAAATTATGATAAGCAGGTACACTTACCTAACTCACTAAAACGAATGTCCTCTTGATTCGAACCTGTAGTACAGCCAATAATAGTATCTGTAGTATTATTACTCAATACATCTCGGGGAACAGGCATCATCAGTGTATACTCTGGCTCACTCCCACTAGGTGGTAGTATTGTTACACCAGAGGTTGAGTTAGTGAGTGGAGCTGGACTGACACCTGAGCCAGCTACCAAGATGGTAAAAGTGTTCTCTTTACATCTGATGCAGGTAGAGATGTCATAGATAATAGCATGGTCCTGATCAAAACCACCTCCAGGAAAATCAAAGTTCTGCAGACACTGGCAGTCACCTGTAGCGTGCCGGAAAAAAATGGTCACGACAGCATAGCAGATAAAGCATACCTTGAACGATGGCTAACACGAGAACGACCAGCGAGGCAATTGCCATGTCGTCAGGGATGAGTGACTGTACTTCTCTATGCTGTCACACAAAGCTAGAACCGGAGCAAGCAGCAACACAGACAGTCTTCAGTCTTTGTTATGAGATAATCATAGTGTTGATGGATAGACGCACGATTTCGGAATGCCAAGTTAGCGTGTGCTGTAAGAGGGAGGGGCTCAGAACGACGTCATCATTCACCAGAAAGCTTAGTGCAAACTTGTGTGCAGTCAAGGTTGCTGTGAAATGTCTATCAACAAGAAATGTAGTAAGTAGGTAGACCTATACAAATTGTTCTTCTCCAGCAAACTGTCAGTGTGGTCCAAGCTGCAAGTGTTCTAGCTGTGATGACAACTCCTGCTGTCAGTGCACCTGCATTGGTTGTGATGGAGCCAGTTCACTGTTGATGTGACAAGGACAAGTGCAAAGATAGCTGCACCATGCAAAAATTGCCAAACCTTTATTGAGATGAACTTTATTGTAACATCCTGTTAATACTGTATGTGGTTAGATATGTCATGTAGAAAAGACCCAGTTCAACAAGTCAAAGAGGCTAACTCTGGGCTTAAAGCCAGATACACCTGATACTTTAACAGCTACAATCACAAATGCATGACCTCCATGATTTTTTATGCAATGCTGACTTGAGCAACTCACCTACTACTATACTGTCCTCTCTTGGCCTCTACTCATAACAAGTAGCTGTAAAGAATCATAGATAGTTTAGACCACGTGAAGAATTCACGATTGACTAAACACCGCTTGCACACACCTTTTAAAACAGGATTGATAGTTAGTTTTATGAAGAAAATTCTAGTGTTGTAAAAGTAATAGGGTTTAATTTTAATTATAGTTATTGTTGAAGTAATAACACTGTCTCGTTACAGTTATAAATTTTAACAAGAAAATTCAGCACATTTAGTTTTAGTTATTGTGAATTATTGTTATTGTCATTAGCGTGCTATTAATAAATTATTGTTAAAGTACCGTCTCGACAGTTTTCTTGATTGTTTTTATTACAGCAGTACAACTAATGACATAGAAAAAAGATGTTGTGTTTCACATGATTCGTTTTCGCCATTAATTTAAGTTCATACTGATAATATTTTTAGTTATAATTTGTTATTGTTAGCAATAATGATTTGATCCTTACAAGCTCTTCTGCCATATTGGGGCAGCTAAAGATCAATTTTAGTTCAGGTCTCACAACACCACTACTAACGGAAGAGAAACATCAACAGTGAACTGTGAACAAACAGTTAACTTGCAGTAGAGAGACTTCTGGTGAACGTTGATGAATGGTTGGCACTGCTAATAATTATTGCAGCTGGTGAAATATTAAGGAACCCATACTGCTAGCTACTACATGTATCCAAGGTACCTACCCCACACCAGGAAATGTATATTGTAGAGATTAAGGGTACAGCCTAAATCAATCTCCAGATTGGATCAGTCCTTGGTGACCTCACAGTGACATAATTATTGGATGAGCTCTCTTGTGCAGAAAAAATTGCAACACTAGATAGTGCGTATACCTACTACTGTACAGATAATCTCAAGTCAAAATGAGAAAAAGATAAAAATCAACCTAAGCAGCAAATGCATGTTATGAACTACTACCTAAATACAGTACGATAATATCAACAGCAACAAACCAAGCTACAAATGAATAAAAACGCTCTAAGGTGTCAGGGTTACTTTCAAACTTTATGATTTCACCAATTATTATTATGAGAACTTTTGTCCATTTCTTTCAACACTGTTCCATCCTTTTTCTTTTCTTTTGTTAGACAAGCAACTGCAGAAAAGGCGCCAACACCAAGACAGCAGCAGATCAGTACAGGAACCAGGATACTGATGACAACAGCTATAATGATCACTATAATGACAATACCAACAATGAGACCAGTTGAAAGACCTGAAAAGAAAAACTACCATAACAGTTATTCCGGCCTATTCTAAAAATTTACTTTATCTCAACCTACCCACCACATAATATATCACACATGTATTGAGGCTGTCCCCACCCACTGAAGGAAGAATGCATGAGGCTGGCAGGTCAGGTAAATAAACTCCGCTTTTTTCTTCAATCAGGACTCTGAAGCTGGATAATATACATACCTGACCGTCCCAGCTCAACAATGGTGATTAAACCACCAACAAAGCATAAAAGTGAGATTGAAAACTGCAGAAAATACTTGTCTGAATGCCGTGAGTCAGTGGAAAGTGCATGCAATTGTGACACAGACTGACTCCTTCAGTAGAGGAGCCTTTTGTCTTAAATGGGAGTGTACATAATAAACTATTAATAAAATTAATTATTATACCTTGACCAAATGCGACACCATTATCTGTACTAGTTGGTGATGGTGACGGTGATGGTGACGGTGATGGTGACGGTGATGGTGACGGTGATGGTGACGGTGACGATGATGGTGATGTAGATGTACCAAGAGATGCAGTTGCTAGAGGAAGATTCAATAAAGTTCTAAACTGATTCTGCAGACATGCAACTTACTTGTAGGTCCAGGCAGCACTGAAATCCTGAATGTAAGAATAGATACAGAATTTCCGTTGTCAGCAATACAAATGTAGTCAAATGAAGATTGAATATTTGTAACTGTATAAACTGGATCTGATGTTATAGTTACATTGCCTTGTGGAGTGGTCAATAAAATGGTCAGGTTGGGAGGAAAGCCAGGATCTATGACAGTGCAGTTGACTGCATGGTTATCGCCAGCATAAACACTCATCACTTGAGAGCTAGATGCAAACACTGGTGGACCTGAATTGATGCTTTTTAATAATTATTATCAATTGATGTAAGAAACAGAAGATACAAAGCACTTAGCTATTAATAAACAAAGCACACTGTTATTAAACAAAATGTCCATAGCATAAATGTAATAAAGTACAGTTCAACTGGTAAAGCAGCATTCAACAACATAATAATTAATTTTATGCATAGAACTCCTCACATTGCACATTGATGGTGACTGATGCATGTCTAGTGACAATGTAGCGTGGAGCACTTCCAGATCCAATAGAATGTGTAAATGAACAATTGTATTCACCAGACTCATTCCTCATTATGTTAGTGTATGAATATATCACATTGTCAGTTGAAGTAGCTAGTGTAGTGGAACCAAAGGTCCATTTGGCATCAATACCATTAGTAACAGTATCAGTGCTGGGTTTGCAAGATAGAGAACCATCACTTCCTTCTACTACATTGATTGTGCCGCTGGGGGTTAGTACTGGGTTACCAAACACTAAATTTAAAATAGACAACATCAGACAGTGAGTGATACAAGAAATCATGGTAGGCAGGTACACTTACCTAACTCACTAAAACGAATGTCCTCTTGATTCGTACCTGTAGTACAGCCAATAATAGTATCTGCAGTATTACTCAATACATCTCGAGGAACAGGCATCATCAGTGTATAGTACTCTGTCTCATTCTCACTAGGTGGTAGTATTGTTACACCAGTTGAGTTAGTGAGTGGTGCTGGACTGACGCCTGAGCCAGCTACCAAGATGGTAAAAGTGTTCTCTTCACATCGGAGGCAGGTAGAAATGTCATAGATAATAGCATGGTCCTGATCAAAACCACCTCCAGGAAAATCAAAGTCCTGCTGACACTGGCAGTCACCTGTAGCGTGAAAAAAATGATCACGACAGCATAGCAGATAAAGCATACCTTGAGCTATGGCTAACACAAGAACGACTAGCGAGGTCAATAGTCCACGTGCCATGTTGTCAGGGATGAGTGAATGTACTAGAATCGGAGCCAGCAGCAACGCGGACACTCTCCAGTGAGATGATCAATTCATAGCGTTGATGTTCCATACTGAAAGATGCACGAGTTCCTTTCATCAAGTTAGTAAAGGGCGGGGCTCAGAACGCGTCACCTCAAAAGCAAATTCCAATAGATTAATATGGCCGAGTCTACTGCTGTTGCTATTAACACAGTCACTTGCAAGTGTGGTAAGCAGAGGAGCACCTGCATCAGTACACAGCAACTATCTTCTTTCCCTTCACAGAGAATTGTTCTTGTGGTTCAGACTGCAAGTGTGTCAGACAGCAGTGTGCTGAGGGATGCTGTACCTGTGTGTGCAGGGGATGAGATAGGAGCCAGTATAGCTGTGCATGGCGATGTTGCAAAGAAGGTTGTCAGCGTATTAAGTAGACCTGGCTCAAACCATAGATAGTATGCTCAAACTAAATGACCAGATTGTTCTTCTCCAACAAACGTCCAAGCTGCAAGTATTCTAGCTGTGATGACAACTCAGTCCTGCTGTCAGTGCACCTGCATTGGTTGTATAACTACATTGCCCGGGCCTAGTGTGAGGTTTCATGGAGCAGGTATATCTTGTTGACCATGTAGGATCAGCCCTTGGTAACCTCACAATGGCAGAATAATTATTATTGAATGTGTTCTGGGGCTGCTTTGCAGCTAAACGGGTCTGCAACACCAGTTTAGAGTTAGTGAATAGTGTATGAGCATCTGCTAGAGTGCCGGTAGTCTAAGACCAATGCAAGCATAACTGTACTACTGTACTATTCCATCTTAATACAGTACCAAACAAATAATTATTACATTGACAACAGTAAATTGATACTATAAATAATACTGCTAGTATTAATAACACTGCAACTATGTAACTTGTTCAGGCTACTTCATAAATAATTGTGACCGTGCATGAGAAAAGGGGGTTCTTGCCTCAAAAAAAATTCAACCGCATGCCTGTAAACAAATGGTAGCTTCTCAGTTAATTGTAGCACAATCACTTTCAAATTATATATACAGTAAGCTGAATGGTCAAACATGTTATATAGAAACTTTCATTGACTTTCAATAATAATATGATAGAGTATCAGCTATTTGATTATAGGCATGCGTTCAAATATTTCATGAGGCAAGTGCCCCCTTTTCTCATGCACGGTCACAATTAACCTATTTCAATATCATTTTTTCTTTTGTTAGACAAGTGAAATTGAAGCAAAGACACCATTACCAAGACAGCAGCAGATCAGTACTGGAATCAGTATACTGATAATGCCGGCTATATAAGGGTTCCTATGATAACGATAATAACGATGAGACCAATTGACAGACCTGTAGAACACAACCATCATTATAGTTATTCTAGAAAATTTGTTCACACGTACGATGCTGATTTGCACAAATATACCTCACTTATACACTACAACTGCGCATACATAAATGCCCCACGGAAGGAAGAGGTGTCAAAATGCATGAGGCTGGTAGCTGCAAGATACACATCCACAGCTGGTAAAAATAATCGTGACTGGTATTAAGTTTTATTTCTGACCTGCCCACACAAACATCGTAATGTGGTTAAACCACCAATATTAACCAGGCATAATGGCAGACAGCTGCAGGAAATGCAAGAGGGCACATGTCAAATCTGCATAATCCTCTAGTGTGAGGGCCTCATATCCCCGTATGTCGATCATTTAAATGGGAGTGTACATCTATATATCTGACGTGCTAAACACTGAATTCTATGGACTATACCTTGACCAGATGAGTCACCATTATCTGTACTAGTTGGTGATGGTGATGCACCAAGAGATACAGTTGCTAAATGTACAGAAAGATTCAATAAAGTTCTATATTAACTCTGCAGACATGTAACTTACATGTAGGTCTAGGCAACACTGAAATCCTGAATGAAAGTGTTGATATAGAATTTCCGTTGTCAGCAATACAAACGTAGTCATATGAAGATTGAATATTTGTTACTGTATAAACTGGATTTGATGTCACAGTTACATTGCCTTGTGGAGTGGTCAATAAAATGGTCAGGTTGGGAGGAAAGCCAGGATCTATGACAGTGCAGTTAACTGCATAGTTATCACCAGTATAAACACTTATCACTTGAGACCCAGATGCAAACATTGGTGGATCTGCAGACATAAATGATTACGCAATGTTTAACAATAATAATTATTATCATTATTGATATCAGAGTAGCTTGGCAAGAGTATATGAGCACACAGTGATACTGTTAGTAAATAAGGCACACAGTGTTAATAAATAAATATTGTATGTAGCATAATAATATTATATTGACATGCACATGGTTAGCAACATCTGTAACTAATGCAAAGCAGTACATCAAATGCATAATTATTCTGCTACACACAAGAAGAATCCCGTGCTATTGTTATAATAATAGCGAAATACAAAATTTATATTATAGTACATGTGTACTTTTTTATGTTTTAATACTCACATTGCACATTGATGGTGACTACGGCATGTCTATAGTGACTGTGTAGTATGGACCACGTCCAGATCCAATAGAATGTGTGAGAGTGCAATTGTATACACCAGACTCATTCCTCATTATGTTTGAGTATGAATATATCGAAATCTCAGATGAAGTTGCTAGTGTAGTGGAACCAAAGGTCCATCTGGCATCAGTACTAGTAACAGTATTGGTATCACGACTGCGAGAGCAGGAGAGAGAACCACTGGCTCCTTTTACAATATTGATTGTGCCGTTGGGATTAAGTACAGGGTCACCAAATACTAAAAGACAACGTCAGACAGTGACATTAATTATAGTAGGTACACTTACCTAACTCACTAAAACGAATGTCCTCTGACCCACAACCAATGATAGTATCCGCAGTATTGCTCAATACATCTCGAGGAACAGGTATCATCAGTGTATACTGTGTCCCACGCACAACAGGTGGTATTATTGCTACACCAGAGGTTGAGTTAGTGAGTGGTGCTGGACTGACGCCTGAGCCAGCTACCAAGATGGTAAAAGAGTTCTCTTCACATCGGAGGCAGGTAGAAATGTCATAGATAATAGCATGCTCTTGATTAAAATTACATGTACCCCCAGGATAAGCAAAGTTCTGCTGACACTGGCAGTCACCTGTAGAAAATATAAGAGCAGGAAGGCAACTGCACAGTAGATAGAACTTACCATGAGCTATGGCTAGCACGAGAATGACTAGAGCGGTTAGTACTACACGTGTCATGCTGCAAGGAGTGATCGATAAACTGCCACTATATCTTCAGTGGTAGTTGACCAAGACAGCAACCACACGGACACTCACAGGTCTGTGATTCATTAATGCTTCCATACTGATATATGCTCGAGTTCCTTTTAGATAGGGATGATGCAAACGTCTTTGATGCACAGGTCAAGTAGTATAAAAGGCGGGGCTCGTTAAAATGACGTCATTGCTTGAAGAGTGCTGCGCATCGTGCACACGGTAGAGCTCACTGTGCTCGCTGTGTGCATGCTGCACCTCGGGTTAGGTGCAAAGCTCGTGTGCGTACCATTCACATCACTGGGTATATAAAGACACTGGCCCAATCACCTCACAATTCACTGAGCGACATAACTAACCAAACAAGAAACAACTCAGGAGTCCTAACAGTTCTCTTTTCAAGATACCAAGAATAATGGCTGATCCTACAGCTGTTGTTACTACCACAGTCACTTGCAAGTGTGGTAAGTAAAGGAGCTAATATTACAGACTACCTTTACCAAGTCCATCATGTTCTGTACTCAGAGAATTGTTCCTGTGGCGGTTCAGACTGCAAGTGTGTTGGACAGCAATGTGCTGAGGGATGCTGTACCTGTGTGTGCAGGGGATGTGATGGGAGCCAGTGTAGCTGTGGTGATGACTGTAGATGCGGCAAAGGTTGCTGTGAAACAGCTGTCTGCAAGAAATGCAGTAAGTGAGACCAGGGCTCAAACTGAATGGTTGTTTCAATCAAATTGTTCTTCTCCAGCAAACTTTCAGTGTGGTCCAAGTTGCAAGTGTTCTAGCTGTGATGACAACTCCTGCTGTCAGCGCACCTGTGATGGAGCCAGTTGCTCATGTGACAAGGACAAGTGCAAATGTGACATAGATTGCTGCAGAAGAATCGTCTGAACCTTTTACTAAGATGAACTACCTTATTGTAACACATTATGGTCATAGCTAGAATCTTGTCACTATTACATGCAATTGACATGTTGTTAAAAATGAAAAAGTATTTATGCTGCAAAAAAAGAGTTTGAAAAGACATCAGTTTAGAATACATGATGTCACAACAATGCGTCTAAGACTCTGGGCGGGCTGCACTTGACAACCAGGCATGAATTACTGTAATTTTGAATAGCTACAACTGACTTCTTTGATATTCAAGGCTGACTCGAGCAAATAACTTATTGCAATAGCCCCAGGAGTAAAAATGCTGGGTTTGATTTGCCTTTCACTTTGACCAAGCACTACGCTACATACAACTAGCTTGTAACTATCACAATAGTTCTACAGCAATCAAAGAAGGCCCTACCAGCTAACTGTAACTCTTATATGCAATGTGTTACTATTGTAGAGTGTATAACATTTCACTCAAAGTGTATTACATAATACGTACTGAGTGCATGTTGTAGCACATAATACTATAGCATAAAAGCTTTTATGCACTCAAAGTAAGAACTCATTAAACCTACAGTAGTTCACTCTTCTTTACGCCATTTCTTTATGCAAATCAATACTGCTGCTTGTAGCACTACAGTCACTACTAATATCAGAATGACTGCTATCAGTCCAACAACAACACCAACAAAGGCACCAGTTGAGATATAACCTGAAGATCAGAAAGATATTAGACAAAGTTCAGGAACAGCAGATGTTGCTATGATCTAACACTGTTATTACCTTCAAATCCTGTGAAGGAATATAAATCTGATACTGAAGCACTTCTACCAAATGGATTACTAGCACTGACTGTAAACCGATGTCGTCCTGATTGAGTGAAGGGAACAACAATCGTATAGTTCATTGGACCTGATGGGACACCAGTCTGTGTGTCTGATAATACTAGTACAGTACTGTTTTGTACATTCATCACAGATATGTTGAAATACAGTGAATATGTCCAGCAAACACTCTCACTGTCACTGTGAATAGTTGTATACCCACAGTAACATCAGTGATCATTGGTACTGATGGAACACCTGAGAACACACACACAGAGAATGTGAAGTGATCATACAGTCTCACTGACTCACCTGATGTAGCCAATATGTAGTTGGTGGTTTGTTGTTCATTATTACCAAGCTCATTGGTAGCAGTGATAGTACAGGAGTAGTTCATTCCAGCAGTCACATTCTCTGGTCCAGTTGGTATCACAGCCATACCATCACCACACATGTTAGCACTACAGCTCATGTCACTGGCTAGTCCACTACCACTACCCTCCTCCTCACTGCGACATGCCACAGCCACACTAGTGAGAGGTGCTCCACCTGTGTGCCTGAAGCTCCAGGTTACCACGAGCTTTCCATTAGTGCTCACAAGATCGGTCACCAAAAATTCAAGAACTAGACAATAAAGCTATGTTTCGTATGGATATACATGCAAATTATTTGTGTTGTAGATATAAGCAGAACTCGGCTAAGCAAGAATCAATGCTTGTACATGCATGCACCTTTACTGACACACTTCCGTGCTTTGTTAGTAGTAGATGTTCGTTACAACTGGATATCTCATAATTTTATGACTGGGATATTTCATTAACTCACATTGCACATCAATGGTGACTGCAGCGCTCCTGGTGACAATGTAGCGTGGAGCACTTCCAGATCCAATAGAATGCTCAAGTGTGCAATTGTATACACCAGACTGACTCCGCATTATGTTAGTGTATGAATATATCACATTGTCAGTTGCAGTAGCTAGTGTAGTGGAACCAAAGGTCCATCTGGCATCAATACCAGTACTAACAGTATCAGGACTGCGAGAGCAGGAGAGAGAACCATTGGTTCCTTCTACTACATTGATTGTGCCGTTGGGATTAAGTACTGGGTCACCAAGTACTAAAATAGACAACATCAGTTAGTGATACAACATTATGATAAGCAGGTACACTTACCTAACTCAGAAAAACGAATGTCCTCTTGATTCGAACCTGTAGTACAGCCAATAATAGTAGTATCCGTGGTATTACTCAATACATCTCGAGGAACAGGTATCATCAGTGTATACTCTGGCTCACTCCCACTAGGTGGTATTATTGTTACACCAGAGGTTGAGCTATTGAGTGGTGTTGGGCTGATGCCTGAGCCAGCTACCAAGATGGTAAAAGTGTTCTCATAACATCGGAGGCAGGTAGAAATGTCATAGAAAATAGCATGGTCCTGATTAAAACCACCCCCAGGAAAATCAAAGTTCTGCAGACACTGACACTCACCTGTATCGAAAAAAGTAGCCTAGCACTGCTGCACAAGAGATAGGACATACCTTGAGCTATGACAAGCGCGAGAACGACTAGTCGCAGCGAGGACAACTTCAGTCCACTCGCCATGTCAATAAACAGACGTTACAAATTCAGCAGGGAGGCGTAGCCTTTGACAGAATCCAACACGTAGTCAGTATTGATTCACAGTATACACCGGGTGCACAGCAGGGAGGGAACATTAACAAGGCTAACACAAAACGTCGTCGAAGCTCCAAAATCTGACAACTAGGGCGGGGCTCTAAACCAAATCACGAAATGACGTCATTGCTGGGACTTCTAAAAATACATTTTGCACTCTGCGGCCAAAGAGCTGACTGCAGCCCAAAAATGTGCACTCGTCTTGTGGATGTTGATCGCTTTTGCTCATGTGACAGTTGCTCATGTGACAAGGACTAGTGCAAATGTGACAAAGATTGCTGCTCAAGAATCGCCTGAATTACCTTTATGATTGATAAACCTTATTATTATTCATATGAAGGTCAATATGATGGACATGTCTAATAATAATTGTGTCTACCTAAGTCCTCAAACCTACGACATCAAAATAATGATTAGTAGCTAAAACTAACTTATTTCAACAGTAATAGGCTCCAGAACTATGAACACTGACTTTGATAAACAAGCTTGTGTTCACTCTACACATACCTCTTCAACAAATTAATACACAGTGTTTGTTCAACTCTGCTGGTTTTAAGATAGACAATCAACCGTACAATTCCAATATTAAGCTCGTTACGTAAAAATACATTACACACAGGCTAAAATGTTACAGCATGTAATTAAAAATTAATTGTTATGCTTTGATCCTTGATCACTAAAAATTATACAAGACCACTAAAATTCTGTAATAATAAATACTGTTAGCAAACATGTAAATTAATAGAATAATGGGAAAAAATTTGTTGGTATGCTATAAATATTCATAAGACTGATCCGTTTCCTCTGTAGTTGTTCCATAAGCTACATTATCATTCACTGCAATGGACTGGCTATGAGGAGCTGACTGTGTCTGTAGTACTGAGGAATAGGCAGCATTGTCCTTCAGTTCAATAGACTGAGGGACACCTCCTCCCAGTACTCCATAACACTCATTCTCTACTGATTGAAGTTTATCAGGTTCACCTATTAAAAAATCAATGCTGTTTCGACTAGTCATGTTAGTATTTTTGTAACAGTGCACTAAAACATACATGTTAAGCTGTTTTCATACAACAATTGTAACTCATAATGTAATGCGTACTATTGTAACATGCACTCAAAGTGTATTACATAATACGTACTGAGTGCATGTTGTAGCACATATAGCATAAAAGCTTATAATTATGCACTCAAAGTAAGGACTATAGTAGTTCACTCTTCCTTACGCCTTTTCTTTTTGCAAATCAAGACTGCTGCTAGTAGCACTACTAATATCAGAATGACTGCTATCAGTCCAACAACAGCACCAACAAAGACACCAGTTGAGATATAACCTGAAGATCAGAAAGAAATTTAGACAACAGCAGATGTTGCTATGATCCAACACTGTTATTACCTTCAAATCCTGTGAAGGAATATAAATCTGATACTGAAGCACTTCTACCAAATGGATTACTAGCACTGACTGTAAACCGATGTCGTCCTGATTGAGTGAAGGGAACAACAATCGTATAGTTCATTGGACCTGATGGGACACCAGTCTGTGTGTCTGATAATACTAGTACAACACTGTTTTGTTCATTTATCACAGATACGTTGAAGAACAGTAAAGTATGTCCAGGAGTCAGTTTCACTGTCACTGTGAATAGTTGTATACCCACAGTAACATCAGTGATCATTGGTATTGATGGAACACCTGAGAACACACACACAGAGAATGTGAAGTGATCATACAGTCTCACTGACTCACCTGATGTAGCCAATATGTAGTTGGTGGTTTGTCGTTCACTATTACCAAGCTCATTGGTAGCAGTGATAGTACAGGAGTAGTTCATTCCAGCAGTCACATTCTCTGGTCCAGTTGGTATCACAGCCATGCCATCACTACACATGTTAGCACTACAGCTCATGTCACTGGCTAGTCCACTACCACTACCCTCCTCCTCACTGCGACATGACACTCCCACACTAGTGAGAGGTGCTCCACCTGTGTGCCTGAAGCTCCAGGTTACCACCAGCTTTCCATTAGTGCTCACAAGATTGGTCGCCAAAATTTCAGGAACTAGAGAATATTCAAGAATTGATTATTAAAATGATTTTCTCACCTCCTGCCATTGTCATGAAGGCTACTGTATTACTGGGTTGACTATGAGCGACACCTTGCTCCATACAGGACATGTCAAGCTGTGGAGATACAGCCCTGACACTGGCAGTGTAGCTGGTGTTGGGTTTCAGTCCAGTCACAGTAAAGGTGTTGGTGTAGGATGGATCAGTACTGATAGTAATTAATGGAGTAAAAACATTAAGGACTAATGGTGGACTCATTGATACAAGCTCCACTAGAAATGCATTGAATGCTGGTACTCCACTAGTGAGTGGGTTCTGCCAGTGAAGAATAATAGAGGTAGAACTATAATCAGTGAAATTGATGACAGCAAGGTTTCTAGGAGTAGTGGGTAAACCTGAAAGATATATGAGATACTAGTTATAACTCATAGTTGTGCTGGCAAATTTTGCCATAATTGAATAGTTTTAATTTCATCTACAAAAATTAATCATTGTTTATAATGTTTTTGATTGTATACCGTATAGTGGGTACTTTGCATCTTATTTTGACAAAATCTCGCCAATTTGTAAAATAATTATACTAAATATTTTTCCAGCCAACTATACAGTAGACTAACTTACTAATAACACTCAGTGTGAAGACATATGAATCAGATCCCAAGAAGTTGCTTGCTGTCGCATTGTAAACACCTGCATCTCCAAGACTGACATTTGATATATTAAGTGAGGCTGCTGATACATCTCCTTGGTATGCTACACCATCTTTAGTCCAACTGAAGCTTTCTACAGGTTGTGCTTCTAAGTTTAAGAGCAGAGAAAGAATTTCACCCTCTCCAAGACAGGAACTGTTTAGACCATCAGTAAATTTAGGAGAAACTAAATAGAAAAAGATTTTCTAGATTATGTTTAAATTTAAGTTATGTTTCGCATGGATCATGTATGCATGCAAATTTGTGTTATAGTTATAAGCAGAACTCGATTTAAGCAAGAATCAATGCTAGTACATGCATGCACCTTTACTGACACACTTCCGTGCTTTGTTAGTAGTAATAGTTTGTTACAACTGGATATCTGATTAATTTTGTGACTGGAGTATTTCATTAACTCACATTGCACATTAATGGTGACTGTCCCATGTCTGGTGGCGATGTAGCGTGGAGCACTTCCAGATCCAATAGAATGCTCAAGTGTGCAATTGTATACACCAGACTGACTCCGCATTATGTTAGTGTATGAATATATCACATTGTCAGTTGAAGTAGCTAGTGTAGTGGAACCAAAGGTCCATCTGGCATCAATACCATCAACAGTACCAGGACTGGGGTTGCAGGAGAGAGAACCACTGGTTCCTTCTACTACATTGATTGCGCCATTGGGATTAAGTACCGGGTCACCAAGTACTAAAATAGACAACATCAGTTAGTGATACAACATTATGATAAGCAGGTACACTTACCTAACTCAGAAAAACGAATGACCTCTTGATTCGAACCTGTAGTACAACCAATAATAGTATCTGTATTACTACTCAATACATCTCGAGAAACAGGTATCATCAGTGTATACTCTGGCTCACTCCCACTAGGTGGTAGTATTGTTACACCAGAGGTTGAGTTAGTGAGTGGTGCTGCACTGACACCTGAGCCAGCAACCAAGATGGTAAAAGTGTTCTCAGCACATCGGAGGCAGGTAAAAATGTCATAGATAATAGCATGGCTCTGATCAAAACCGGCTCCGGGAAAGTCAAAGTTCTGCTGACACTGACAGTCACCTGTAGCGAAAAAAAGTAGCCTAGCACTGCTGCACAAGAGATAGGACATACCTTGAGCTATGACTAGCGCGAGAATGACTAGTCGCTGCAGCGAGGAGAACTTCAGTCCACTCGCCATGTAAATAAACAGACGTCACAAATTCAGCAGGGAGACGTAGTCTTTTGTAGAATCTTCAATGCACAAGCACTTAGTTGTGTTGGTAATGATTCACAGTATACACCGGGTGCACAGCAGGGAGGGAAAAAGACTAACACAAATGTGGAAGCTCCAAAGGCTGACAACTAGAGAATTAAAATCACAAATCAATGACGTCATTGCTGGGACTTCTAAAAATACATTTGCACACGGCTGCAGACCTAACTCTAGAGGTGACTGCGGCCCAAGAGCTGAGTGCACCCCAAACATGTGCACTCAGTCGTGCGCATGCTACCAATTGGGTATATAACGTCGCGAAGATGACCGCCTTGCAGATCAAGCTATTTTTATTACAAAGTGGAAGATTTCGAATAAAAAAGTAAATTCCAACTTCAAGAAAAAATTATGGCCGAGTATACTGCTGCTGCTGCTATTAACACAGTCACTTGCAAGTGTGGTAAGCAGAGGAGCACCTGTATGACACAGCAACTATCTTCTTTCCCTTCACAGAGAATTGTTCCTGTGGTTCAGACTGCAAGTGTGTTGGACAGCAGTGTCCTGAGGGATGCTGTACCTGTGTGTGCAGGGGATGTGATGGGAGCCAGTGTAGCTATGGTGATGACTGTAGATGTGGCAAAGGTTGCTGTGAAACAGCTGTCTGCAAGAAATGCAGTAAGCTAAGTGAGACCAGGGCTCAAACTGAATGGTTGTTACATGTTTCTTGTCCAGCAAACTGTCAGTGTGGTCCAAGCTGCAAGTGTTCTAGCTGTGATGACAACTCCTGCTGTCAGTGCACCTGCATTGGTTGTGATGGAGCCAGTTGCTCATGTGACAAGGACAAATGCAAATGTGACAAAGATTGCAGCTGCACAAGAATCGCCTGAATTACCTTTATGCTTGATAAACCTTATTATTATTCATAGCTATAGAGGAAGGTCGTTGTTTGACTGTATGTTGGACATGTCTTTGCAACTTAATTAAAATTAATTTATTGTAACTGCTGACCTAAGTTCTCAAACTTATGACAATTTGACAAATCAAATTAATGATTAGTAGCTAAAACTAACTTCATTCGTCACTAGAATTATGAACGTGGTACACTGACTTTGATAAACAAGCTCGTGTTGACTCTACACATACCTCTTCAACAAATCAATACACAGTGTTTGTTCAGCTCTGCTGGTTTTAAGACAGACAATCAACAGTACAATTTCAACTGTCACGGTGATCAATTTAAGCTCGGTACGTAACTACAATTTTGTTAAGCATTCAAATGTAACAATGCGTGCAAATTCAAATCTTATTATAAAGTTATCAACTCCTATTATTACTCTCACGGTCTATATGCAGTATACTATGCATATAGATGCATTGTATACAAGCAGCTGATCAAAACATTATCAAAACACATGCATAGCATGGGGTATACAGTATACTGCATTTAGACCTTTTATGTAATAAACACATGATGCAAGTGCATGCAACTAACTATAACTTTGATTTGTCAATAATTCACTTTGCATCATCTATGCATGATTCTTGCTTTACATAGTCAATACATCAGTCAGTACATAATATGCTTTTTGGTGACTGTTTGATAGCTTTGTGATGTCTATATTGAAAGGCATCAAATTCAAAATGACACGATCACAAATTTGGGTATATTTTTGGGTTATAATTTTGGGTTTCAGTTCAGTTACAGTGAAGGTGTTGGTGTAGGATGGATCAGTCACCTCAAAATTGGGAAAGCATAGTTACCTGCCAAAGCTTATGGGCTATGCTAAAATAAATTCACTCATGATTGCCAAGCAGTCTCCTTTTAGTTTATGTCCTGCATAGCTAGGTAGGTAAAATTTATGAGATACGCGTATCTTAGTATCTTAAACTAACTTCTTTCGACAGTAATAGGCTCCAGAACTATGAATGTGGTGCACTGACTTTGATCAATAAGCTTGTGCTGACTCTACACATACCTCTTCAACAAATCAATACACAGTGTTTGTTCAACTCTGCTGGTTTTAAGATAAATAATCAACAGTACAGTCATTCACTGCAATGGATTAGCTATGAGGAGCTGCCTTTGTCTGCAGCACTGAGGAATAGGCAGCATTGTCCTTCAGTTCAATAGACCGAGGAACAGCTCCTCCCAGTACTCCATAACACTCATTCTCTACTGACTGGACTTTATCAGGTTCACCTAAGTATAAAAAAATCAGTGCTGTTTCGACTAGTCATGTTAATATTGTCACTACCAGTGCACCAATAAGGCCTGTTCAAATACGTGCTAAGTTGTTTTCATACTATTCAACAATTGTAACTATTATATAATGCGTTCTGTTGTAGAGTGTATAACATGTACTCAAGGTAAGGACTCATTAAACCTATAGTAGTTCACTCTTCCTTACGCCATTTCTTTTTGCAAATCAATACTGCTGCTAGTAGCACTACTAATATCAGAATGACTGCTATCAGTCCAACAACAGCACCAACAAAGACACCGGTTGAGATATAACCTGAGATTAGAAAGAAATTTAAACAAAGTTCAGGAACAGCAGATGTTGCTATGATCTAATATGTTATTACCTTCAAATCCTGTGAAGGAAAATATGTTAGATACTGAAGCACTTCTACCAAATGGATTACTAGCACTGACTGTAAACCGATGTCGTCCTGATTGAGTGAAGGGAACGATAATCGTATAGTTCATTGGACCTGATGGGACACCAGTCTGTGTGTCAGATAATACTAGTACAACATTATTTTGTTCACTCATCACAGATACGTTGAAGTACAGTAAAGTATGGCCAGCAAACACTCTCACTGTCACTATGAATAGTTGTATACCCACAGTAACATCAGTGATCATTGGTACTGATGGAACACCTGAGAACACACACTCACAGAATGTGAAGTGATCATACAGTCTCACTGACTCACCTGATGTAGCCAATATGTAGTTGGTGGTTTGTCGTTCACTAATACCAAGCTCATTGGTAGCAGTGATAGTACAGGAGTAGTTCATTCCAGCAGTCACATTCTCTGGTCCAGTTGGTATCACAGCCATACCATCACCACACATGTTAGCACTACAGCTCCTGTCACTGGCTAGTCCACTACCACTACCCTCCTCCTCACTGCGACATGCCACAGCCACACTAGTGAGAGGTGCTCCACCAGTGTGCCTGAAGTTCCAGGTTACCAAAAGCTTTCCATTTGTGCTCACAAGATTGGTCGCCAAAAATTCAGGAACTAGAGAATATTCAAGAATTGATTTTAAAAGTGAGTTTCTCACCTCCTGCCATTGTCATGAAGGCTACTGTATTACTGGGTTGACTATGAGCGACACCTTGCTCCATACAGGACATGTCAAGCTGTGGAGATACAGCTCTGACACTGGCAGTGTAGCTGGTGTTGGGTTTCAGTCCAGTCACAGTGAAGGTGTTGGTGTAGGATGGATCAGTACTGATGGCATTGAATGATATAGTAACATTAATGAATGGTGGACTCATTGATACAAGCTCCACTAGAAACGCATTGAATGCTGGTACTCCACTAGTGAGTGGGTTCTGCCAGTGAAGAATAACAGAGGTAGAACTATCATCAGTGAAATAGATAAGAGCAAGGTTTCTAGGAGTAGTGGATAAACCTGAAAAATATTATGAGATATTAGTTAGAACTCATGGTTAGTGCTGGCAAATTTTGCCATAATAATGAATAGTTATAGTATCTTCTACAAAAAAGGATTATAATTGCAGGTACTTGCATCTTAGAGGAGTTAACTTTGACGAAATCTCGCCAATTTGTCAAATTTGCTAAAACTTTTCCCGCTAAAATTACCCACAATAGTGACAATACAGTAACTTACTAATAACACTCAGTGTGAAGACATATGAATCAGATCCCAAAGAGTTGCTTGCTGTCACATTGTAAACACCTGCATCTCCAAGACTGACATTTGATATATTAAGTGAGGTTGCTGATACATCTCCTTGGTATGCTACACCATCTTTAGTCCAACTGAAGCTTTCTACAGCAGGTTGTGCTTCTATATTTAAGTGCAGTGAAAGATTTTCACCCTCTCCAAGACAAGAACTGTTAAGACCGTCAGTAAATATACAAACTAAATAGAAAAAGATTTTCTAGATTACGTTTAAGTTTAAGCATGGAAAATTAATTTTGTGTTATAGTTATGAGCAGAACTCGGTTTAACCCTTTAACCCCTAATGTCGCCTTTTGGCGACATACATACTTCAGACACCATAACTTTATCAAAAAGTGTTAAAATATCCCAAAATTAAGCCAAATTGAAGAATACAAATAAGCGCAAAAAATTGACCGGTTTTTGGCGCGCCCCCTGCGCTAAATGTTATGGCAGCGGCATTTCTATGGCTTCAGTGCAAAATTCGCAACATTTTAGGAAAAACAAAATGGCTGCCAATAAAATTGGGACATTTTATGGCTCCAGGGTGCTCGGAAACACATTTTTGGACATTCTCTATGATCTGGGCTACATTTTGCACTCACCAAAACCACTGCTATTTGTGTGTACTTTTCAGCAGCCAGCCCCAAAGTACTAACTTTGAGCAAAATTTGACGAGGTCGTTGCACTTTATCGGCTTCACTTTCTAAGTGGGAGGGGCATATTGACCGGCTTGAGTGTGGGCAATTGCGGCTACTCACTGGGGTAAAAGGACGCAAATTTGAGACCAGTAGCTCAAAAGACACACGAGATATTCACGAGAGAAGTGGTCAGCATTTACGAGGTTAAAATTTCAGCTGGATAATTTAGTAATTAAAGGGTTAAGCTAGAATCAATGCTTGTACATGCATGGACCTTTACTGACACACTTCAATGCTTTGTTAGTAGTAGATGTTCGTTACAACTGGATATTTCATCAATTTTGTGAATGGGGTATTTCATTAACTCACATTGCATATTGATGGTGACTACAGCGCTCCTGGTGACAATGTAGCGTGGAGCACTTCCAGATCCAATAAAATGCTCAAGTGTGCAATTGTATACACCAGACTGACTCCGCATTATGTTAGTGTATGAATATATCACATTGTCAGTTGAAGTAGCTAGTGTAGTGGAACCAAAGGTCCATCTGGCATCAATACCAGAAACAGTCCCGGGACTGGGGGCACAGGAGAGAGAACCACTGGTTCCTTTTATCACATTGATTGTGCCGTTGGGATTAAGTACTGGGTCATCAAATACTGAAACACAACAACGTAATTATCAGACAGTGATATATGTAGGTATAAGCTTACCTAACTCACTAAAACGAACGTCCTCTTGATTCGTACCTGTAGTACAACCAATAATAGTATCTGCAGTATTACTCAATACATCTCGAGAAACAGGTATCATCAGTGTATACTGTGTCTCACTCCCACTAGGTGGTATTATTGTTACACCAGAGCTTGAGTTAGTGAGTGGTGCTGCACTGACGCCTGCATGAGCCAGCTACCAAGATGGTAAAAGTGTTCTCAGCACATCGGAGGCAGGTAGAAATGTCATAGATAATAGCATGGTCCTGATCAAAACCACCTCCAGGATAAAAAAAGTTCTGCAGACACTGACAGTCACCTGTTGCGAAGAAAAAGTAGCCTAGCACTGCTGCACAAGAGGTAGGACATACCTTGAGCTATGACTAGCGCGAGAATGACCAGTCGCAGCGAGGACAAGTGTAGTCCACGCGCCATATGAATAAACAAAGCGGTATGTCACAGGACAGGCAGCAGAGATACGCCTCTAACAGAATCCAAGGCTGATCTAGCACAAACTAGTTAGGGAACAAAGTTATTGGAAATGACGTCACTGCTCAGCTCGAGCAAAATTAATGCAATTTCAAGCTACAACGATATTTTGTTAAAGCTGATTTCCAAGCACCAATTCCTGAAGTGACGTATAATACTTCATTATCACTGAGTACTTACATTTTGCTCTACACAACGTGGTCTAATGAGGAATAAAAGAAATTATTGTTAATAACAGTTACAGGTAGTTTTACCTTGTTGATTGCAGACGATTCTTTCCTACAGGTACAGGTTTTAATGATAAAATCACGGATTATCAGCAAAATTTACCTTTTAAACAAATGATTGCAAGAATGGTTGCAACAACTAAGAACAGGATTAACAGAACTGTTGCTACTACAGTGCTTGCAATGATGTAAACTGTTGCTTGCTCACAAGTTAGCACACAATGAGAACAGCTTACAAACAGTTGAGGTAGCTTCAGTTTCAGTTGTAGCTTTAACTGTGCAAAAAAATTTACTTCTGATTAGAAAATAGAATTACAATATTGGTGTTTGCCTATTCGCTTGAACTTTATTCAGAGGCATGAAGGAGTTAATATTAATTTTATTTGTACAAGTGAAAAGAATCATCACATCATGTGGTAGCATGCATACTTGCTATGAGAAAGTGAACACAAGTTAATCAACCACTAAGAAAAATGCCCATAGACAGACATGTATACTCACATCACAATACATATCATTTTAGTGCTAGGTACACTGATGGTGATGCTATACAATTAATAATTCGTAACTGTAATTTGTAATTCGTAGCTGCATGGCAACTTACGTGTAGGCAACACTGAAATCAAATCAACACACAGTGTTTGTTCAACTCAGCTGGTTTTAAGATAGACAATCAACAGTACAATTCTACAAAAATGGTAATGCTAATCGTTTTATCAAATAATTAATTTTATTATTGTTTCTGTGTTAATATAGAATTTCCGTTGTCAGCAATACAAATGTAGTCAAATAAAGATTGAATATTTGTAACTGTATAAACTGGATCTGATGTCACAGTTACATTGTCTTGTGGAGTGGTCAATAAAGTGACCGGGGTATAACCTAAGTCCTCAAACCTACGACAAATCAAATGATTAGTAGCTAAAACTAATTTCCTTCGACAGTAATAGGCTCCAGAACTATGAACGTGGTGCACCAACTCTGATAAACAGGCTCGTGTTGACTCTACACATACCTCTTCAACAAATCAATACACTGTGTTTGTTCAGCTCTGCTGGTTTTAAGATAGACAATCAACAGTACAATTCTAACTGTGAGCAATTTTTAAGCTCAGTACATAACTACTATCTCGTTAAACATGGAAATTAATACATAATAATGCATGGAAATTGAAATCTGATCACAACTCCTATTATTATTCTCCTATTCTCTTATTACTATAAAGCTCTTGTGCAATAGCTTGACACTGTCAGTTTGTTAAATGAACTGCACCATAGTCAAACCAAAGTTAGAGTACATAAAAATGATAGTGTTAATCGTTTTATCAAATAATTATTATTGTTTCTGTGCTACAGCAAAAGCTACCACGATTCCACTAGTAACAATATTATTGTTCTTGTTTAAGTTCTGGATATATTCTGTGCCTGTATTTGTATGTTGTACAAAATCCCCAAAGCATGATCTATGTACAAGAAATTAAAAGATTTCTATCGAAATCAAAAGGATGTAGTGATGAAGAAATCTACCACTGGTTCACAATGTAAACCAACAAGGAACAAGCATAGAATGGTAACACGATTGACTTGCTAACAGACCATAGATCCCTACATCAGTGGCTGCTGTGGCCAGACTATAGCTAGTTAAGCTATTTACTGTTGGCTGACACTTTCAATAGAATTCAGCTTGTGACAAAATATTGATCTCATGTACAGCCACTGATGTAGGGATCTATGGTCTGTTAGCAAGTCAATCGTGTTACCATTCTATGCTTGTTCCTTGTTGGTTTACATTGTGAACCAGTGGTAGATTTCTTCATCACTACATCCTTTTGATTTCGATAGAAATCTTTTTAATTTCTTGTTTGTGTCCTTTTTTTCTTTTTAGTGAAGTGCAGTTCAATATCATGCATGTACGGAGAAGTCTTTGTTTCCACCATTAGTTTAGTATTCCTGTTGTTGATGGCTTTTCTTAAATTTGTAGCTAAAATTGTTAAGCTGTACGTATCGGGTCTGCCTAGTCGCCTACGCATGCATGCAGTGCATACGAGCCCCGCCCACACTTGTTGTAGACCTACGCAGCGGTTATAATTATCTGGCAAGTGCAGAATGGCGATCCTACACGAGCTTAACGTTCTTCGAAGACTCCAGACAAATGCCGGGTGTGCACACGGCGCAGCGATACTTTAGCTGCTTGGTCACGTGCGCTACCCATTGCTTGGTCACGTGCGTATTGCGCAATCACAATAATGGCGTCTAACACTAAGCTGACAATGGATCACGATCGAGAAATCGCGGAACTTAGATCGCCGTTACGCTAAAAACAAAGCTCAAAAGGCACATGCCAGGAGAATTTCACGACTGTTCATGGATGTTTTGGTCTCGGCACTGCTCGCGTAAAGGCGCTAGGCGAGTGGAAGAAAGAAAACGAAGATGACGAAACTCGATTTTCACCGTTTCCAGGTTCGTCACTTTAGTAACAATTTCGAGCAATCTCCTTGCTACTTTAAGATGGGGCAACGCCAGAGAGCAGATCTAAGTGTCTAAAGACGTATAAAATTCAACACCAGGCGAAAAATCAGCATTTGAACGCTAATACATTGTATGTAGCCGCCATCTTGTTTTCTCGTTCATCCCTACATAGGGAGACACTACCGTGTCTCCCTAATAGACAGGAACAGCATAAACATGGTCTGCTTTTACTGCCACATATGCAACATTGTCCTCTATTGCAATGGACTGGTTGCGAGGAGCAGATACTAAGGAATAGGCAACATCGTCCTTCAGTTCAATAGACTGAGGAACACCTCCTCTCAGTACTTCATAGCACTCATTCTCTACTGAATGAGGTTCACCTATTATAAAGTAAAAATGTTGTGATTGTAAAAGAAGAAATTGATACATGACTTGCTAATAACATACACAAATTTGTTGTTCTTCCCAAACATGATGTTACAGTAGACCCTCGCTAATCCGAACACCTTGGTACCCAGCTAACAGAAAAACTGTTCAGATAGTGAATTCGTTCGGACTAGCAAAAACATGTAGATGATACAGATAGCTAACAATGCTAATTATATTCATGTACATGTAATGAGATTCACAAGCCTATAATGATATTCACAATCAAATTTCCCCGTTCGGACTAGCGAGGGTACGGATTAAGGATTAGTGAGGGTCTACTGTATTGTGTTTTTGTTATAATAATGTTTTCATTCTCTCTACTATAAACACCACTATGAGCAATGATGCAGCAACTGAGTGTATTTAACAGCTATTGCAGTTGGTTACCATACTAAGCTACACAATATGCTATACATACTTCATGTACTAATAGTGTTGACATAAATAGCCACAAACTCTATTAGCACATAAATAGCTACAACACAACACACACAACACAGCAGAGCTGAACTAAGCTTAATGCACAAACTTGGTTTTATATTAGTAAAGATCCACACTATAGACAGGGAATAAGGCTAACACAGAATCATATTCATATCGAAGCTCCAATTCAAAAGCTAAGCAAGGACGCGGGGCTCTAAAATCACGAAATTATCGGAAATGACGTCACTGCTCTTAAGCATAATAAATTTTGTAGAATTAAAAAAGCTGTTACATAAACAGTGTTTGCAAAATAAAAATTAATTTTCAATAAAATCTAATTCCCTGTCAGTTAGCTGAATGAACTGTAGAATAAACTACTCTGTCAATGCTGGGAGGAGCCATTGGTGCATTTGGTGGGTGGAATCCTACTTGAGCATACACCAATTCCTTGGGTCTCTGACGGCATGGCTGCTCAACCTGAAACCATAAATAATAATGCTAAAAATAAACTATTATGTATAAACACCTGATTTGAAGAAAAATCGTAAAGACATTCCGCCTTATCAGTTTCAACGGTTGCATGCACCTGCAGAAATAATGTCAATGGCGGAAGCAAAATAATCTAAGGTGCATTAATAACAAACATTATTCTGCTGCAGTGGCGTTGAATCGTATAGCTGATTTCCAAGCACCAATTCCTGAAGTGACGTATAATTTTAATACTTCATTATCACTGAGTACTTACTTTTTGCTCTACCGTGACACAACTTGTTCTAATGAGGAATAAAATAAATTGTTGAATGATTTTTAAAAACAATTATAGTTTTTTACCTGGTTGATTGCAGGCGATTCTTTCCTACACGCACAGGTTTTAATGATAAAATCGCGTATATCAGCAAAATATTTACCTTTTAAGCAAATGATTGCGGCTAGAATGGTTCCAACAACTAAGAACAGGATTACCAGAACTGTTGCTACGACATTGCCTGCAATGATGTAAACTGTTACATCCTGTGATTGATTTGATGGTTCAACTGATGCTGAAAGTTCTGCTGCTATACCCACAAGATCAATCACCACAAGTTAGCACACAATGAGAACAGCTTACAAACAGTTGAGGTAGCTGCAGCTTCAGTAGTAGTTTTATCTGTGTGAAATAATTATAAGTAAAAACTAGAAAATAGATTTGCGGTCTTAGCCCATTCACTTGAACTTTATTCAGAGGCATGAAGGAGTTAACGTTTATGTGTACAAAAGAAAAGAATCATCACATCATGTGGGAGCATGCATACTTGCTACGAGAGAGTAAACAGAGGTCAATCAGCCACTAAGAAAAATGCCCATAGACAGACATGTATATAGACAGTATGTTTGCTCACATCACAATGCATATTGTATTAGAGCAAACATACTATATACGACCCATGAAGTATTGTATCGAACAGCACTATCAAAATGCCATAAGGAATTGTACGTTGCAGCCAAGTGTCACCTTTAGAGTACGGCTTCAATGAAAACATTAATTTACAAAAGGTTATACAGAACGTAGTCAATAATTCTATATGACTCACATTGCACATTAATGGTGACTGCAGCGCTCCTGGTGACAATGTAGCGTGGAGCACTTCCAGATCCAATAGAATGCTCAAGTGTGCAATTGTATACACCAGACTGACTCCTCATTATGTTAGTGTATGAATATATCACATTGTCAGTTGAAGTAGCTAGTGTAGTGGAACCAAAGGTCCATCTGGCATCAATACCATCAACAGTACCAGGACTGGGATTGCAGGAGAGAGAACCATTGGTTCCTTCTACTACATTGAGTATGCCGTTGGGATTAAGTACTGGATCACCAAACACTAAATAGAGAACATTAGACAGTGAGTGATACAAAAATCATGGTAGGTAGGTGAACTTACCTAACTCACTAAAACGAATGTCTTCTTCAAGTTGGGCAGTACAGACAATAATAGTATCCCCAGTATTACTCAATACATCTCGAGGAACAGGTATCATCAGTGTATACTGTGTTTCACTCCCACTAGGTGGTAGTATTGTTACACCAGAGGTTGAGTTAGTGAGTGGTACTGGACTGACGCCTGAGCCAGCTACCAAGATGGTAAAAGTGCTCCTTTTACATCTGATGCAGGTAGAAATGTCATAGATAATAGCACGGTCCTGATCAAAACCACCTCCTTCAAAATCAATGTTTTGCTGACACTGGGAGTCACCTGTAGCGTGCAGGAAAATATGATCACGACAGCATAGAAGATAAAGCATACCTTGAACGATGACTAACACGAGAACGACTAGCGAGGCAATTACCATGTTGTCAAGGATGAGTTACTGTCCTTCTCTATGCTGTCACACAAAGCTAGAACCGGAGCCAGCAGCAACACAGACAGTCTTCAGTCTTTGTTATGAGATAATCATAGTGTTGATGGATAGACCCACGAGTTCGGAATGCCAAGTTAGCGTGTGCTGTAAGAGGGAGGGGCTCAGAACGACGTCATCATTCTCTACTGACTCAAAAAGCTTAGTGCAAATTCGTGTTCGTACCATGTTTTCTTTGCTGTATCAGTGTGTGCAAGGGATGTGATGGGAGCCAATGTAGCTGTAGCTGACTTTAGATGCAGTAAAGGTTGCTGTGAAATGACTAATAACAAGAAATGTAGTAAGTAGATAGACCTACAATTGTTCTTCTCCAGCAAACTGTTGGTGTGGTCCAAGCTTGTTCTAGCTGTGATGACAACTCCTGCTGTCAGTGCACCTGCATTGGTTGTGATAGAGCCAGTTCAATGTTGATGTGACAAGGACAAGTGCACTGATTGCTGCACCGTGCAAAAATTGCCCGAACCTTTACTGAGATGAACTTTATTGTAACACATTATCATCCTGTTAAAATAATTTTATGTGGTTAGATATGTCATGTAGAAGAGACCCAGTTCAACAAGTCAAGGAGACTAACTCTGGGCTTGCATGTAAAAGTCAGATACACTGTCCTGATACTTTAACAGCTACGTGCATGACCGTAATGATTTTCCATGCAATGCTGACTTGAGCAACTTATTACTACTATACTGTCCTCTCTCACCCTCTACTCATAAGTAGCTGTAAAGGATCATAGATATTTTAGACTACGTGAAAGAATTCACGATTGACTAAACACCGCTTGCACACACCTTTTAAAACGGGATTGATAGTCAGTTTTATGAAGAAAATCTAGTGTTGTTAGGGTTTAATTTTAATTAAAGTTATTGTTAAAGTAATAACACTGTCTAGTTACAGTTATAATTTTTTAATAAGAAAATTCAGCACATTAATTTTAGTTTCAGTTATTGTGAATTATTGTTATTTTTATTAGCGTGTCAACTGTTCATGATTAAGTTCAAAGAGCCGTCAAACTTGCTCACAGATCTCCACTTAGTGCGAGAACCTCGAAGAGATGCACAGACGATAGCAAATGAAATCCTTGTCCGCACCCAGTTGATGATTGAACTATAGTTGGAGTTCCACTTCTAGGATACATGTAACTCGTCAGCGAGGTGTTGAATGAATTTGGTTGCTTCTTTGCCCAACATTCCATCAACCGAGACACACAATGGAGTGAATAACGCTCTTCTATCTTCACAAGCTTGGCCATATTCCACTTTTTTCTCTTTCAGTCGAAGACAACACATCAGAGGGGGATCGGTGTATGTAAGATTGGGCGTCAGTATCAGTAATGAATTATTATTAAAACACTAAGATAAGGTTTTTTTATTACAGCAATACAACTAATGACATTGAAAAGATGTTGTGTTTCACATGATTTGCTTTCGCCATTTTAAATGTTGGTCCAAATATAATTTTAGTTGTAAATTGTACAAATTCAATCTGATAATAATTATTAGTTTTAGTTTGTTATTGTTAGCAATAATGATTTGACCCTTACTAGCTCCTCTGCCATATTGGGTAAGAAACAGGCAGCTACAGACCAACTGAAGTTCAGCTCTCACAACACCACTACTAACGGGAAAAAAACATCAACAGTGAACTGTGAACAAACAGTTGACTTGCAGTAGAGAGACTTCTGGTGAACAGCCATGAATGGTTGGCACTGCTAATATTGCAGCTGCTGAAATGTTACGGAACCCATACTGCTAGCTACTAAATGTACCCAAGATACCTACCCCACACCAGGAAATGTATATTGTAGAGATTAAGGGTACAACCTAAATCAATCTCCAGATTGGATCAGTCCTTGGTGACCTCACATTGACATAATTATTGGATGAGCTCTCTTGTGCAGACAAAAAAATCTTGCAACACCAGGTAGTGCGTATAGCTACTAGTGTACAAAGAATGTCAAATCAAAATAAGAAAAAAGATAAAAGATCAACCTAAGCAGCAAATGCATCTTATGAACTGCTACCTAAATACAGTACGAAAATATCAACAACAATAAACTATGAATGAATAAAAAACACTCTAAGGTGTCAGGTTCACTTTCAAACTCTATGAATTTCACCAATTATTATGAGAACTTTTGTTCATTCCTTTCAACACTGTTTCATCCTTTTTCTTTTCTTCTGTTACACAAGAAACTGCAGAAAAGGCGCCAACACCAAGACAGCAACAAATCAGTACAGGAACCAGGATGCTGATAACAACAGCTATAATGATCACTATAGTGACAATACCAACAATGAGACCAGTTGAAAGACCTGAAAAAAAGCAACCATAACAGTTATTCCAGCCTATTCTAAAAATTTACTTTATCCCTAATACTCTCAACCTACCCACCACATAATAATATACCACACATGTGTATGCATTGAGGCTGTCCCCACCCACTGAAGGAAAAATGTATGAGGCTGGCAGGTCAGGTAATAATACTTTCTTCGATCAGGACTCTGCAGCTGGATAATATACACACCTTACCGTCCCAGCTCAAAAATGGTGATTAAACCACCAACAAAGCATAAAAGTGAGATTGAAAACTGCAGAAAATACTTGTCTGAATGCCGTGAGTCAGTGGAAAGTGCATGTGCAATTGTGACACAGACTGACTCCTCCAGTAAAGAGGAGCCTTAATTGTGTCTAAAATGGGAGTGTACATAATAAACTATACCTTGACCAAATGCGACACCATTATCTGTACTAGTTGGTGATGGTGACGATGACGGTAATGATGATGTACCAAGAGATGCAGTTGCTACAGAAAGACTCTATAAAGTTCTATACTGATTCTGAAGACATGTAACTTACTTGTAGGTCTAGGCAACACTGAAATCCTGAATGTAAGAATACGTACAGAATTTCCGTTGTCAGCAATACAAATGTAGTCAAATGAAGATTGAATATTTGTAACTGTATAAACTGGATTTGATGTCACAGTTACATTGCCTTGTGGAGTGGTCAATAAAATGGTCAGGTTGGGAGGAAAGCCAGGATCTATGACAGTGCAGTTGACTGCATAGTTATCACCACCATAAACACTCATCACTTGAGAGCTAGATGCAAACACTGGTGGACCTGAATTCATGCATGAATACAGAGTTTTTAATAATTATTATCAATTGATGTAAGAAACAGAAGATACAAAGCACTTAGCTATTAATAAACAAAGCACACTGTTATTAAACAAAGTGTCCATAGCATACATGTAATAAAGTACAGTTCAACTGGTAAAGCAGCATTCAACAACATAATAATTAATTTTATGCATAGAACTCCTCACATTGCACATTGATGGTGACTGATGCATGTCTAGTGACAATGTAGCGTGGAGCACTTCCAGATCCAATAGAATGTGTAAATGAACAATTATATTCACCAGACTCATTCCTCATTATGTTAGTGTATGAATATATCACATTGTCAGTTGAAGTAGCTAGTGTAGTGGAACCAAAGGTCCATCTGGCGTCAATACCGTTAATATTAGTATCACTGCTGGGGTCGCAGGATAGAGAACCATTAGTTCCTTCTACTACATTGATTGTGCTGCTGGGGGTTAGTACTGGGTTACCAAACCCTAAATTTAAAATAGATAACATCGGACAGTGAGTGATACAAGAAATCATGGTAGACAGGTACACTTACCTAACTCACTAAAACGAATGTCTTCTTGATTCGCATCTGTAGTACAACCAATAATAGTATCTGCAGTATTGCTCAATACATCTCGAGGAACAGGTATCATCAGTGTATACTGTGTCTCACTCCCACTAGGTGGTAGTATTGTTACACCAGAGGAGTTAGTGAGTGGTGCTGGACTGACGCCCGAGCCAGCTACCAAGATGGTAAAAGTGTTCTCAGCACATCGGAGGCAGGTAGAAATATCATAGATAATAGCATGGTCCTGATCAAAACCACCTCCAGGAAAATCAAAGTTCTGCTGACACTGGCAGTCACCTGTAGCGTGAAAAGAATGAACACGACAGCATAGCAGATAAAGCATACCTTGAAATATGGATAACACGAGGACGACTAGCGAGGTCAATAGTCCACGTGCCATGTTTTCAGGGATGAGTGAATGTACTAGAATCGGAGCTAGCAGCAACACGGACACTCTCCAGTGAGATAATCATAGCATTGATGTTCTGTAGTGATAGATGCACGAGTTCCCTTTTCATCAAGTTAGTAAAGGGCGGGGCTCAGAACGATGTCATTATGCGTCAGTGTTCATCAGGGAGTTTACCTTTACCTCAGATAATTGGATCATACTGCAAGTGTGTGCTGAGGGATGCTGCACCTGTGTGTGCAGGGGATGTGGTGGGAGCCACAAAGGAGCATGTAGATACATCCACGTCTTATGTGGGTGTGACTCGCTAATTGTGCTGATAATAATTCTGATTAAAATGTTATGGATATTGTGATAAAAATTTTACATAACATGATCAATAATGACAGTGATTTAAGCCAAACATTGCGCTAGCCCTGGCTGTCGCTGTGATTCGTCTTTCCTCTTCATCTCCTTCCATACTACATAATGGTGTCTGAAGGTCACCATTAAACCATCACGGGACTTTTCAAGACTCTGTAATTCCTCTTTCATCTTAGGTGAGACAGTGACTCTTTCCAACCTGCATGCGGCATCATGCACTGGCATAATTTATGTCGTCGACACAAATCAATCATACTAACCACACTTTAGTCAAGCTCTGATTATTCTTGATCCCATCAATCAGAAACTCAGCTCCTTCATCTTTGATTGGGTTGCAACCCATCCTATCATAATTACGTACAAAATTAATTTCGTATTATAATATTATACGTGTACTCACTGAATTCCAGTTAATTTATCAGTCCTCTTCAAAAATGAGCACAGTCTTTTCATTCCTCTTGGCTTGATTTCACATCCAAGTACCCTTTACAAGCAAAAACGCATTAATGCATGCGTTATGATGTTAGTATCCTTACCCAAGTGCCTGCAGAGTACTATTGGATTCTTCCATTGCATCTAATACAGTGATAAAACCTTCATCACCAATTGGGTTCTTGGACAAACTATAATTATAATGTGAACAACAAGGCGGTCATTGAATTCACAATCATTGCTTACTCAAGTAGGGCAAGGTACTTTGCTTCTTTAATGAGGCTACCAATATCCTTACAATCACTAGGTCCCAAACTATTGTGGTCAATCCTGTAGAGGTATAATTCAATACACATGCATGCAATTATTAGCATGTTGTGACCTTAACTTCTTCAGTGCTTTATTGTGTTTCAGATAAAATGCTAATAACTGCACACCAACAGCAGTCATATCAACATCTTGGAGGCTGCATAAAATAATGTACATAATAATAATGCATAATAACTCTCTGATTACTTCAATTCAGTGAGAGTGACATTTTTAGCCAAAGCTACTGCAATATGGCTCACTCCATTGTCACCAATCTTTTCAAAACTAACACTGTATTATAAGCATTAATTTTCACATGGCATGAATACATTGTAGTTGACCTCAATGAAGTTATACTTTGGTTATTTGCAAGCATTTTTCCTAAACTTGCAGCTCCATTCGACGTGAGTCCACAGCGTGAAAAGCTGAAGGATGAAAACAGCATGCAGTGTGGCTAGTAGACTTACATGTAAAATTAATAACTCACTGAAGATCAGTCATGTGCATGTTGTCTCTAAGATGTGAAGCTAGTTCAGCAGCACCTTCATCACCAAACGAGTAGTTGGCAGCAACACTGCAACATGCACACAGACATACATTGTGCGGCTATAATTATTTTGACTCACTCAAGTGCTTCAATCACTATTGATCCATTTAGAAACTCTCCCAAGCGCTTGACAGCTTCTCCCTTCAGGTCATTCAATGCCAGGCTAAGCAGAAAAAATACATTTTTAAACACCACTGAGACAGTTGCACTCACTCAAGGAATGTGATTCTCAGTTGATAGTCCTCAGCATTACTGCTGTGTTCAGCATATGTTTGCTCCAGGTGTCCTTGGAGGGTCTGCAGCCCTTCTGCTCCAATGCGGCAGTTTCGGAATATTAGCTCCCAATCTCCACCAGCAGACACGACAGTATAAGCAGCACAGAGACAGTCAGTAGTTTTGAGGGTCAGGTTAGAGAAGTCGAGTTTGTAGTTAAGCTTGTTAGCAGCTACAGCTGAACACACTTCTTGAGAGTGAGCCTCAAAGAGACAGTTCAAGATGAATAGAAGATCCTTGCCATCTTTCTTATTAGTGCAGCAAGCAATTGAGTCTAGCAATCCATTGTGCTGTAGTCTAGTGATTCCAGCTAGAAACTTCCATGTGTTATAGAACTGGCGATCCTTGCGATGTGCTAGAAGCAACTGCCTTTGTTCCTCTTCTGACAATTGTGCTATTCTCTGAGCAGCAAGGAACTCTTGGCCACTGAGATGGTAAAACTGGTACAGCATCTCACAGGGGCTCACTCGTTGGCCACAGACAGGCTCCTTATAGCTGTGTATTGCTAACAGTAGCCCTAGACCGTCAAATCCAGCTTGTGGGTTAAGACCTACTTTAATCAGATGCTCTGCTTTGAAGACAAATCTTTTCTCCTTAAGCCCACTGAGGGCAAGTTCACGAAGAGGGGCTAATACTGACTCGCATGCAGGTAAAGATAATATCTCTTGTTTACTTAATGACTGTAGCTGCTCTCTGTCAGTATTAGGATTGCTTCTCACTATGTTGCTTAGTAGTCTTTGGCAAAGACATTCTGTGTACAGCTCAGTGAGTGTCTCAGGAAGAGCACTATCAGTTTTCCCAAAGACACCACAAATAATAGTGAGTGTTAAAGGGATGTGAGCCAAGGCTTTCATTTGAGGATTCTTGTTAAAAAACTTGAGAATCTTGCTAGCAGGCTGGTTCGTATCATCTGATTCAGCATTAAAGTACTGACAGACAAATCTTGTGATCTGTTGTTGTTCAAACCCAAGCACCTCAACTCGTCTATCAACAAGATTGCACAGCTCACTTGCTAGAGTGGGACGAGAGGTGATAATTACTGATGCCATAGAGAGCTTCATTCCATCGACAATATCTCGGAAAAGAGTGAACTCCTTCCTCATTTCAGGAGGTAGCTCATCCCATCCCTCCAGGATGATCAGTACCTTTTCTCCTCCAGACCCCTCTATCTTATCAGCACACTGCTCTCCACACGAGTACATCTCTAGCAAGCTCTTAACCTTCAGACTCTTGGCATCTTCAGATGAAAATCGGCGCAGAGGAATAAGCAAAACAAGATCGTACTCTCTCAAAAGCTTATTTTCAGCCCATAGTCGACAAAGATGAAAAGCAAGCATTGTTTTACCAATCCCTGGAGCTCCTTCGACTAGCACTTTCCTTCCTCTTAACTTCTTCTCTTTATACTTCAAAATATCCTCAATTTCGAGTTTTGTCTTAGACAGCATAATATCATCAATATTTCCATGCAATGTTTGGCGGAGAAATTCATCATTTTCTACCTTTTTAGCATTTATTCTCTCTTTCTTGATTAGAGCCAAACGAATGAATTCAACAGGATCCATCTGTTGACTAATAACTTGATTATAAGCATTTTGCCCACGCAAGTAATAATTCTCAAGATTCTTCCTCAGAGCTTCTACCACATCAGTTCTCTTATCAGCTGGTGGTGATAAGGCCACACCTATACGGATCATTATAAACCAAGTAATAAAAACATTTTAATAAAAAGGAAAGAGATTTAGGGTTGGTATATGTGTCGAAAAAGTATGGAAACAAGATTGTGAAAAGTAAACAAGATTTGAAATAAAAAGGATTGTAACAAAAGCAGTGTAATGCTACCTCCCTATTAAATTAACCACAACTATTGAAAGCAGTTAATTTAGGGAGGTGGCATTACACTGCTATTGTTACAATCCTTTACAAGAAATTAAAAGGATTTCTATCGAAATCAAAAGGATGTAGTGATGAAGAAATCTACCACTGGTTCACAATGTAAAGCAACAAGGAACAAGCATAGAATGGTAACACGATTGACTTGCTAACAGACCATAGATCCCTACATCAGTGGCTGCTGTGGCCAGACTATAGCTAGTTAAGCTATTTACTGTTGACTGACACTTTGAATAGAATTCAGCTTGTGACAAAATATTGATCTTATGTACAGCCACTGATGTAGGGATCTATGGTCTGTTAGCAAGTCAATCGTGTTACCATTCTATGCTTGTTCCTTGTTGGTTTACATTGTGAACCAGTGGTAGATTTCTTCATCACTACATCCTTTTGATTTCGATAGAAATCCTTTTAATTTCTTGTTTGTGTCCTTTTTTCTTTTTAGTGAAGTGCAGTTCAATATCATGCATGTACAGAGAAGTCTTTGTTTCCACCATTAGTTTAGTATTCCTGTTGTTGATGGCTTTTTTTAACTTGTAGCTAAAATTGTTAGGCTGTACGTATCAGGTCTGCCTATTCGCCTATGCATGCATGCAGTGCATACGAGCCCCGCCCACACTTGTTTGTAGACCTATACGGCGGTTTTAATTATCTGGCAAGTGCAGAATGGCGATCCTACACGAGCTTACCGTTCTTCGAAGACTCCAGACAAATGCCGGGTGTGTGTTCTCCGATCCACACGGCGCAGCGATACTTTAGCTGCTTGGTCACGTGCGCTACCCATTGCTTGGTCACGTGCGTATTGCGCAATCACAATAATGGCGTCTAACACTAAGCTGACAATGGATCACGATCGAGAAATCGTGGAACTTAGATCGCCGTTACGCTAAAAACAAAGCTCAAAAGGCACATGCCAGGAGAATTTCACGACTGTTCGTGGATGTTTTGGTCTCGGCACTGCTCGCGTAAAGGCGCTAGGCGAGTGGAAGAAAGAAAGAAGAAAGAAGAAAACGAAGATGACGAAACTCGATTTTCACCGTTTCCAGGTTCGTCACTTTAGTAACAATTTCGAGCAATCTCCTTGCTACTGTAAGATGGGGCAACGCCAGAGAGCAGATCTAAGTGTCTAAAGACGTATAAAATTCAACACCAGGCGAAATATCAGCGTTTGAACGCTAATACATTGTATGTAGCCGCCATCTTGTTTTCTCGTTCATCCCTACATAGGGAGTCACTACCGTGCCTCCCTAATATCATTTGTACAGTTTTGGTTTTCATGGCGTTATCAATTGAAGGAGTTTAGTAAAGATTATTACGTGGTTGCTGTTGACTGGATGAGTTTACACCAAACCGATGAAAACGCATAGGTAAAACGAATACTCTGAAAACGTAGACCAAAGTGGAGACTTCCACTGGCAAAACGGCGTCGTGTAAACAGCCAAAACGCTACAGCTGAATACGCATACATTTTCCCGTTTTTGGACTGATAGTCTACGTGTAAACGCCGCCTATAACCAATTTAGCAATGCCATGATTGCCATCACTAAATCCAAACTTTCCTCTTGAAAAATATACGTCCTAGCTGTTTCAAGGTGGCGGGTAGGCCACTTTCATTACTTTAAAAGTAGCCCAGCAATGGATAATTATGCTCACGTCCTCCAGTGTGCTATCTGTTTGCCTATCGATGGGCATTGATTATAGCAAGTTTAGCCTCGCAGTGCTATCCATCATGGAGCTGTGAAATCATCCGTTGAAAATAATAGTTTCTTTTGCGTACGAAGCTAAAACTGCTCAAGCAAATTCATCTGCCATCTTTGGGAAAAGCTACATATAGATATCACAAAGTGCTGCTCGCACGCGATACTACAGCTATGTTCATTGAGCTAGTTAATTGGAAGCAAAATGTCAACAAAAAGCTGTAATATCTCTTGGCGATATTGATACGTAGCTAGCTTTTTCCATAGATGGCAGATGAACTTATTTAAGCAGTTTTATAGCTTCGTACGTATCACACAGCTAAAGACAAAATTACAAAATTAATCGTGCTCGGTCGAGTCACAGCTCAACGATGGCTACCACAGCGTTTAAAACTTGCATTGATCATAGGCAAACTAATTGCATACTGGAACACAATCTGCACAAATACCCATTGCGAGAAAAAAAACTTTTTGCAAAGTTATTATTTGTTAGCATACCCACCACCTTAAACTAAGAAGCAGTAACCAATGAGATTTTTTTTCATATTGACACATTATTAACCATCAGCACATGCATGACTACAAAATGCATTAGGTGGCTCTGCATAATTGCCAAGCGCCTTAGCGTGAGACATTTGATCATGCAGTACAGTCTCGAATTTGTATGCTTGTATGTATAATTACAATTATGTCACATTTTGAGCTATATGAAGAGAGTGATACTGAATATTGTATGCGAGACCATGAGGGCACCAAGACAATGGCATTACACGTTCTTTCATAACTCAACAAAATGGATGTCGATTAACTTACCATCTATGTTGCCATGTTAGCAGAAACTGTCTGATGCCTATAGCAAGAACCAGAGCTGATCCACTTATTGTTATTGCCGCATGGTGACAGTGATGCTACCGGCAGTAAGCAGAAAACCACTGCTGCGTGAATAATTATGTGCCCTATCCACAATCTGCTAGAGAGTATATTTTATATAGTTGACCTTCGAAGAGTATTGCATGCCAGTCTTCGGCCTACTATGAGCTCGTGAAGGATAGTGTTTTACTAAAAACCATAATAAAATGTGTTGTTCGAATACATCAAGACTATGATTCAAAAACAGTGAACCATAGATGACTGAACCTAGTAATATGTTTGCCACGGCAAGGAGTGTGCTTTAGTCCAGCTCTTGCATGCAGTGAGCTAAGGTGTGTCTAATTGTTACCAGAAATACATGCTGTAATAATAATTACTATCACTACTCATTGCTGTTATGCAAAGATAAACAAATAATGGATCCTGTACTCACTTTGCTGACTGCCAGTAGAAGCAGATGTGGACGGTAATAGCCGATACAGTTGATTATGACCAAGATGTGTTGTTTCTTCTCTTAGTGCTTGTAGAAACAACTGGTATTCTTCATCTCCTTTCTCTGCCATGAACTGAGTGAGTTGTCGGCAACGCTCCTGTGGTGCCAATACAACAGTCGTGTAGTCAGTGAGGATCGAGTTCTGTGCTAGAGTGAGGAGCTTGTGTTTGTTCAGTACAGGTACCAGTGTAGGCAGATAAACCAATCCGATAATTTTCTCTTGGAACTCCATGAATATACTTCCAACACCTACATACATACAGTACAACCATTTAAACTATGATGTGAATAATTCTCTTTGAAGTAATGAGGTTCCCAATTCCTATATACCATTAGTAATCATGTGGCTGCCATTTTGTTTGGGTCCACTTGTACAAGATGTACTATCTTAGACTGCACTATCACAACTATAATGAATACCAGCTTGTATGGTGATGGTATTCCAGGTGCCTTTCCAACTAAATACATGGTTTGATATTGGATCATGGCCAGTGGTGTAGCCATGCAGGACTTAATTACGGTTCGGTGGGACATAGAAATGGGCGCGCTTGCGCATACGCAAAATTTTTTCAAATCACGCCCATTTCCAGTGCGTTCGAGCGTTCGAGCCACGTTGTTGAACATAGTGGAGTCACAGATATTGTCAATCAGCCGATAAGATCAGTGTGCTACTGAAAAAGAAGTGGCTTGGCACTAGTACTGTATGCATCGTACTGCCCAAGAGGTGCCCAAAATGGTGGCCACCTCCTTGACTTGGTGGGGCCTGTGCCCACCTAGGCCCACCCGTAGATACTCCACTGATCATGGCTGTATGCATGGATCGAGTGTGTGGTTATCGTGGCTATAGACTGCAGATTGTGTATACTGCAATCGGCATGTCACAACTTCTCAGGTTCATGGTTAGCAAGAAATGTCATCAACATACAAGCTGGTATTCATTATAGTTGTGATAGTGCAGTCTAAGATAGAACAGGCAATGAATCTTGTACAAGTGCACCCAAACAAAATGGCGGCTGCATGCGTTACTATGTTAATTGTAGTAGATGACGTACTTTTGGAAAACCCCTATTAGGGATGCACGGTAGTGCGTCCCCATGTAGGGGTTTTGTAGGGATGGATGAAAACAAGATGGCGGCTACAACACAAAGTATTAGTGTTCAAACGCCGATATTTCACCTTTTGGTGAATTTTATCTGTCCAAAGACACTTAGATCTGCTCTCTAGCATTGTCCTATCTTTAAAGTAGCACAGAAATTGTTCTAATACATTGCTAAAAATTAATGATGAACCTGAAAACGGCGAAAATCTACTTTTGTCATCATCCTTTTCTTCTTTCTTCTTCTTTTGCAGTGCATGATCGAGCCTATAGTGCCTTTACGTGAGCAGTGCCCAGCACTGAACAGCTGTGAAATTCTCCTGGTTGGTGCCTCTTGAATTTAGTTTTTAGCAAAATGACGATATGAATTCAACGGTTTCATGAGCACGATCCCTTGTCAGCTTAAGACCATCTTGTGATTGCGTAATACGCACGTGACCATCCACATGGCGAGCGCATATTGCATTCTGGAGTTTTCGAAAATTTCTCAGGTATAAGATCACCACTAAGACTCTGTGCTTGCCAGCTACTACATTGTATAGCAGCGGTAGACTATAAAGTTTCTAAGCAAAAGTGGGTGGGGCTCATATACAGGGCCAGCATGCACTATGCATGCGTGGGTGAGCTAGTAGTAGCAGAGTTTCGTAAAAGTGGGCTACAAATTAAAAAAAAGCTATCAGCAACAGCAACAACTAAATTATTGGTGAAAACAAAAAGACTCAGCACATGAATCTTGAACTGCTTCAAAAAATTGAAAAGAAAAAGTACACAAACAAAAAAATAACAAGAGTTCAATGGAACACATACCCTGTGCGCTATGCAATGTTCAGTTGATGGGAATGCTACTCCTAGTGACTTCATTTAGTTCAGAGTTCAGTGAACATGCGTTTAATTGTTCGCTCAGTCTCACAATTGTGGCACACCCACATACCGGAATGTTCTAATCGGCGATGTTGCTAATACGAATACATGGCCATAGCACGCGACAGGAGACTATCTTCGCAGGCATCTTCAAAGAATAAATATTCAACAACCAAGCTGTTGAGAGCTATTTCATGACAATGTTCGATCAGTATGGCAGTAAACAGCCGCGTTTTTTGGACACACACACATACATACATACAGACATAGCCAAACGCTTAACCCTCCGGCGCAAACCCTCCAAACAAAGTTGGATTGCGATTATGAAAAGAAAACTGTTGCAATAATTATGCATGTATATTTATTACAGTGAATTTTCTGAGGGCTCACAGCATGTCTCACGCATTTTCTTTCACATACTACACTAATTTGGTTGAGATGCCTGTTTTGCCAATAGCTTTTGCATAGGGCAGCGTCCACAAAACATGAAATTTAATGAACAAAGCAATTTGGAAACAATAACAACACAGCAAAATTACAATGTTTATGGCAGTGGTTTACGGTAAGTGTTTTATCCCAAATACATTGTAATGTCTATATTATGTTCAATGAGGCTGCACTGTAATGTATGAGACAGTACCCAATAAGAGACTCGTGCACTCACTCTTGCTTTGCCGGTCATGAGAGATACTCTTCATAGTCTCTGTTACTGTAGCTACAATCAGTTGTATAATAATAATATAGGCATAATTAGAATGAATTATACCTTCTTGGGCATAGAAGTGTGTAAGAGATGAGATTGGTCTAGTTGCCGCACCAAACCTGTGATCTAATTGAACACAAATAATGAACTGTACACATACCTACACTATAGTTGTACTCTCACCAGACTGATCAGCTGCTACAGATTGGTCATTAGGCCATGGTGGCGAGGGGTCACACGATGGTACTTCATAATATTCTATTAAAAATAGTAAATTATCATCTCATGCATTTGCAAACCTGTGTAATCTGTCTTGGCTGGCTTCTTCAAACTATCTGCACACTCCTCTACATAAGCTCTCTTCCTCCCTGTGGATAAACAAATACACCACTATAAAAACAACACTTCACATTCAGATTACGCTGAGCAATTTCAACTTTCAATCAATACTAAGCAATGACTTCATCTCATCATGACTTACCACTTTGTGAAGATGCAGCACCACTGTATGAGAATGTGGTATTGTTGCACACAGAGGGTGTGCAAGTGATACCAAGTGTAGTGGAAGATATCTCACTATCCATTGCATCAGGAGATCTACTTCCCTGCTGGGTTAATGAAGATTGTGGATTTTCACTAGAGCATACGTCTACATCAGAGATAGTGCCTAGATCACTCTCAAGACTGACTGATGATACTCGAGGATTAAGAGATTGAAGAAGAGACGTATTCTCGAGAAAGAGTTGTAGTTCTTTAGAACGATTGCTAGAGAATTGCCAAACCGCGATGACAGAACCGATACGAGAGCCACAGAACCAGAAGAGATGTCTGGGGAGACTGAGATTGTTAGCAATGAACTCCTTCATTCTTCTCACATCTCTAACAGCGATCGAGAGAGAGGGATGGTGGGTCATCATGTAGAGAAACTCAGTGGAGGTTATAGTAGCTTGCATGAAGCGACATTCAGAGCAATTGATCTCAATGTTATCGATTCGTGACCAGTATGCCAGCACCTCATCATACAGATCCATCTGCTGTAGTGAGTTGTACAGAATATGAACTAACAGATCTACATCAAGGGCATGGCAGAGTTGTTGCTCTTTAAGATATTGAAAGATAGAGAGAAGACTAGAAAACTGAGGGAAATTTGCTGTGACTGAGTTGAGGAGAGGGTACAAGCTGAGCTTTATTGTTGAAGAAAGATTGGCTACTGTGACACCACGTTCAGTCAAACATCTGCAGATTATATTAATCAGCTGATCGTACTCTCTATGAATCTGAGCAGGCAGGACAGGAGCGGCTGAGGACTGTGGCAGATGCTGAGAGGTAGTGAAGGAGGACTGCATTGGATGCTGTGAGATAGAGGCGGGTTGTAGTACAGGAGGGAGTGGTTGAGGTGTTGGCTCATGCTGGCTCAGCCAGGGCCAGTGCTGTAGCATACTGTCGGCTAGTAGCCCGTGACCTACATGTGTCACTGCTGTTGTACGTAGGCAGCGATAGAAGCGGATCAGACCATCATTCCCTTTACTACAAATGTAGGTTGTAAGATCCATGCAGCGCTTCTGGGTTGTGTGATAGTCGTTGCTTAGGTGATTGTTCTGATCCAGAGTGAGAAGCCGCTCTGTGTTCATGGCTCGAATCAGTACCGGTAGATCAACATTGTCTACTACCTCCTGTTGTAGCTGGAGCAGTGCAGTACTATCGGTACCGGGGTCATTATAGGACATGATCACTAATCACTTTGCGCAGCTTTCTCGTAGCCGATTCAACATGCAACCACACCTCTCGACCACACCCGTAAGCTATGTGTTTACAAAAGTTGTGTAGGTGTGGTTTCACGAGTGTTCAAAATGGCCAGCTACTGCTTCTCTGAGAGATGGACGAGATGGATGTCCGTGTACGTCCAGATTTTAGACGTACACGGCATCCCCACACATGTCTACTATCGCCGCGCGAGATGTGGCAAAGGAGGTTGTCAGTGTGGTAAGTAGACTTGGCTCAAACTAAATGGATCAGATTGTTCTTCTCCAACAAACATCCAAGCTGTAAGTGTTCTACATGTAGCTCAGTAGCTGTGATGACAACTCAGTCCTGCTGTCAGTGCACCTGCATTGGTTGTATAACTACATTGCCCGGGCTTGGTGTGAGGTTGAATGGAGCAGGTATATCTTGTTGACCATGTTGGATCAGCCCTTGATGACCTCACAATGGCAGAATAATTATTATTGAATGAGTTCCGGGGCTCTTTTGCAGCTAAACAGGTCTGCAACACCAGCTTAGAGTTAGTGAATAGTGTATGAGCATCTGCTAGAGTGCCGGTAGTCTAAGATCCATGCATGCATAACTGTACTACTATACTATTCCATCTTAATACAGTACCAAACAAATAATTATTACATTGACAACAGTAAATTGATAATAAATAATACTGCTAGTATTAATAACACTGCAACTAGGTAACTTGTTCAGCGGGATACTTCATAATAATTTTTACTCCATTTCAATGTCATAATAATTTATTCTTTTCTTTTGTTAGACAAGTGAAATTGAAGCAAAGACACCATTGCCAAGACAGCAGCAGATCAGTACAGGAATCAGTATACTGATAATGCCGGCTATAAGGGTTACTATAACAACAATACCAACGATGAGACCAATTGAAAGACCTGTAAAACACAAACATCATTATAGTTATTCTAGAAAATTTGTTCACATACGATGCTAATTTGCATAAATATACCAGTCCTCACTTACACTACAACTGCGCATACATAGATGCTGGCCCTGCCTCACGGAAGGAAGAGGTGTCAAAATGCATGAGGCTGGTAGCTGCAAGATACACATCCACAGCTGGTAAAATAATCATGTGTGGTATTAATTTTTATTTCTGACCTGCCCCTCAAACATCGTAACGTGGTTAGACCACCTATATTAACCAGGCATAATGGTAGACAGCTGCAGGAAATGCAAGAGGGCACATGTCAAATCTGCATAATCCTCTAGTGAGAGAGCCTCATATCCCCTTATGTTGATCATTTAAATGGGAGTGTAGATCTATATATATCTGACGTGCTAAACACTGAATTCTATGGACTATACCTTGACCAGATGCATCACCATTATCTGTACTAGTTGGTGATGGTGATGTACCAAGAGATACAGTTGCTACACGTACAGGAAGATTTAATAAAGTTCTATACTAGACATGTAACTTACTTGTAGGTCTAGGCAACACTGAAATCCTGAATGAAAGTGTTGATATTGAATTTCCGTTGTCAGCAATACAAATGTAGTCAAATGAAGATTGAATATTTGTAACTGTATAAACTGGATCTGTTGTCACAGTTACATTGCCTTGTGGAGTGGTCAATAAAATGGTCAGGTTGGGAGGAAAGCCAGGATCTATGACAGTGCAGTTGACTGCATAGTTATCACCAGTATACACACTTATCACTTGAGAGCTAGATCCAAACACTGGTGGATCTGCAGACATACATGATTACGCAATGTTTATTATTATAATCAATAACTATTGATATCAGAGTAGCTTAGCAAGAGTATATGTACACACAGTGATTACTGTTAGTAAAACAATAAGGCACAATGTGTTAATAAAATTAATTGTATGTTGCATAATAATAAACAATCATACAATTTCAGCATGAACAGAAAACATGCATGGTTAGCAACATCTGTGACTAACGCAAAGTAATGCATTTTCTGCTACACACTAGAAGAATCCTGTGCTATTGTTATAATAGCCAAATAGCTTTGCCCACAAAAATTCAATTTATATTGTTTTAATACTCACATTGCACATTGATGGTGACTACGGCATGTCTATAGTGACTGTGTAGTATGGACCACGTCCAGATCCAATAGAATGCTCAAGTGTGCAATTGTATACACCAGACTCATTCCTCTTTATGTTTGTGTATGAATATATTGAAATCTCAGATGAAGTAGCTAGTGTAGTGGAACCAAAGGTCCATCTGGCATTAACACTAGTATCAGTATTGGTATCACGACTGCGAGAGCAGGAGAGAGAACCACTGGTTCCTTCTACAATATTGATTGTGCCATTGGGATTAAGTACAGGGTCATCAAATACTAAAACACAACGTCAGACAGTGACACTAATTATAGCAGGTAAGCTTACCTAACTCACTAAAACGAATGTCCTCTGACCCACAACCAATGACCGTATCCGCAGTATTACTCAATACATCTCGAGGAACAGGTATCATCAGTGTATACTGTGTCCCACGCACAACAGGTGGTATTATTGTTACACCAGGGTTTGAGTTAGTGAGTGGTGCTGGACTGACGCCTGAGCCAGCTACCAATATGGTAAAAGAGTTCTCTTCACATCGGAGACAGGTAGAAATGTCATAGATAATAGCATGGTCCTGATTAAAATTAGCCCCGGGGTATGCAAAGTTCTGCTGACACTGGCAGTCACCTATAGAAAATACACGAGTAGGAGCGCAACTGCACAGCAGATAGAACTTACCATGAGCTATGGCTAGCACGAGAATGACTAGCGCGGTTAGTACTCCACGTGTCATGGTGCAAGGAGTGATTGATAAACTGTCGCTATATCTTCAGTGGTAGTTGACCAAGACAGCAACCACACGGACACTCACAAGTCTGTGATTCATTAATGCTTCCATACTGATATATGCACGAGTTCCTTTTTGATAGGGATGATGCAAACGTCCATGTCAAGTAGCAACTGTAAAAGGCGGGGCTCGTTAAAATGACGTCATTGCTTGCAGAGCGCATCGCGCACACGGTAGAGCTGACTGTGCTCACTGTGTGCATGCTGCACCTCGGGTTAGCTGCAAAGCTCGTGTGCATACCATTCACATTACTGGGTATATAAAGACACAGGCCCAATCACCTCACAATTCACTGAGCGACATAACTAACCGAGCGGCAAGAAACAACTCTGAGTCCGGCCTAACACTTCTCTTTTCAAGATACCAAGTATAATGGCTGATCCTACTGCTGTTGTTACTACCACAGTCACTTGCAAGTGTGGTAAGTAAAGGAGCTAACATCACAGACTACCTTTACCAAGTCCATCATGTGCTTTACCACAGAGAATTGTTCCTGTGGTAGTTCAGACTGCAAGTGTGTTGGACAGCAGTGTGCTGAGGGATGCTGTACCTGTGTGTGCAGGAGATGTGATGGGAGCCAGTGTAGCTGTGGTGATGACTGTAGATGTGGCAAAGGTTGCTGTGAAACAGCTGTCTGCAAGAAATGCAGTAAGTGAGACCAGGGCTCAAACTGAATGGTTGTTTCAATCAAATTGTTCTTCTCCAGCAAACTGTCAGTGTGGCCCAAGCTGCAAGTGTTCTAGCTGTGATGACAACTCCTGCTGTCAGTGCACCTGCATTGGTTGTGATGGAGCCAGTTGCTCATGTGACAAGGACAAGTGCAAATGTGACATAGATTGCTGCAGAAGAATCGCCTGAACCTTTTACTAAGATGAACTTTCTTTATTGTAACACATTATGGTCATAACTAGAATCTACATGTACATGCAATTGACAATAATAATTATTGTTAAAAATTGAAAAAGTATTATGATAATTATTATGCTGCAAAAGAGTTTGAAAAGATGTCTGTTTAGAATACATGAAGTCGCAACAATGCATCTATGACTCAGACATGAATTACTGTAATCTGAATAGCTACAGCTGACCTTTTTAATATTCAAGGCTGACTCGAGCAAATCACATATTTCAATAGCCTCAGGTGCAAAAAATGCTGGGTTAACTTTGACCAAGAACTACGTTACACACAACTAGCGTGTAACTATCTTCCTGGGACATTAGTTCTACAGCAAGACACACAATAACAAAAGAAGGCTCTACCAGCCTAACAATTATAGTTAAAGCATAAGGTGAAACCAAAGGTCCATCTGGTATCAATACCATTCAATAGTAACAGTATCAGGACTGCGAGAGCATGCAGGTCATGAGAGAACCATTGGTTCCTTCAACCAATTGATCATACCACTGTGGGATTGAGTGTTAGAGGATCATGATAGTTGGTGATAACAATACTAGTTAAAGTAGCGTGACTCAAAGAACAGGCATCATAACGCCTGTATACTCTGGTAGTATTGTTACACCAGAGGTTAAGTTAGTGAGTGAGAATTGGGCTCTGAACCCTGCTGGGCAAGGTGCAAGCATAGATGGATGATAAAAGTGAGCGTAGGCTAGCCTGTTGATCAGTTGATGAGTTTTGCAATCAACCGCAACTTAATTATTCATGAGGTGACGTAGAATAGTGCTGTGTGCATTGCACACGGCTCACACATTACACGGCACTAGCTACTTGGCACTGTACTGCACTAAGTTGATACAAAGCTGTCGTGCGCATACCACGTGCAGTCGCTGGATATAAAGGGGACGAATCTAAGCGTTCAATCACTGTCGCAGAACACCAATCAAGAATTCAAGCAAGAAAGCCGAAGTTAACCATTCTTACCGTACGAAGATATCAAGAACTAGAGTTCTAATGAACACATACCCGTGCGCTGAGCTAGGAGCTAAACACCTGCATTACTGCAACAGACCTAGCCCATAGACAGCTCCAGAATAATAGATGATAGCATACATGCACTAACAATTGATTGGCACATCACAGAAGGCCTCAAGAAAGGCTGATACACCGTAGCTATAATAAGATTTTGCGCGCGCATCTCTGACGTACTGTACATGTGAGACTGAGTGAGGACATCGACATGGATAGGAGGTTGGGTGACACACCCACAATACCGTAAAGTGCTCTTACAAGGACACGTAGCTTTAGATAGCCATGAATTAGCCGCTCGAACAAGGCTTGCCAGCACAGAAAGCGTCTTCTTGTGACTATAAATTCAGTGAAGAAGCTGCAGAGAGAGTTTTTGTGGAGATTTTCGAGCGGTGAGACGTAAACAAGCGTGTTTTTTGTCCACACACAAACACACACACACACACACATACCGACGGACACAAACGCATAACCCTGGCGCATACTGCGCACGGGTAAGGACACAAACGCATAACCCTGGCGCATACTGCGCACGGGTAATAACCCTGGCGCATACTGCGCACGGGTAATAATGGCCGAGTCTACTGCTGCTATTATTACCACAGTCACTTGCACTTGTGGTAAGCAGAGGAGCACCTGTATCACAGAGCAGTCTGTTTAACCATCTTCTTTATCATCTCTTCACAGAGAATTGTTCCTGTGGTTCAGACTGCAAGTGTGTTGGACAGCAGTGTGCTGAGGGATGCTGTACCTGTGTGTGCAGGGGATGTGATGGGAGCCAGTGTAGCTGTGGTGATGACTGTAGATGTGGCAAAGGTTGCTGTGAAACAGCTGTCTGCAAGAAATGCAGTAAGTGAGACCAGAGCTCAAACTGACTGGTTGTTTCAATCAAATTGTTCTTCTCCAGCAAACTGTCAGTGTGGACCAAGTTGCAAGTGTTCTAGCTGTGATGACAACTCCTGCTGTCAGTGCACCTGCATTGGTTGTGATGGAGCCAGTTGCTCATGTGACAAGGACAAGTGCAAATGTGACAAAGATTGCTGCTCAAGAATCGCCTGAAATACTTTTATGATTGATAAACCTTATTATTATTCATAGCTGGTCTCTGTTATGTATGATGGACAAAATATAATTAAAATTATTGTGTCTACCTAAGTCCTCAAACCTACGACAAATAAATTAATGATTAGTAGCCAAACTCAACTAAGTGAAGTCTTTCGACAGTAAAAGGCTACATAACTACGAACGTGGGGCACTAACAAGCTCATGTTGACTCTACACATAACTACAGTTTCGTTAAGCATGGAAATTAATTGCGTGCAAATTCAAATCTTATTACAACTCCTATTATTATTCTCCTATTCTCTTATTACTATAAAGCTCTTGTGAAATAACTGGTCACTGTCTGTTTGATAAATAAACTGCAGTGTAGTCAAACCAAAATTAATTATTGAAGTGCACATAAAAATACATTACAATAAAGCTGCAATACAGGCTAAAATGTAACAACATGTAATTAAAATTTTATGCTTTGAGCCTTGACCACTAAATTACTGTAATAAAAAACACTGTTCACGTAAAATTAATTTTGAAATGGAGAAAGTTTTTTGGTAGGCTAGATATAATCATAAGATAGATCAGTTTTTTCTGTAGCTGTTCCATAAGCTACATTATCATTCACTGCAATGGACTGGCTATGAGGAGCTGACTGTGTCTGCAGTACTGAGGAATAGGCAGCATTGTCCTTCAGTTCAATAGACTGAGGAACACCTCCTCCCAGTACTCCACACTCATTCTCAACTGACGGGACTTCATCAGGTTCGCCTAAACAAACAAAATCAATGCTGTTTCGACTAGTCATGTTAGTATTATTATTAACAGTGCACTAATAAGGCCTGTACACATACGTGTTAAGTTGTTTTCATTCTTCACTGTATTCAACAATTGTAGCTATTATGTAATGTGTATTATTGTAGCGCTTATAACATGCACTCAAGGTAAGGACTCATTAAACCTATACTCTTCCTTACGCCATTTCTTTTTGCAAATCAAGACTGGCATTGCTGCTACTAGCACCACTAGTATCAGAATGACTGCTATCAGTCCAACAACAGCACCAACAAAGACACCAGTTGAGATATAACCTGAAGATCAGAAAGAAATTTAATTCAAGAACAGCAGATGTTGCTATATGATCTAACACTGACTGTTATTATACCTTCAAATCCTGTGAAGGAATATAAATCTGATTTTGAAGCACCACTTTCACCAAATGGATTACTAGCACTGACTGTAAACTGATATTGTCCTGATTGAGTGAAGGGAACAACAATCGTATAGCTCATTGGACCTGATGGGACACCAGTCTGTGTGTCTGATAATGCTAGTACAACACTGTTTTGTTCATTCATCACAAATGTGTTGAAGTACAGTAAAGTATGGCCAGCAGACACTCTCACTGTCACTATGAATAGTTGTATACCCACAGTAACATCAGTGATCATTGGTACTGATGGAACACCTGAGAACACACACACACAGAATGTGAAGTGATAATACAGTCTCACTGACTCACCTGATGTAGCCAATATGTAGTTGGTGGTTTGTCGTTCACTAATACCAAGCTCATTGGTAGCAGTGATAGTACAGGAGTAGTTCATTCCAGCAGTCACATACTCTGGTCCAGTTGGTACATATGTCATACGTACAGCACCAACATCATACCGGTTAACATCAAAGCCTGAGGTGATGTTGGTGGCTAGTCCACTACCACTACCCTCCTCCTCACTGTGACATGCCACTGCCACACTAGTGAGAGGTGCTCCACCTGTGTGATTGACACTCCAGGTTACCAAAAGCTTTCCATTAGTGCTCACAAGATTGGTCGCCAAAAATTCAGGAACTAGAGAATATTCAAGAATTGATTTTAAAAGAAATTTTCTCACCTCCTGCCATTGTCATGAAGGCTACTGTATTACTGGGTTGACTATGAGCAACACCTTGCTCCATACAGGACATGTCAAGCTGTGGAGATACAGCTCTGACACTGGCAGTGTAGCTGGTGTTGGGTTTCAGTCCAGTCACAGTGAAGGTGTTGGTGTAGGATGGATCAGTACTGATGGCATTGAATGATCTAGTAACATTAATGAATGGTGGACTCATTGATACAAGCTCCACTAGAAATGCATTGAATGCTGGTACTCCACTAGTGAGTGGGTTCTGCCAGCGAAGAATAATAGAGGTAGAACTATCATCAGTCAAATAGATAAGAGCAAGGTTTCTAGGAGTAGTGGGTAAACCTGAAAATGATCATGAGATAATACAGTAGTTATTACTCATAATAGTAATAATTTTTATTGACTGCCAATAGTAATGATAATTGCCAAGTTTGTATTATATTTTTGGTATAATGGGTACTTAGCACTAAGATGCAAAGTATACCAAATAATTATTATACCACATAGCAGGTGCCTTGCATCTTAGTGGAGTTAATTATGATGTAACCTCACCAATTTGTCAAATTTGACAAAATTTCTCCCAACAAAATTACCCACAACTTACTAATAACACTCAGTGTGAAGACATATGAACCAGATCCTAAGAAGTTGCTTGCTGTCACATTGTAAACACCTGCATCTCCAAGACTGACATTTGATATATTAAGTGAGGTTGCTGATACATCTCCTTGGTATGCTACACCATCTTTAGTCCAACCGAAGCTTTCTACAGCGGTTGTGCTTCTAAGTTTGAGAGCAGAGAAAGATTTTCACCCTCTCCAAGACAAGAACTGTTAAGACCATCAGTAAATTTAGGAGAAACTAAAATAATAGAAAAAGATGTAAGAGTTCATTACCTAAGAGTATGCAACCGTCAATATACCCCCTAGGACAGCGTTTGACATTTTCTACGTCACAAGTTTACACAACCCAGGCAACCTCAGTGATGATAGCATTACCACAGATATGAGGTTGCCTGGGTTGTGTAAACTTGTGACGTAGAAATTGTCAAACGCCGGGTATATTGACGGTTGCATACTCTTAGGTAATGAACTCTTGTTTAAGTATGTTTCCCATGGATATGCATGCAAATTTGTGTTATAGTTATAAGCAGATCTCGGTTTAAGCGAGAATCAATGCTTGTACATGCATGCACCTTTACTGACACACTTCAATGCTTTGTTAGTAGTAGATGTTTGTTACAATTGGTTATCTCATTAATTTTGTGAGTGGAGTATTTCATTAACTCACATTGCACATTAATGGTGACTGCCATACTCCTGATGACAATGTAGCGTGGAGCACTTCCAGATCCAATGGAATGCTTAAGTGTGCAATTGTATACACCAGACTGACTCCGCATTATGTTAGTGTATGAATATATCACATCGTCAGTTGAAGTAGCTAGTGTAGTGGAACCAAAGGTCCATCTGGCATTAATACCAGAAACAGTCCCAGGACTGCGAGAGCAGGAGAGAGAACCATTGGTTCCTTCTACTACATTGATTGTGCCGTTGGGATTAAGTACTGGGTCACCAAATACTGAAACAGAACAATGTAATTATCAGACAGTGATATATACAGGTATAAGCTTACCTAACTCTCTAAAACGAATGTCCTCTTGACTCGAACCTGTAGTACAGCCAATAATAGTATCTGCAGTATTACTCAATACATCTCGAGGAACAGGTATCATCAGTGTATACTCTGGCTCACTCCCACTAGGTGGTATTATTGTTTCACCAGTGGTTGAGTTAGTGAGTGGTACTGAACTAATGCCTGAGCCAGCTACCAAGATGGTAAAAGTGTTCTCATCACATCGGAGGCAGGTAGAGATGTCATAGATAATAGCATGGGTCTGATCAATACCAAGTCCAGGAAAATCAAAGTTCTGCAAACATTGGCAGTGACCTGTAGCGAAGAAAAAGTAGCCTAGCACTGCTGCACAAAAGATAGGAGATACCTTGAGCTATGACTAGCGCAAGAATGACCACTCGCAGCGAGGACAAGTATAGTCCACGCGCCATGTGAATAAACAAAGTATGTCACAGCTAGGAGAGGCGGTAGGGATACGCCGCTAACAGAATCCAAGGCTGAAGTTTAATGCACTAACTTAGCAAAGATCCACACTATACACAGGCACATAGGAAACAAAGCTAAGCAAGGACGGGGCTCTAAAATCACAAAGTTATCGGAAATGACGTCACTGCTCAGCTCGAGCAAATGCGTGTTAAGCGTATAAAATTTTGTACAATAATTAACAAAATATAATTCCCAATAAAATCTTCACTGTCAGTTAGCTGAATGAACTGTAGAATAAACTACTCAGTCAATGCTGGGAGGAGCCATTGGTGCATTTGGTAGGTGGAATCCTACTTGAGCATGCACGCCAATTCCTTGGGTCTTTGGCGGCATGGCTGCTCAACCTGAAACCATAAATAATGATGCTAAAAATAAACTATTATGTATAAACACCTGATTTGAAGAAAAATCGTAAAGACATTCAGCCATATCAGTTACAATGGTTGCATGCACCTGCAGATGTGTCAATGCAGCAAATAATTCAAAATGCTGCACAAACGTACATTATTCTGCTGCAGAGGAGTTGAATCGTATAGCGATTTCCAAGCACCAATTCCTGAAGTGACATACAATTTTATTACTTCATTATCACTGTGTACTTACTTTTTGCTCTACGCAATGAGGAATAAAATAAATTATATTGTATATGCTCATTGCTATGTATTTTCAGTCGAATATCGTGTTTAATAGCTTGATCATAGCAAAAAACGCTAGCAACAAAACTTGACGTTTCGGCCACATGGGCCTTCTTCAGAATACTCAAAACACGTGTACAGTGTAGATAAGAAAGAAAAATTTAAGAAAGAAAGAAAATTTGAGAAGAAGGAAAAATTTTTTAAGATAAAGAATTGAAAAATAACTACTAGGTGTGTTTTGTCCAAGCGTCACTAAGTACCAGACCACAATCTAAATTGCATGTTTGAGGTGTATTCTTAATCCAAATAGCTTCGAGAACTCTTCTCTTGTTGTAATTCTGTTCTACTTCTAAGATTTCAGCTGCTTCCCAATCTGGTCTGTGTTCCGTGTCCCATGTATGTACTGCAATACCGTTATTTCTATCACATACTCTAACAGCATACTTGTGTTCTTGTATTCTCTTCTCTAGTGTTCTCTTAGTTTCTCCTATATAGCTAACTTCACAATCATGACATGGAATCTTGTACACAACACCCTTCTTCTTCAAAGCTGATGTCCTGGACTTTACCCTCATTAAAGACTGTCTTAAGGTACCTTTTGACTTAAACACTGCTCTTACTCCTAGTCTTCTGCATGTAACCTCAATCTTTTCGGAGATACCCTGCACATAGGGTAGGAAAAGGGTAGGTGGTTTGTCCTCTTGACAAGTTTTTCTTTTCTGTTCTTTCTCTCTCAGATTACGTGTGATCAGATGTTGCGGATATCCATTCATTCTGAACGCGTTATTAAGATGCTTCATTTCATCTTGTATCACTTCCTTGTCACAAATCTTTCTTGCTCTCTCCGCTAGACACCGAATAGTTCCGGATTTTACACGTGGATGATGGTGTGAAAAGAATGGTGTATATCTGTTCGTGTTGGTAGGTTTTCTGTAAACCGATGTTGTAAATTTATCTCTTCTTGTTACTAGGACATCCAGAAAGCTAATTTGTTTGTTATGTTCTTCCTCCCTTGTGAATTGTATCTGAGGATGTTGTTTATTGAGGAGTTCGTGAAATTTGTCGAGAGCGTCAGGGCCATGTTTCCACAGAATAAACAACAACATAAACAACATACTCAGATACAATTCACAAGGGAGGAAGAACATAACAAACAAATTAGCTTTCTGGATGTCCTAGTAACAAGAAGAGATAAATTTACAACATCGGTTTACAGAAAACCTACCAACACGAACAGATATACACCATTCTTTTCACACCATCATCCA